>JAGQAX010000108.1:0-220753 GCA_019142605.1 Cephalopholis sonnerati
TGAACACGGCGATTAGAAGACCATATAAAGAAATCAGGCACACAATGAGGTTATGCTGTAGTCAGAGTAGAGAAAACTTTTAGAAACAGAGTATTCTGAATGGAGGGAAAACTGAGGTCTTTTGCTCACAGGGATTGCTACTACATACATTTGAATACACTTTGATGCATGGCCACGTTTAATATAAACATCCTTCATTTAACACACAAAATACAGTAAGGAATAAAAGGACACTGTTAATACAATACCTACATGTAGTATGAGTTATTGAGTTAGTCGCTGCTGTGATCATTCCTACTTTACACACTGACAGTAAGATGATACCTTTCTGGAGCAACTACACTGTAGTGCACACTCCAAAAATGCATTAAGAAGTTCAACTGAAGCTGCTATGAGGCTTCAACAGTCTCAGTTAACCAAGTGACTGGGTATCTTTGTCCTGGCAGTTGCATATAGGTTTTATTTTAGGAATTAAAGCTACAGTTGGTAACCTTTATAAAAATAGCTTTGTGTCATATTTGCTGAAACCTTTATTATATTCTGAAAGAAGTACATGTGAGGGATAGTCTGCGATCATGTCGCTCCTCCTCTTCTACTGCCGTTAATGGCATTTGCTAGGATCAACCATGGTGCACCACAAAAAATACAGTTGGACCTTAGTAGTCTCTAAAGCAACCATCAGTCATGTCAATCACTGCTCATGAGCTGAAGTCAAATGAGGCTGTTCTCATAAACCCTTTGTATGTTTTCTTGTGAAAAGTAATGCAACCAAATTCGTACATATCCCACATAATAATGAACCAATAATTTATGCATAATCCATGTATTTGGAAAGTTGCAATCATGTGACCAATGCACCGACAGGAGCAAACAAGGGAGGAGTCCCGAGCAGTCTGTAAGGAAGCAGGTTAGTGGTTGATAGGTGTCAAAAAGCAGGATTTTAGGTACATTCTCACCATGTTTTTTTTCCTCTAAACCTAACCACAGTAGCTTTAATTGCTTAAATCTAACCTCTGTAACTTCACGTTAGAGATGTAACGTTATTTGTGGAGCGCTTATTTGAAAGACATCATCAAACTGTTGTGTCCGCATTTTTGTAGGATATCATACAAATTGTTCGATGAGGACACATTGCTCAAACTGTCAAACTAGGCACTGCATTCCCTATTTTTTGCCTCAGATGTTTTCAGAAACATTTTTTTTAGTGCACTGTTTAGCTGTAAAATGAGAAAGTTTGTGACCCGGCCAGCATGTTGTATACAAGTACCAAGCACCGCCCACCAGCTGGACCAACTGTCTCAACAGTACATTAAAATATGTTTCTGAAAACATCTGAGGTGAGAACCTATGGGTGAGAAATAGGCAATGCAGTAACAGAATTCAGATTCATATTTGATCAGCACTGCCTTGGTTGACAGTTTGAATGCAGTTCACGAGCAGTGATTGACAGCTGTGTTAGAGCGGCGGTGCAGTGGTTCGCCCTGTCTCCTCACAGCAAAAGATTTCCTGGTTCCAACCCAGGGTGGGGGAGCCCTTGTGTGTGGAGTGTGCATGTTCTCCCCATGTCAGCATGGGTTTTCTCTGCGTACTCCGGCATCCTCCCACAGTCCAAAGTCATGCAGCGTAGGTGAACTGGTGACACTAAATTGGCCGTAAGTGTGAACGTGAGCATTAATGGTTGTCTGTCTCTATGTGTTAGCCATCCTGCGACCCCTAACAGGAAATGAATGAATGGTTGTTTTCGTTTACATGCAGTAATGCCATTTGAAGCACAACAGGGCAATAGTAGTCAGATGAGAATGATTTTTTTCCACAGATTATCTGTCTCATTTATTGCTGAACATAGTGACAGTTTCAGCAAACATGATAAAGACAGAAAAAATATATCTATATATATATATATATATATATATACAACTGGCAAGACCTATATGCCTCTGCCACAGCTCAGCAAGAAAACATTGTGGGGAACCAGAAAGAGGAAACTGCGTACTGGAAAAGACCAGAATTTTGTGTTGTCACTCCACAAAGGTCGTGACTAGTATTTAGAGGAGGAATGATTACAGCTTTTCTATAGGGCATCTTAAATAGTCTTCAGAATGTCCTTATCTATTTTCTAAGTTAAAGTCTTTGTCATGTATTGTTTTCGTCATTTTGTCCAGCTCACGTTTAAGATTACATTTTACAGAACTGGCATTAAACATGTGATTCTCTTTGCTAACCATCCATCCACTCCTACCCACACACTGAATCTACATTCAACAAGATACACATATAGTAAACATATACATATAAGTGCAACATGCTAAAATAAACATGTAACTAACCTTGTCATCCTCTGCTTCCTCTTTTCATCCATCCTGTGCAATTTAAGTGAGTGTGTGGAGGAGGCCATGTTTCTAAGCCTTCCTGCTCCCACAGTCGTGGTTGTATGAAACATTAAAGCCAAACTCAGACCATCTATATTTCATACAGCATTTTGCAAACAACAGATGAATAAATTATACCGTGAAAGTGGGCATAACCTCTGCATCAGCATATCACCATGGCCTATTTCTCTGCTTTTCTGAATGGTGAGTGGGGCTGATGTGTGTGAACCGGGCATGTGTAGGGGGGGGTGACCATATATGCTCATATGAGTGTATCTGTGTGTCACTTTTTCCCCTTGTATCTAGCTGTACACACGCGTGTGTGTTCAGTGTCAGAAGGGTTAGGTGTGTACTCTTAAAGGATTAATGAAAGCTCCACCGTGCCCCTTCTGTGAAAAAGAGCAACACTGATACACTTGCCAGCTCGCCATCTCCTCTGTCCCCAACCATTATCACTCCCATAAAGACTCTCTTATATAATATGTCCAACCATTAATGGAAAATAACACTCGGCTCCAACAAAGGACAGAAATGTAATTATCGGTCTGAATAGCACTGCTGCTCCTTATTCTTACCCAGAGAGAGGATGCAGAGAGACAGACAGAGTGACAGAGAGGGACAGAAAAGCAACGGTAGGCCTGACAAGCATTTAGTGAAAGAGAAAATCATGAAGGGATGGAGGGAGTGAGAGTAATAAGAACAAAGGCAGGAGGAAAGGTTATAGTGAAGAAAAGGTCGTTATTAGTTGTTATGTTGCTCCTCTCTCCACACTTACTTTCTGTCTGTCTTTGTGTTTGACCTTTTCTCGATCTGCAATCACCACGGTTAAGGTTTAGATAAGTTCAGGCAAATAAAAATAATTTGACAAAGAAAATCTGAACTCAAGAACCACTTGCTACTTTTTTTCCCCAGAGCTTTCAACTGCAGTTTCCTGCTTTTCCATATAGTGGCTGGCTTGGTCTAAAATGAGAGGCAGTAGGGTTTGGCACAAATAGCTGGTTCCATTTTGGATCTGGTGCAAAATATCTGGGATTCATCAAGCTCTGACACTAACAAATCTCTCATCAAACGTTTATTCTCTCCTTTTTTGTTTGTTTGTCACAAGTATTTAGGTAGCAGCCAGCAGAATATACATCACGCGACAACTGTGAGTTGACTTTGTGTTTTTGTGGGTTAAGAAGACCAGCAGAGCATGGTCGTACATACTCACCACCAAGGTCACCGAGGTACGAAACTTGGTATTTTGTCCAAGGTGCAATCGAAGTCTTGAAATAATGGCCTGAAAATAACTTTGCTGTGGTGCAGCAAAAATAATTTACAAGACTAAGATTACTAGCATGTTCATGTGATCATGTGATCATAGCTTGTGTGTGGGTGGTAAAATGTTTGGTCTTGTCATTACCATAAAATCTTTGCCCAGCATGGTGGTTCTAATCAGCCCAGACAGGCAGCTGAATCCATGCATCGGTCACACATGTAACAAGACAATTTCACTTGTGGACTGTTTGTAGTTCAATGCCATTGATCTGACCAACCTGACCCTGTGCTGTCAGTCATGATGGCATAGGTAGTTTCACTTTCACCCTTATATTTTTGTTTTCATTGCAAGATTATCAGAAGCCAGTAACATTTACATATAAATACCAATTGACCTTGTGTTTACTCTCTCCTCTGAGACAAAAATGAAAAGACTCAATCAATCAAAGCTCAACTTTGGAAAGGGTAGAGAACATGACGAGACTGAGATAGAGAAAAAGAGAAGATGATGGAGATAGGAGAGGAAGAGCCAGTGAAGCCCACTCTGCTACAGTGATCAAATCCCAACAAACCAAATGTGGGATACAGAGTATGTTTGTGTGAAACAATGTTGGACATGTTACCAATGCTGACAGGCACAAAAAGGTAGCACATTTTGATATAATAACTTAAAAAATAAACATTTCTATTCTACCCTCTGTGCTGCACAGTGTGGTAGACAGTAGTTATTTCAGCTGCTGTTACCTTACCTGTCTGACAATCATCTTTTGCTTTCAGTAGGAATGCATCCACAGATTAACACGTTTCTTGTGACACTTGCATGTGAATCATGTCGTATTCCCCTATGTCAATTTGAAAAATTTTGCAAAACACTCTGTAAGAATCCCCTTCCATTGTCTTCACACAGTTATAAGTAGTTTCCCAGTCTTAGTTGTAGCTGCATTTCCTTTTCTTTGTAGTAGTTTGCATCATATTTCGCCTAAATCTGCTTGATACTCTACTACTAGCTTGTGACTTTTTGGTGACTTGCAATTTTCCCCATTGGGTGTAGCATCGCAAAGACGGTGACAGGTTAACCTGCACCTGACCCACCTGTGTGCAGTTTGATTGACATCAAACACAGCCCCGGCATGACAGCCTTCCCTGCTTTCTTCACAGCCATTGGATAAAAGCCAGATTTTAGAACAGCGTTTGTCCTGCAGTGGATTGACTTTTGAAAACTAGAGCCAATCAAAAAAAAAAAAAAGATGTCATTTAGTGGGACGAGGGACAAGGAAAATAAATGTTGTGTGGTCCCACATAGAGTAAATAAAATTAGTATTGTGTCCCTGTGCTGCTCAACACAAACACAAAGTGACCTGATCCAATTTAAACAATGTCATTACCACAGAGACATGTACTGTATGTTCTCTGGTAATTATAGTGGAACCTATAGGCTCAATTATAGCTACCTAGCATAATTATAGTGTAATAACATTGTATAAATATATCATTGCACAACACACATTTTGCTTCAGTTTATGTACTGTTAGAGACACATTTCTATAATTACAAGTTGTGGGGCCTCTGTATTTCTAAAACCCTGTGCACAGCCATGCAAATTGTGATTTTTCTCTTGAGTTGATTTCATTACATCAGATCAATTTCAGTAGAATGTTCCACTTTAACTTTCATGTATGATATCTTAATTAGCTGATTAATTAAAATAGATCTGCATTCGGATGTCCAGTATTTGGAAAAAAAATAGATTGTGAAAATATGATATAATTGGATACACCTTTATTTTGCTTGATATGTTAAAAGTTGTGAACATTTATGAGACTGACATGCAAAACTGTGCAGTGTTTCTGTTTCTGCCCTCTCAGCTAACATAATGTGATTACAGATCTTCAAGTTTTGGTTATGTATAACCTAAATTACTTGTAAATGTTGAAAGCTAATCCCATATGACAAATGTGAAAGGCTTCTGATTCAGAAAGTAGATTTGAATATGAAATTGGATTTGATAAAAAGCTATCGAAACCCAACTATATTCTCCACCGCAACAATAACTAACAAGTACTAGCAATGCGATATAATTTATTTATTTTTTTCCAGTAAAGAGTAGTGTAACCATATAAGTGTAATAATAATAATATAATAAAATTTCAGTAATAATACTACAGGTACCCCAAAAACAAACAACTCATCACAACATTACTTTTGTTATCACATCACTACTGACTTGAAATACAACATCACAGCAGTGGACTCACTTTATTGTAGTTTTGAAGATGAAAATTCTTACGTTAGCGACTGGAAATATTACCATCACTTTGATTTTGTTGGGAGGAAAGATGACAAGAACATTGTTGCTGCAGGTAGTTGTACTAAAACTCTTTTCACTGACTGCGTCTTAGAACCTCCGCTCTAAAACACCTTGACTACTACAACTGACAGCACAACAACGTGAAGCTCCAGGAAATACACCCCACCAAAGGTGAGCCCTCTCTACAGTTTATTTGTTGATTATATTTTGTTTTACAAGCCTTACTCTATTGAGTAACTAGTAACTGTAATTATCAAATAATTGTAGGGGAGTTAAAAATACAATGTTTGTTTCTGAATTGTATGGAGTAGATGTTTACAACTTAATCTGCAGTAAAATGTACACATTGTATGTTTCTGCAAACCACAGATAAGTTACATTTGTACATTATTTTGTGAAGAATATGTTGAAACTTAACATTTCTCAACAATGCTATGGTGAAGGTGTGGTTAGTTTAAGGCAAAAAAAACCCACTTATGGTTAGGGAAAAAAATCATGTTTTGGCTGAAAACACTAACTTTTGTTGCCACAAAATTCACTGGAAAATGCCACTGGGAATGTTGTGATGTGTCAGTAAGAAATATCCAGGTTCTGTGGCTCAAATGTTGTGATGTGTCAATGAATAACACCTTGGTTCGGTGGCTCAAACGCCATTGGGAAACACTGCGATGTATCAGTAAAAAACAGCTAGGTTGGGTAAAAAAAAAACCCACTAACGTTTGGTGCCACTAACATTGGTGGAAACGCCACGAAGGGTCGTTCAAAGGCAATAAGTGTTTTTGATTGTTGGTCTTAAGTAGTGGTCTGCAGTGGTGTAAAGCTTGGCAGGCGTCTTGCCTTAGTGCCACCCTAGAGGGTGCTTCGTTACGTTTCTTCCACTGGAAGGGCGTAGCCTACTGGAGGGCACTTCATCATGTTTTAGCTGCCACGAGGGCATCCAAGAGGGCACTTTCACATCTATTTAATTTTTTCCAAACATGGGGGCACCTACCTCACATTGAGTCCACCAATGACAGACTCTTTTGCCTAATATTTTGTTTATTATTCAGGACAAATCTGATTGTTTGAGAAAAATTCAAGTTATCACTCATTGTCCTTGTTCTTGTGACATGTTTACACATGTTTACCATTTTTCCTGTCGATAGCATGAAAACATGCTGAGGGCAAAGACACACAGGGACTGCATGAGTGCGCCTGCGACATTTATGCGTACATTTGTGTCTGAGCATTTTATCGAGTGTGTATGTGTGAGTAAACATGCCTGTGGCAAAGACAAAGGCATTACAGAAACACACAGTTAACATCTGGAAGAAAGACGGACTAACAGAACATTTTCACTGTGACTGCCTGCGAGGGTGCAGGTGTGTTTCTATATTGTGTGTGTGCGCATGGATTTATGTACATATGCACAGAAATTTACATATGTGTTTACATCTGTGTGTCCTATTGGTTCCAAGTCCGCCTGCCTGTGTTTATTTTTTGCCATGCATCCCAATGCTTATTACACTGAACAACAGTTTGCATGGGCGCATTGTGAATCATCTGTGTGTCACAAATCACCTCCTGAACACATCTAACCTTCATGGTTCAACTTCTGGGTGAGTTCATGTGTTAGTCAATGCACAGATGTGGGTTACTGACTCGGGCTGACGCCTGCATGTGTGTTTGTATAGGGGGAGATCTTTTGCATTAGCCTGTGTGTGTGGAGTAAAATTAGCTGCTGCAATGTTTCCTCTACTGTATCTGCATGTTTACAGTACTGTGATGTTTTTCTGCAAAAGCTTCATAGAGTGAGAGAGAAACGTGCAAGGAAACGAAATGTGGAGAGATGAGTGAAGCTGTCGAGATTTATTAAATACAGAAGCTGAAGAAAAAGTGAATTTCATCTACACACTACTCAGTGCGCACGTGACATTACGGTAACATCGCTATTACATTCAATTAACGTCAACAAAATATTTTCATTCCTCTCTTCGGACCCATTGTCCTCCCATTTCCTCATTACTTATTGGGAAGACGAAACATTGACGATTAAAAATTTAAGCCCCTTTTCTTGAATAATTTATCAGTGAGTGGCATATGTTAAATATGTGTTGAAAGCATACATTAGATTTGTTTTGTATACAAATCAGCTCCAGGCATGCACCCTTAGGGGGGAGATTGTAGCCTGGGAGATTTGGCGTATACTGATGGTTGTATTATTTAGATGTGCATAGATTTCTTTCCTTATTCCTGCTGTTGCTTTTGTTAACTGTGTCTGATTATACCACACATTATTACAACTGATGGAGGACGGAGAGTCTATTATGTGAAGAGTGAAGCATGCTGAGACGCACACACATGTAGCAAACATGTTTTTTTTGGTTGTTCGATCTGTATGTGTTCTGTTATTGCAGTTTTGTACAACACACAGGTACTTTATCACTTTAAGTAATTTTAACAATTGCATTTATATATTTTGATTGTCTTATTTATGTTATACATTTGAAATTGGATGTTGTTGTATTCATCTGTTCCTTATAGCTATTATTATGTTTGCATGAATTGGTGGAGCAGGTTTAAGTTGTATTTAGGGTGAGATCAGGCCGCAGGTGATGAATTGAATGTCAGAGGTCAGAGAGCTCATTCATGAAGAGAACTGACAGACGGTGTCACTATCTTTTACACTTTTGCAGAGAGGAGGGGCTTTACTTTTTTTTCTTTCATTGTTTTTCCTTTTGTACAAAGAGAAAGGAAAGTTGTTGGGTGTTTTACAGTCACATTTTCCCACATCTGTGAGAGGAGAGGTTAGTGGAGGCCAGGGAGAGGACGACAAGCAATACAATAACGTGTTTTTTTTATAAGGCACGCATTATTTTTTTTGCCTCACTCATGGGACAAACATAGAGCTGAGGTTTAATCCGTTATATTTTGTTTTTTTGTGCTAAACGTGTTTATATTGCCAGCTTTGACAAATACAACCAAGAGCTTTTTACATCAACTTTAGCCAAATGTTGCTAATGTTATCAGCTTTGACTAGAGTGATGTATTGCAATAAGACATTACAGACCTGATCAAGACTTTTTGTGATGAAAAACACAGTGTTGAATATTTTGAGTGAAAGTGAAGGCGAAGAGAGAACGGGGGGAAAGTGACAGAAACAAGAGTTGTGGGGGAGGGGGTGAGGAGAGGAAGGAGAAGGAGGGAGGGTGTGGGGGGGGAGCATCTCACGCTAACACAGATCATGATCATCATGTTGGCAGGATCTGAAAGATTAGACACATCAATAGTTTATGAATCTCCACAGAGTTGAGCTCAATTCCCTCTTCTATAAATTACTAAATAAGGGCATTTACATCACAGCACCACTGCAAACTTTTTCCTTTTCTCTACTGTTTCCTTTCATCTTTTTCTAGTTGAAAGTTGGACACAGTCCATTTGACCCTCATGAACTGACTAATAAGAGAGAGGAACAGAGGGGAAAATAACTGCAAAGGATGTCTTTATTGCTGTTGTGATTCAGCAGAGACGATAGAAAGAGAGGAAGAGAGGAAGAGAGGGAGAAAGAATAAAAGGAAAAGAAGACGTGGTAAAGACGCGAGCACCTAAAAGACTGACATAATTAATAGATGTGGCCCGCCGATACACATGAATTATGCAACTTTTATATTCAAGAAAATTACAAACACAACCCATTGGGAGAGAATGGAGAGGAATCATTATCTGCAGACTTGAACCTTTGTAAAATGCACCAAATTTTTAATAATTAATCCACATAAACAAATAACACATGAATAAAGAACACTTAAAAAGCCACCCAAGCCACAGGAGTTGTGCGAACTTCCTCTGTAACTTTCCTTGTGTGTGGAGAGGAAGAGAGCGGCGAAGGGAAGCAGAGAGGAGAATAAGAAGGAAAGACGGAAATAATATGATAATGAAAAAGTATCATTTTTCTTACATTGATAAAATAACTTTGATTTTACTTCCAATTCAGATTAATTAGTGTATTAATTTTTACCCTGACACCAGCTCTTGAATACCATGTTCAGATAGTATGAAGTTGAGGTTGTTAGAGGCATAGATGTACGCGCGTGTGTGTGTGTATTAGGAGTGTGCATACTTTAAACTTACCATGACAGCAGCACATTAAAGGTGACCATTTATAAACGGCATTAACATAAGAATGATGTCTTTCTTCCTCTTTGCAAATTAAAAACAAAAGTTTAAAAAGTTGCAAATTAACATTCAGGATGAAAAACTGCTGGTTTGTCAGCTTGTGGTTATGCTTGTGTGTTTGCGTTTGTATGTCTGTCTTTGTGCCTTCACTTTTTTAAAATTTTAACTGGATTTTTAATGGCTTGGTGTTCATGAGGAAACATTTTTAACCATGAAGGGTGTCTGTGTGGTGTTTTTTTGCTGCGCTTTGGACTCCCTTGCGCAGATTCGCCTTTGGGCACCTTGATGGTGGCAGCAAGGCCTTGAGCAAATTGCCAACAACCGAGAGTTACTACCTGCTCTTTCATCACCAGCAGTAGGTGATGACTTTCTGCACATCCCCCATTAGTTATGAAGTAGCCTAAATGCTACAGGGAGTGGAATATGGACTAAGAAACACAGACGGAAAAGAGGAGATATGGGCTCAGTGGCAGACGCTGGCTCCCACCTGTCCCAACTGTCCTTCTCTCCAATGTGCAGTCCATTTATAACGAGATAGATCAACTTGAGACCTACGCAAGATGTAGACGAGAATTTAGAGAAACTTTACTGAGATGTGACTGGAAGAAGCGGATAGCAGCGTGGACCTACACATGACCAGCTTTGGATATCCTGTCCGACTGGACTGGTCGCCTCTCATAACAAATAAATCCATGGGACGAGGAGTATGCTTCTACATTAATGAGTGGTACTGTAACACTGTCGAGAAAATATGTGCCCCCAACACTGAGCTGCTGTCTTAGTTATACCTGTATGTGTAGTTGCCCTCCACTTTATTTTAGCATGTTTGCACCATCCACCAGCATCGGCCCCTAACAGGTCTGGATGCTGGGAAGCGCATCCCATTAGAACAAAATAAGAATGCAGTAAAGAGTGCTGCCACACCCTGCTTCTCTGTTTAAGAAAGAATGTTAATCGTTAAACAGGAAGTAATACTGACTGTAGCGGGGCTTTAATGTCGGCTAACTGTTATCAAAAACCGCATAACTCAGCTTACCTGGTTTGATATGAAGAACAAGTGCAGGGTTGTCTGCCTCTTGCTGGCTTGCTTGCTGTACAGCCTCCTTACCCAGCGCTTACACAGGGACCATGCCTCTATGCTGTGATGATAACCAAAGCAAAAGCAAGTGCACACCTTGCCGCCTCACTCATGGTGCTTTCAGGACAACTTGGGAAAACAAGCTCTGGCTTGTTAAAATGAATTGAACAGCTGTCCAACTTGACTTACAGTATGGTAAAGTGCAGGGGACATAGAGGACAGATATGGCAGCTGCAGTACATGTACCCCGTGTACCCCACGTCCACTACGCCCCTGTTAGAGACATATTATTCACTGTCTTTAATCAAATCCTATAGGACCTAGAGATAAAAACATAGTCCAAACACACCCGTACACTACACACACACACACACACACACACAGTCACGTATATCCATGAGAGTAGGACACTGAATGTGTCAGATTTGGTTAGGATGGTGTGGCTGAAGAGAGGAAAGGACAGGAGGACACCCTACAGTGACCACACAGAGATGCCCTACGGGTGCTCTGACTGGAAATGAGCAAGAGCGTCAACACACACACACACACACACACACACACACACACACACACACACACACACACACACACACACACACACACACACACACACACACACACACACACACAGGCCATCGTCACCCCCAACATACTGCAGCATATGTTTTACACTGAAAATATCAGTCAATAAAAAGCTCACACCAGCTGCTATTCAAATATGGTGACTAAAATTTCAAGTAAGTGTGTACGTATTTACAGTTGGAATATAAAGTTGTTGTTTTTTCATGTGAGCACTGAAAACATTACATAGACTCCATTATGTTAACATATAGTATGACTGAATCATCATACTTTTATTTCAGTACCTCATGTTAGCTCGAGTTTTTCCTATTTATTTAGTAATTTTCTGCCCTTTGCAGCAAGTATGGCATTTTTAAACGTGGGGGGAGACGTGTGACACGAGTTTGCCATTTGAATGAGACAGCACAATTTGAGGTGTTATTCTGAACCAATCCTCACTACATGTCTTCACCTGATAACAACAGTGAACCAGGGGCAACAGCTGCATGAGTCATCGCTTTGCCTTTCCAAATTGTCTGGTAGTATTTTTGATGTTTTCAAATTTTTCGACTGCAGCTGAGACAGATTCATGACTGTAACTGTTTCAGTTATATACTTGCTGCTGGTGACTGTTTGGACAGTAGGTAATAATCATCACACAATCAGGTGAAGGAAGCAGGTGTTTTTTTCCACACCAGATAACTGTGTCCAGAGTGGATACATCTGAAAACACCAGCCTTGCATTTTATTATGAAAAACTGTGCTTTTAAAAGAAACTGACGTAAGCCTGATCAGGTGGTGCGTGGCAGTGAAGATAAGATGTCAACTTGCTGTTACCTGAAACCTAATCTGTCATCAGTTTACAGTCAAATGCACAATACAGCTGTTGTCACTGACCCAACCCTTTCTCCTAAAAATTATATTTATACTGGAAAAGAAATGAAATATGTTGTCACCAAACAACTGAAGAAGTTTGTTGAGTGTGGACAGAGGTCTCAATATAATAACCTGAAAATGCTGGAAACACAGTCTTCACTGCCTTTTCATTTGTAGCTGGCTTTTTGTGGACTCAGTCTAATGCCACAGTTTAACCTCATGGTACACACAACTCCATCTGACTCCACTTGCTTACACATTTTATTTTTTATTTCACTACCTGATACTTTGTTTGGTATCACCTTGGTCAAGGTTCCAAGTGAGCTGAGCAGACACTAGAAGGTGGAGGTCAAACACTGCAGAACACTGATTGGTCAGAGAGAATAGTTACTAGAACTGTTGCTTGAGACATCCTGAAAAAACCCCGCTATTTTTAAATAGACAAGCTAACATCAATGGCACTTTTTTTTTTTTTTTTTTTTTACTCAACCCATACTTTTAGAAAAAGGCACCCTGCAAAATCACACTCTGGTCATCTGACCAAGTACAGACGTTCCTCTGGCTGCTGATGAAAGGATCCAGCAGGAGAACACGCTGTGTTTGCGTCACGTTGAAGATTATGTCACGGCAGTTTCACGCAGTGTCGCTATAATGATCAGCAAAGAATCCCGCCTACATTAAGTGTCTGCTGTGGAAAACAAAATTGAAAAAATACCTGATACCAAGTTCAGCATAAGTGCATATAAAGTGTTTGCATGATGCATTTTATTTTATTTTATTGTCAGAATTCCCACCATTTACCATCCAAGTTAACCAGCAGCACCAAAGTAATACAGCATATTTCTTTCTATTCTATGTTGATTGGGAATCTTTTTGTGCTCTTCCCATTTGTTTCTAGATACAAACCATGAGAAAGTGTATTTATTTGTCTCCCTCTCCATCCTCATTCCTCTACATTTCCCGTCACCAGAAGCCAGCCAGGGTTCAGTCAGCATGGCAGAGCGGGAGCGGCGTCTCCAGCTTTTGTCTCCGTGGAGAGCAGGGGTTGTGTGGTTCCTAATTGCTGTGTGCCAAAGAGACCTGGGGAGCCAATCAAAATGGCCAATCTCTAAAGACGAGCCAAAACTAATTTGTTAGCAATATACCATCCTACACCTCACTCTTTCTCTCGCTTTCTCAGTCTCCTGATGGCAGTCAAGGGTTCATTTCTGTGTCACCGTGGTCACGACCTCTCCCTCTCTTTCTCTCCCTCCCTCTGTGGCTTCACCAAGAGTTCATCTCCGATGCCTCTTTGGTCGTGACCTGGCTCCGAATGATTCGATGAGGAGAGGGGTGACAAGGCTGGCAGAGGAAAACAAATCCTCTCCCTCTGTTTATTAAATTCTGTGTGTTTCTGTATCTTCAGTCACTATCTTGTCCCCGTAGTGTGTGTTTGAATGTGTGTGTGTGCGTGTGTGTGTATGTGTGTTTGTGCGAGGGACACACCTCAGGGAGCGTGAGAGCGGAGCAGCTGTGGTCAGAGAGAGAACACACACGTTAGCTTTGGGTTTCATCCTTGGCTTGTTCAGCAGGGAATCTGGCAGCCCGCTGAGAGACCGAGAGTGTGTGTATGTGTGTGTCTGTGTGTGTGTGTGTGTGTGTGTGTGTGTATCAGTGATCACATGTCCGTGTGTGTTTGTGTGTCCTGTAGTGTTACACACCTCATACCTTTTACTTTGTCACTATCTCCAAGCGCTCCCTCTCACTGCTTTTCTCTCTCTGAGGATCTGAAACTTCAAAAGGCAACTTTAAAAAGTGTATATTTCACACAGTCAACAAAAGCATCGCTGAGAAAACACACACACACACACACACACACACATGCAGGCACACGGCTTTCTCTGAGAACACACCTAGCTCGCTATCTCTGCAGGACACAAAGCCTTCAGAGAATAAAAAAAACAATCACTCTTTTATATTGCAGTGATACTGGCGTTTATGGCTGCCAAAGCATTGAGCAGCTTCCTTGAGGCAAAGTGGAGAGGAGGAAGTAAGGGGGAAAAAAATATTTTCATGTGAAAGCCCCAATCATGTGTTGGTGTCTGAACACTGAGAGACAGATAAGATTGAAGGCGCGCTCGATTGTTTGATTGAATTCACACCAAAGGGAGCTGCAGAGTGAGCATGTTTTTCTGGCGGCGTCTTTGATAGTTGCATTAGCTCAAAGTGAGGAAGCCACGCAAACACAGTTGCAGGTCTGAGTGATGCAACCTCAAAGCAACTCTGCTCCAAACTGCTTGTAAGCAGGTCACAGTCACATGCAGACAGCAACTAACAAAGGTGATCTGTGGCGTGAAACCTCTCCTCATTAGAGTGTTTGAAGGTGCTACTGTACATGTACAGTACGTACAGGGGCTGACCAACCATCTGGAGCAGGAGGGAGGTTTTGATAAACACTACTCCCAAATGTTAGTCAGAGGTCATGTACTACACTAATTAATATCATCAGTGACATACAATCTTGAGGTTTCAAATGCATTTTGAAATTCAGATTGCATTCTCAGATGGCGATTTAATCACACGTAGTTCTCGAAATACTAAAACACATTGCAAACATATTGTAATGAACAAGACTGACCAGTTTGTGCCTCCCATGTAACAACACTGCATTTGAGTCTCAGTGCCAAGCATCTGATTTTCTGTAAAGGAAATGTAGTTGTTGAAGAAAACTTACTGCTGTTCTGAAGGTATTTCCCAAATCTTCTAGTCATTTAGATCAGAAAATTTTCAGACAATATTTTTAAAAAGCTTTTTAACCCATTTCTCAAGTTGCATCTGTACCTCCCTATCCAGGCAGCTGAGAAGGACACATGTCCTTGCTCAACTTGTATCAGTCTTGCATGTATCAGTGATACTGTTATGTACTGATGTTTGACTTTGCAATATTTCATGTTATCACTCAAAACAATGCAAGAGAGGAAGGCAATATTTTAAATCTTGTAATATTTTGTTTAGAAAATGGAGGCCTTTCCACCCAGTACCCAGTACATTTGCAACCTGTTCTACAAATATAAGTAATTTTTTATTGAACATTTGATATGTATAGTTTGTTTTACCAGGTAGTCATGTGGTAACTTTTGAATTTATTGTGTAACATTATACATTAAGCCATTACAGCACAATCCACAGCTAGAAGTGGAATGTTGCATGCAAATGTTAGCTAGCATTATCCCTTTTTGTCCAGACACATTAAACACTAGAGAAATATGAATTGTGAATTTATTTTAATCCCTTTGGAGACTAATGACTGTGCAATAAATTGACAATTTATAACATGGCTAAGAAACTGGTGAAACAAACATGTCATCAAAAGTTAAACATGCAAGAAGTTGCAATCGAGCTGCTTTCTCTCCTCACATCCATCTCTGCACCTGTCCCAGATAGTCGTCTGTTCAATGATGTCCATGATGGGACCTAATGCTTGGTTAGTGACCAACGGTTTCACGATGCATTGTGCGTTATGCTGAGTCCACTTTATAGAGTATAATAATTCCCACTATTCATTCGGACAGTGCTACAAAATGGTGAAGTCACTGTGTAGTGGACTATATAATAAGTAGCGAAGGATTTTGGACACAGCCAAAGATATGACAACCCATTCTCGTTCCCAAAGTATCAAAAATGGAAGCTTGGTCAGTGGCCTTCAGCGTCTTATTTCAACAGACAAGGCACCCTTTTAGTGTTTCGATGAGATGTACTGGGCTTTCAGCCAACTTCAATGTTATGCCATTCACGGCAATGACCTAGTATAAAAACCAGGAAAGTCTTCTCAGGGCGGGAGGGAGGGGTGGGTGGATGGGTCAAACAAACACAGGACTATCACCCACGAAACTGTTTGTGTCCTGGGTGTAACATTGATTTTTTTTCCAACCCACATTATGTAGTTAACATCAGGTGACATATGTCACACTTACAAAACATGCTTAATTTAACCTAAATCATGATCTTTTTTTCTAAACCCAGTAGTTTTGGTGACAAAATCTACATTTTCTGTGAGCACAAAAGTTTATTTTGAAGAGACACTGTGCTGTCGTGTCGCTTTCAGTATTGATACTATCAGTATTAGTATTGTGTCAGGATGACAACAGTTTTTCTTCAGTGCTCTCTGTCCATCCTTTGCTGAGTTGATGATCCTCTATTGGCACATACTGACAGCTTAGGTGTTTCTCTTGCAGCAATGCACATCTGCAAATTGTACCAAAGGCCTCTCAACTCACCTCATATCAAAGTTACTTACAGTGACGAGAATACAAATCAGCCACAAGGTTAGACCAAAGAGTCAAGTTGATCAAGTCTAAATCAAGGTCTAAGTGCTTGTGATGTTCCATTGCAAAGTCATAACACATTTGAGTGGTTGAACAATGTCACCAGCAAAAATGGTAATGACTGACTTTTAAATTCTTGTGCAGCATTATTACAAAATAACATGGTAATGCATGACCTGAATATTTGTTCTTGGCAACACTACTGATTGCAGACACTACATTAACTCCATACAAAGACCTTGATTTTTTTTTGTCAGATTTTGGACTCTTAAGATTTAAAAAAAATTAGGTTCAATTCAGCTAAAAAGCAGGAATGGCTACCACATTAATAAGTAGATCATTTTCCTGCCTGCGATCAGAGAGGTTGATTTGACAGTGATAGAGTAATGAGAAAAAGTAGATGATGCATCTTTTAAAGGATCAGTTGAAATTGCCAATCTATTTTAATCTATCGTCACCTTGGGAGAGTAATGTTCCGTTTTTATGTGAACTAATTGGATTTTACAATATATATTGAAAAAAGCCTAATTAGATATTCATCACACGGGGAGGTACAACATGATCACATGCTAAAGAGCACTTTCTTTAATGCAGGTAACATTCTTTCACACTCATCTGCACCTCTCTTCTCCCTTTCCTCTCGTTTCATGTCTCCACACCTCCCTCTATATCTCAGTAACCTTAAAAGAAAACTGATTAACTACTTAAAAATTTTATCATGTTCAACCAACCTCAATGGGAAAAAAAACCCTGACTATCTCAGTAAAAAGAGAATCCACTCAAAGACCTGTTTTACTCCTCGTCACTGTCACTTGTTCTCTTCTCTCTGAACCCTGAGGAGACGCTTCACTGTTTAACCTCTCAGCAGTCTAGGCTCGGTGCAGAGGTCACCAGAGGCCAACACTGACATCATTGACCTTGCTTCAGGTAAGCTCCTGTGGAGATCACAAGAGGGGAGGAAACAAGTGGGGTTCTACGCACATGCTGAGATATCCAAATTACTTAACTGGAGCTTAACTGGATTGATGTATTACCATGAAGTCATGTCAGTTTTTCAGACGTGGAATATGTACCATTGCTGGCTTTATATAGCTGCTGAACTGATTGCCCTTCGTCATTCTGTGATGACACATCGATGCAGTGTCTGATCTGACGCCCATGCAACAGGCTGACATCAGTTATCAGCGCCTTCCAAAACAAACAAACAAATCTTAATGCTGTGACAGTGCTATGGTTAAGGTTTGGTAAGGTTTAGGGAAACATCACGGTTCGGTTAAAGTACTTTTTTTGTTAAAGTACTTTGTTAAGGTTAGGGGACCTTTGTCATTATGGCTACAAAAATAACTACTTGGTTAAGGTTAGAGAAACATCATTGTTATACATAAAATGAAAAAAAAAAAATTCAAAACACTGCCATTTACTATTGTTTTCTCATGTGGATGATGGCTCTTTAGCTGAAACGTGTCTGCGTCTATATGTTTTTGCTCATATTAAATAAGAAAATTCTACTGAGTGCCACTGTTATATCTGTTTTTTGATTTTGCCAGCACTGTGCACCATTTTCATGCTGTCTAAGATTTTTCATATATATATATATATATATATATATATACAAACCATTACTGACTGTTGGTAATAAACAGAAAACAAACAGCACTCTTCCGTGTTGAAGTCCAGTGATTTGTTGACCCATCCATCCACCTGACCTCCTCTCTACACTGACTTTATGGCTCTGTAATACTATAACCTCAACCAACTTTCTGCTTTGCTTCAGATGGACAGTCACATTTGCATTCAGTTCACTTTTAAAAGTGTTATGGAAATTTTACTTGGTCCAAATAAGTAAAACTGTTGTCGTGACTTTCATGTCAAAATGACTTATTCAGACATGTCAGCAACATGTGACACTGCCATCACATTTATGTAATTATGTGCACGTCCCTGTCCCTGCTTGCTGTCTGTGGTCCCAGGCCTTTTGTCCTGCAGTGTCAAATGTAGGGGCCTACATGAGATGCATCGGTTGTGTCATATGTTCAGTGTTTGGCAAGCTATTTGGAACGTGTCTCGAGCTAAATTAAAATAACAATAAATCTACATTTAATGAAACACTGAAGTATTTTTTTTCTTACGCTGAACCAACTTCATTCGAAGCCAGTGCTGTCGTGGTGATCAATAAAACTGTCATCCTAACAGATAGGCAGACAAAAAAGTTAACTTCATTTGTTTATCAAACAATAAGCTGTGTTTTCTCCTCTCACTGTTCCAAAAACAATGTGACAATGTGGCAACAAAACCAAAAAAATAAAAAAAATTGCCAAAAACAAAAACAGGTGCTCCACAAAAAGCAGGTGTTGAGAATGTGTGTTTGTTTGTCTTTTGCACCCTGAATGTCTGCTCTTAAATTTGTGTTAGACATCTTGGAAGTTGAGAGCAGCTTCTTCTTGGGGTTGCACATTAAGCACCTGAACACATAATATTTTACTGCTGTTTCACTTAAACTTAAATATTTCTTGAGTTACAGCCACAGACTGTAAAAATAATGGATGTAGCTACTGTGACATCACCCGTTGTGTATGGACTCCTGTACTTAAGCCTTGAGTTTGGTACCTCGGTCGTCACCATCTTGATTTTTTGGAGCCAGAAGTGACCATATTTGAATGAGAGGCTGGCACTGTGGAGGAGCGAGGGGTGGATCTGAGGACACTATTAGCAGACAGTCTGTCACTCAAAGCTGCCCACCCTTAATTCTGTGTAACTTTAAGCCTTAATAAAATGTAAGCAGATGAGTCATATTAAAAATCACCACCTCCGTACAGTTGTCATGACGTGGGAAATTAACTAGAGAGACCAAACCTGTTTTTTGCACTGGGCTGTAAACATGTTTATTTCTGCTATAAAGTTCCTCAGGATCCAGCTCCTCTCACTCTGCCTTCTTTCTATCAAATAAACTCAAGCTTGTGTGTCTGTGTTACCCTGCCGCAGAGACCTCGAAGACATCAGCCCAAGGATTGGTGGGTCATGCCAAATCATACAGAAGTGTTTATGTTGGCTACGCATTCATGTATGTGTATGGTGGTAATGATCCTTAGCAGTTTTAATTCAGACCGCTGCAGAAAGTTCTGCTACGTTTGAGCTTAAAGGCCCAGACACACCAAACCAACTTCAGAGAACTAGCAGCACCAAAAGCCCCCTGCTGCATTGCTCAATGTCATTGCGTCTCAGCCAAAAAGTTGCACATGAACGCACTGCAAAGACTGAAAATGACAGTCAACCAGCATGTATCTGGCGTCACATAGCTAGATGGTGGTAGTCTGTAATCGTCATTAAAAAAAGGAAACTGGAAGACCATCTTGATGCTAGTTAGCCAGCTAGCACATTACCAACACAATCCAATGTTGAAAGAACAGAGTTTATTTTTTATTATTATTTTTTATAACACTCGCTGGTCCTGCTGCTACTGCCCAACACTACATATGTATCAGTCAATGACAGATAGAAGAAATAAGTTGGATAAAAATTTCAGATAGTTTTTTTAACTTTTCAGCGGCTTCAAAAGTTTTAAACAGATGTCCAGCCATCTTCATGGTCATAGTCCCTGTCTATATACAGTATACTCCCAGTATAATCCCACTCTCCATGTATTAACAGTACTAACTTGTTGAGTAATGTGGAGTATGTGTCCGCCACCTCTCGCCCGCTCTGTCCTACAGAATGGCTGTTTAAATGAGATTAGTCTTGACAAGTGAACTTCAGCTGGTAATAAAAACCCCTTTTTATCTGCAAAGCAAACATTAGAGCCGCCCACCCGAATGAATATCTAACTCCTGAATTACCATAAGAATAGCTCAGCTGAGTACACTCATAATGCTTAAACTAACAGTGCTGAACACACACACACACATGCGTGCACACACATACATGCACACTAGCCACGCTAATGAGAAGTTTCACTGTTTGAGATTGCTGCCCTGTTAGGGGTGGCGGCCGCGGTGGCAGCGTCGCCGTGACGATGAGCAGGAGGAATGTCGAGAAGCAGACAATATTGTTCTGCAGCGTCCATCCAACACTCCCACCACCCTTAACCCCCGAAAGTTGTCACTCCCGGTGTAAAATTCTCCCAACGCCTCCTCAGTCTGGGACATTTGGACTTGAGTGGCTCAGATTCTAGTTTCATCTCTGATGTTGACAGGATCTGAACTTGAATAACTTTTAGCTGTGTCTTGTCTCTTCCATCAGTAGTTTGCACTGACACTTCCCCTCTCACCTTTTTACAGATACTCTCCTAATGCTCCATCTGAAAACTCTGAGACTCCTCCTCCCAATTACCCTTCAAACTTCCCTCTAATGCCGCCCACTCCCATGGGTCTGGGACCTCCAGACCCCAAGACCCACAGGGGACCCCCGAACCATCCAATGCCAGACCCCCTTTGTCTCTCACCATCGCTCCTCATAGTCCCCCGCCCCACCCACCCAAACCCACAGGACCACAGGCCCGGGCTGACCAGAGCTGAAGCAGGGTGCAGAAAGCAGGCCGTTGGTTCCCAGGACCGCCGCGCACTTGTCATGTAAATGAAGAAGTCACAATCAATTAGAGTAATTGCAGCGCATCGCCCCGTCTTCGCCACGGCTACTGAGCTGAGGAGGGGCATGGGAGATAGAGGGGGGAAGGAAGGAGGGAGGGGTGGGATGCAGAGAATCGAAATGTGGGAAGGATGAGGAGGAGAGCAGTGAGGAGGAAAGGGAGAGAGGAACAGTGGAGGGAAAGAATGACAAACAAGGGGGTGAGATGGTCAGATCTGTCACAGAGAGATGAGGAAGAGTAAAATAAAATCATCAGTCCTTTCTCTCCTTACACTTCGGAGATATTGATTCTTAAAGGAGAAGTCCAGTATTTTGCACTTTGAGCCCCATTCCTGGTTGTTTATAATGAAATAGAGTGGTTAAGACCAAAATCTTGTCGATTGCTCCTTCTCTGAGGATTTGAGAGAATTTGGCTTTCCCCTGCCTGGCTTAACACTGCTGTCTATGGCCATGTGTAAATCTGTCCTAAAACCACCTTAAACGTTTGTTTTCAAAGCTATGAAACTCACCGAGTGGTCAGTGGTGTTCGTTGATGTTCCGACATAAAAATCGTAGCAAACTGTGGTTTCCGTGATGGTTTATTTGACATTTTGTCCATGCATTGATTTCCTATAGGAAGCCTCATTGTCCGTTGGTAGTAATCCGGGGGGTTGTTTACGACAAGGTTGTAGTCATTGTAGTCTTTTAGCTCAGCGAAAGTGTCGGCTCGACAGTGCTGTGTGCACCCCTCCTCTTCGGAGGAATTCTCCTGCAGTCGCTGAGCGCACAAAACTTGCCCATTATTACTCGCCTGTAAGCAACCTTTGCAGTACGATGCCTCTGAACACAACGCCAGCCTTCTTCTTCTGCTTCTTTCTGTGTCCCATTACATTGCAATGGTTTCCTGCCGGTTGGCGACACTCACGTAAAGGAGCATTATCGCCATTAAGTGGGCCAGAGTGTATAATGAACGAGAGTCAAATGAACGATCAAGCGGAAGTTTACACACGGGTGTGAGGCAGCTGAAAAAATAGTTCCACAATCGAGATGAATAGCGAAAACACAGATGGAAACCACAGTTTGCTACGATTTTTATGTGGGAACATCAAGGAACACCACTGACCACTCTGTGAGTTTCATGGCTTTGAAAACAAACGTTTAAGGTGGTTTTAGGACAGATTTACACATGGCCATAGACAGCATTGTTAAGCCAGGCAGGGGAAAGCCAAACTCTCTCAAATTCTCAGAGAAGGAGCAATCGTCAAGATTTTGGTCTTAACCACTCTATTTCATCATAAACAACCAGGAATGGAGCACAAAGTGCAAAATACTGGACTTCTCCTTTAAGTCATGTATTTTAAATGCACTCCCCTACACTGTAGTCAACACTTACTCTGCACCACAAGGTTTTACATGCAAAGCATTCAGCAGAATCACAAAATATGATGCACTGTTACTACCCAACAGTATATGCAGTAGCACAGACCAGCTATGATATTAAAACATAACTTGCAGGTTAATGCATCTATAATTTAACGCTGAGAGGAACCATTCTTCAGAGAGACATCATTTGAAACACTTTACTACCTGTACTTTTATAATTTTACTTGGATTTTATTAGATTATCAAACAGAACTTTCTTACCCTTACAATGGAGTATTTCTCCCTCATGTTGTTGCAGTTTTTTTTTAACTGCATGAATATTTGGAGCACTTTTTAAGCACTGCTGTCATGAGTACTGTAATTGTTGTTTGTAAATGAAGAAACACTTAAACGCACAAACTATACAGGTCAAAGGTACAATATTTGTTTTTTGCACATAAGTACGAGAGTAATAGTGAGTCAGTAAGGACAGTATGTTTCTGCACAAGTGCATGCAATTGTGTGTGACTGTGTATGTGTGTGTGTGTATGTGTGTGTGTGTGTGTGTGTGTGTGTGTGTGTGTGTGTGTGTGTGTGTGTAGGGAGAGAGGATGAGTGGGTGTATCACAGCAGGTGGTAGGGGCTAATGGAACCCCCTCTGGCCTATCAAGAGTAGGGGGTGATGGTGCGAGGGAGAGTGTGTGTGTGTGTGTGTGTGTGTGTGTGTGTGTGTGTGTGTCTGTGTGTGTCTGTGTGTGTGCGTTTGTGTCTTGTATCTTTGCAGACAGAGCAGCTACAGAACCAAAGAAGTAGAGAGGAAATGTTGGCAAAGGAAACACAGAAAAGAGGAAAAACTGTGGTTTGTTTTCTGCTAAAACTAATCACATACAGTGGTCATTCAAATGAACATGAGTGAAGGAGTGACGGAGTGAAAGTGGTTCATCAGCATGAAAAAAAAGATTCGGGTGGAGGGGAGTTTGTTAGAAAATGGATGGAGAGACAGAGAGAAAAAGAGACAGCAAAGAGAGAGACAGCCTTGGGCCTGAGGCTTCAATCTCCACCTCTCTGGTCAGTCAGCATGTAATGTAATGCCTCCCATCCATCCATCCATCCATCCATCCATCCATCCATCCATCCATCCATCCATCCATCCATCCATCCATCCATCCATCTCAGCTCTCTGCCTGTGGGCTTCAGCGCCAGAGGCAACCTATAAAGCTTACACAAACACAGCATGGGTATTTACGTCAGGGAGTACAGTAAGTGTTGTAAGTGCGTGTGTGTTAATATGTGTGTGTGTATGTTTGAATAAAAGCGACTTGTAATGTTTGTTAAAATCTCTAGGGGTCCAGACAACTCCTGCCTCCTCTGAGAGGAATCTATACTTTACTTTAAGACACACACACTTACCGTCAGCATGTAGTACACATTTAAAGGTATTCTATGCAGGGATTGTCGGACATTGTTTGTAAACACAAGATTTAAACTTGGCCCCTCCTCTCTACATTGCAACCTACTGTGCTACTGTAGGAACATTACATTTGTTGTCATGAAAAAGCCAACACTTTAGCAAACTAACGAAGCTAAGTGCGGCACCTTCCTGTCCAAGCTGTTCTCATGCACGGCTCGGACGTATACTTACAAATATATTGCACCAAAATTCATATTTATCACATGTAATCGGTAAGCCAGTTATTTGTGTATAACCCATATATCTGGGAGGGCTGTGATCATGTGACCAATGTGCCACAAGTTAAGAAGAAAATAAAAGTACAGACAGAGGGCAGAGTCTCTGCTGATAAATACACCATCACACACTTCTACTGGGTAATAAATGATAATTAAGAGGGATTACTTTTGTGTGAATTTATACTTTTTTTTGTGTGTAAAATCCTGCATAGTATAGCTTTAAACAAAACAGAGAAGCCGAGCTTTAGTAGGTACAGTCTGCTGACTGAAGCGGTAACAAGAAGACAACAACATGTCTCCTACTGATTTTCTGACTGGGTGATTGTTTGCTGTTTTCATATCAGATTGTTACATAGAGTCAGACATTGAACCACACAGTAAGAAGTCAGAGAAGTAGTGTAATAACATCAAAATAAAGCAGGAGCACTGTAGTGAAGCTAACTCGAGGATGTAGCTGCCACTGCTGGAAGGTTTTTTTTCTCTATTTTGTTTTCCCATTTCGTCAGTGTCACTAAACATACTGTAGGAACATAGGACTCTTACAGATAATGTAACAATACTATAGGTTTATGCTTTGACCAGCAATTTTAAATATTTTAATTTTGTTTCTGAAGAACTATGTTTTGTAATTTTGGCTTGATGGGTGTAAATACTACAGTACCGATGAGTGAATAAAATGTGGTGCCATAGTTAGGGCTGGGCAATATGGTGAAAATTAAATAACACAATATCTTTCACTGTTGATATTGATATTGCAAAGATTTTGTGGGGTTGGCTATTGATGCTTTCATCATTAATGCAAATATAATGACTAAAAGGGTAAAGACAAATAAAAGAATAGTTGGAAAAGATAGCACCTACAATATTACCTCGTGACACAATATTGATATGTCGATATATTGCCCAGCCATAGACTCCAAGTGAACTGTTTTAAACTGCAGATTGTGTTTTCAGTTTTCTCATCTTTAGCACATAAGATAATTTTAAGCTCAGTGATCTGGTGTTTCTTACCAAAATACACCTTGGAAGTCATAAACTCCTCAGCTTGTGTTTTTATGTACTCGGCTTTTTTATCAAAGGATCAGACATTTTCTAACACAGGTGTTGATCCTCTGTACAGATGATTCAACCGGGATTTTCACACCAATTCGAGCCATGGAAGTTAGAAGAAGCTCGAAGTGTAAGTCATGTATTATTGTCTATGGAGAAAATGAATGGGAGTTTTACTTCCAGTTCCAGGGGCTCCCAAAATAACGCCTTCCACTGCACAACTCTATGAAAGAGTGTCAGTACAAAAAAAGTACAAAACATGCTGATGTTTTGTTACACAACAGGAGAACAAAAAAATATGAGTTAATGGGTTAAAATGGTATAGTACATTATGAGGTCTGTTGATCCTGATCCTAACAAAGAAGGCCTAAGTCATATTTTGTGTTTCACATTGAAATACGTAAAGACACACACACACACACACACACACACACACACACACACACACACACACACACACACACACACACACACACACACATATACCATATTTGGTATTTCTAAATCCATTATTTTTTAATGCTGTGTGAATATTCCCATACAGCACTTCCTAGCCTTGGCTGTGTGTGAGGGTGTGTGTGTGTGTGTGTGTGGGGGGGGTGTGTGTGTGTGTGTGTGTGTGTGTTGGTGCTGGCTGCCATGAATGTTTCAGTGCTTAAATGGAGGCAGACATATTGAATCTTCACTTCTCCTTGGGAGAGGCCTCTGGCACACACACACACACACACGCACACACACACACACACACACACACACACACACACACACACACACACACACACACACACACACACACACACACCCACACACACCTACACACACACACACACACACACACACACACACACGCCTGTGAGTTACAAATGGTAGAAAAATGCTCCCATTTTCTGTCCGTCTAAAACTTAAAAGTCTGCAAAGTAACCTTGTTGAGTTTCACCGTGTTTTACTGCAGAGATTTAACAATTTTTTTTTTTTTTTTTGTGCATTTTTGAATCTGAAAACCGTCTCGGTGATGCTTCTCTTCAAACCCTCATTTAGGACACTATCTTAGTGTCTTCTGCTGTGCTGCATGTTGGCCCAGCAAGCCACAGCAGTGACTGGAGTGTATATGTTTCTCCTCTTATGAATTATGAACACAGTTAGCTCTTTTGTTTATGAATTATTACTGATGTGCCTCCACAGGATAGTTGCGGGAACAAACGCATTTACACTAACCAATCGCATTATTGCCTTTTTATTTTCATACGTTTTTGTTTTATCGAGAGCAAGTTGTTTGGGGTCGCGCACAAAACAAAACAACTCATTTCGGAAACATGCTTTTCATTAGGAGGAAACAAATGTTTATTTTACCAGCACTTTGTGAGGAGTCATGAATAAATATGGTGTTTGTCTCAGAGGTAAATAAAACAACAATGCAGCAGCAGAACAGAAGAGATGGAGATGCAACAGAGATGTGGTGTGGTTCTCTGTGGACTTCTGGTCACGGCTGAGGAGGAGAGCGCAGGCGTTAAATATATGGATCTATTATATTCTGTAAGAGTGAATCCTCCAGCATTGAAAATTAGATTCACAGAGAATAAGATGGAGACAGTAACTATTCTATAAATACGGTCTAAACTGATGGAGTGAAGTGAGAAATGCATGATGGGGGGTGACTCCAGACGGGAGGAAAAAATAAAAAAACAAAACAAAAACGCAGAGGTCATGAATATGGAATGTGTGTTCCTTGTGGTTTAAATATTCATGACATGACGATTAGTATGTCATAACGGCATTATCAGCTTCAGCAGCCAAAAGACGAGAAAACTCTGGCTTGATTGATCTCATCAGGACATCATCAATAATGGATAACTCCAATCATAGTACTGGGAGAGCACGCTCGCACACACGCAGGCATGCACGAGCACACCCCGACATGCACAAACAATTATGACACAATCTGTAATTTAAACCTGCAGTTAAATCAGTCTTACTCCCAGTGCAAACACATCTTCACACCATGATTCACTTTCTTTGGTTGCTAAGTGCGAAAATATTTATAAAAAAATGATTATTCTTTATAAATCTATTAATTGAGCTCTACAACCTGAATTACTGCAAATTCACAAGTAAAGGTCACGACTCAGATAATGGCTCAAATTATAATTAGCTCTCGTCCAGCACAAACAAATAAAGACTAATAAAGGCCAGGTTGAAAAACACTAAAGAGGGGTTGAAATTACGTACACTGTAAGAGCTCACATGAAAGATTCTCAGGTGCACAGTGCCATTTACACAATGTTCAGTTGGTATTAAGGGGCCTAATGTTTGCCAAGAAAATATTCCAGACACAAAAACACCACCTCCAGCCTGAACTGTTGAGACAGGATGGATCCATGGATTCAGGTTGTTAATACCAAATTCTGACCCGAACAATCTGCATTTTGCCTCAGAGCATGAGATTCGTCCAAACAGGAGGTTAGCATTTTCTAAGATACTCAGATCAACCCATCTACAGCACCAACAATCATTCCACAGTTCAAGTCTCTTTGTTCTTGTCCACATGTACACAGGTATATTTGAAAACGTCGCTTTTCTTTGGCCTTTCATCCACTCTGTGTTGATGTGTAGAAAGGGAAAATAGAGTTCCTGAACTGTAATATCATAATGTGTGCCTTTATATCCTTGGTGAGGCGTCACAAATAAGGTGATATTTTGTGCATTGGTGGAGGTAGCCAAAAAAGTGCTGATTCTACCCTTGCTAATAGGACATTTTACATGGTTACATATAAATGTGCAGTAACTCTTCCACTGTATTAAAGAACAGAGGCGTCAGAATGTGTTATGGAGGTCACTGCCGCAGGTAGCCTTCCAGTAATAGCCTTTTTTCAGGCTTCTGATTGGCCAACATCTTCTTCTTTATTGCATGGCTTTAGGGTTTGTTCTGTTGATTTGGCATTCTCTTGACAACGCTTTAATAGTTTTTGTGTTTTCATTTGGACAACAATATCTCTTGTAACAGTGCTTGTGTGGACAAGAGTTTCTTGAAAATGAAGCAGGGAAATACCCTGTTCTCAAAAACACCCATGTACATGTGGGCTAAGCCTTAGATCACATTTGTTTTCAAGTCAAAGAACAAGAATGTCTGGGACACCCCACTAGTTTGGATGGTGGAGGCTGCGCCCCGTGTAGGCTAATAAAGGCTGAGTCCTTAGCAGCAGCCTTGGTTTCATTACAAACTGCGGCCCTTTTCCGTACGTCGTCCCCTCTCTCTCTATCCCGTTGTCTGTCTATCTTCAGTTATCCTATCAAATAAAGGATAAAAAAGGCAAAAAAATTGTCTAAAAAAAAAAAAAAAACACAGTCTGTCTTCTACAAAATGACCTCATACATCTACAACCAGCTTTATATGATTCACATTTGTGCTTATTATTAGGCGGCTGCTTGTAGTGGCCATATAAAAATATGCTCGGAGCAAAGGAGGTCAAGTGATCTATAAAGAGAGACAAAATCTGCATGGGGAGGAGGTCGGAGTGGATAGCTGTGTCAAACAAAGACAGGACTTTGACCCAGAGGGCTGCTGTTTGTATCCCGCATAAAACCAAAAGTCAGTGCTGACCTATTTTAAGTTACACAGTGTAATGTACTTACATTGATGTAACGCACTTGCATTAACATATGTTTGCAACCAAAATAGAACCAGCTTCAGCAAATGAGACCAGCTGATGGTAATGGCATGATTCTGTTGGTGAAGTCATGGAATTAATGCTGCAGTAATTTACATTATCCTGAGTGTATTGACATGGAGCAATGCTTCAGTTTGTTTTATCAGCAAAATAAAACAGGAGCAGTTCAGAAAACAGGGAGACATTTATTAAAGTATGATAAATAATGGGTTATAAAAAACAGAAAACTTTAGGAATAAAGTTCCGCTTCTATTATAAAAGCCTGGTTTGCTCTGCAATTGCGGAAAATAATGGGCCACTTCTTGAGAGTCTTGTGTACTTGACCCACTTGCTGCAATCAGATTTTACGTACTTGAGATTTGGTTTGATTTTTATGGTAGGAATGTGGATATTTGGACTACACAAAACAGGAAACTATAAATGAAGGTCAGTGTCTTTTACAGCTGAGAGGACTTTGCACTGAACGTGGCGCCCATCCCCAAAAATTACTAACAAATAATAGTGAAGCCACAAAGAGGCGTGTCAGTGAAGGAATGTTTGCTGCTGCCGTCTTCCTCTCTTTGCCCTCCCCCCGTCGCCCGAGGACACAATCTAAAACCGACAGATCATGATGACGAAGATGTGTGTTTTGGTAAGAGAAATGTATGTGCCTGTGAGTGTGTGTATGTGTGTGTGTGTGTGTGTGTGTGTGTGTGTGTGTGTGTGTGTGTGTGTGTGTGTGTGGATGAGGATGAGGATGGAGAGGAGTTTTAGAGGATGAGACTGGTGGATGGGTCTTCCTTGTAAAGTGCTCCATTTGTGCACAGAGGTGTCCTGAGTGTCTAGACAAACCTACATGTAAAGCTCATTCGTATGCTCTTATGTGAACCTCCTTCTCTCCCTGATGGTCTGAGCTGCTCTCTTGCTCCCCCTCCATCTCTATCTCTCTCTCTCTGAACCACAGTACAGTAGCTCCTACTGTACTTAGACATCATAAAATTTAAATGAAGCTTCTCTTTAAACCACAGCAAGAATCTCTTCTTAATTTAAAATAAAATAGAATTTCAGTGACCATATATACGTGAACTGAAGTAGCTGATTTGAAAAGCGAACATTTATTTTGTTTTTTTTTTCCCATCCTCTCTCCTCCTTTTTCTTTCCTTCCCTCCTGCTTTAGTCTGGTTGCTCGTTTTAGACAGCGCTCCGTAGCCTCGGGGCTGAAGGCAACGCTTAAAGAGTGTCTAGCCTCACTACAGCTGGGCCTCTTCGCCAGACAGACCACACACACTCACACTCGGAAAAAGCTGGATGCAAACATGAAGTATATATTTGAACCAAACCCCCCAAAACAGCTTTATAGCAGCTGCAAGCCCGACACTAAAAACTCTTCCACTCTGGCTGAGTTGTTCTTGTGGTTGATTTACTCATCTACAGTAAAACCACCTTTCTGGGAAAAGATTGCAAAGGAGTTGGTTTCCATCCAAATGGACCAAAAAGTGCCTTTTCTTGTATACTTTCACTCTGGCAGTGTTTTTTGTAAATGGTGGAAACTAGAAGTGATTTTGCTCTTCTACACCTCAGCTACAATAGGGCAGGTGTCTTGTCTTAGATTACCCGTGAGATTATCGTCAGAGCTGCTGCTGCTGCTGCCAAATATTGAGAAAAACTGTATCCATGTACACACAACCACATTGGCGTAGCTGTTACACACACCATATTCACAAGGACAAAAACAAGGAAAAAGGAGTGTTTTTTTCATGAGCTATCATCTCTCTTCGCTAATGCTGCTTTTGTTCGTGTTTAAGAAGCAGTATCAGACCTGTGCTCATATTTCCTATTCAGATACACTCTATGATCCCACTATTCAACCCTGTCTCCTAAAAATTATCTTCATGTCCGACTGATTTGCATTTGCACTATTAGCACTTTTACAGGAAACATAATGCTGTCTATCAAGGAAATGTTCATATTAAACATTTCTACTATCTACTATGTAGCTGTACAATATTTGCTGTCAAGGATATCAGTTGTGTTTCCTATAATATCAACTCCCGCCTACTGAAGCGTAAGGAATAGTTTGACCATTAAGAAAGTATAATTTGTTTTCAGAATGACATCTAGACATTGTGCGCAGTTTCCCTTTCACACATGTAGCACACAACAGGAGACTATCTGTGTCAGAAGTGCTCTCACCTACTGGAAATACTCCGTTTGGTTTAGGCGTGGTGCTTGAGTAAAGCATGCAGGAGGTGGGATATGATGCAGATTACACCGCGATCGTGTTGCCAGTTCATAATTTGGTCATAAACAACAGAATCTCTTGCCGTCCGATAAATTTGTCCAACAATTTTGGCTTTGGCTCTTACTGACAGAAGTTTAGATTCTCGTCATCTCTCCAGTCAGACATTTTTATTGACATTTTCATGTGAAAAACTCTTCGTCCTCACCCATGAGTGTTTGTTTTCTTTTGGTTTTGCACAAGCTGCATGATAAAAAAATATCATCAACACACCCACTCCAGACAATTACCTGCTCTATTCACACATAGGCTCAGTGGGACATTAAAGGGGTTACACAGAGCTGTAACCCCTTTAATGTAGTAATGTCCTGTTCAACTGATTCTGACATTTGCATTTTCCCATAGTGCTCCTCCAGCTTATGTCTAGATAATTTCTGGTTTGCAGTGCATGTTTGAAAGGGGCTTTAAATTAGGAGGTTCCTGTCCATTATAGGTATGAAGCGACAGCCAGGAAACTGTTAGCTTAGCCTCAAGACTTGTTACATAGAAACACCTAGCCTGGCTAGCTGGTTGTGGTTTTATGAGGGGTTGTGTACCACCCAGACTGTTTCGGGCACAGTGACTTCCTGTCTCCAACCCCAACCCTCCCACACAACTGTAAACATATGCAGGTGCACATGTGCGCAGCTGTGTGTATCCTCAGGGTGTTGAATCACGCTATGACTTATTTGATGGACTGCAAGATTTATTTTCCTTGGTGATATGTCATTGGCTCTGTCTGCTCCGCCCTGTGATGTCACATGATGCCTCCCAGTGTTGCCTCAAATAAAATTCTCAATTTTACTAGGGTGATTTAGAAGATTAAATGAGGCTTTTTAAATAAATCGCCTGCAGCAAGTGGATCTCTTGTAGCATAACCTGGCTTGTTACAGGCACGGGAGCCAACGGGGACTGCAATAATATCAACACTGTTTTGCGTTATTACCACCAGCACCACCAACCTAGAGGAAACTACGACTACCTAACCTGCTTACCAGAGGCTGACCCATTGCTAAGAATTGTTAAGTCTAGTTCCCAAAATGATTTTTTTGTGTGTAACTACAAAGTCTACTGTCCGCTGTGGGCTCCTGTTATCAAGGCCTTGCGTCTCACAAAAAAGTCTCTGTCTGCAACATGTATACAAATTGTTGCATGGTTTTATGTTTTTGAAATGTGTTTTAAAATGTGTCTTGCATTTTTAAATTGCACCCTGATCTGTGGAGAAGAGTAGTTTGCCCCCATGTATGCTGAATGTGTATTATGGAAGTGACAAACAAGTCTGATTCTGAAATGCTGCGTTTAAACAGAATTTATACACATGCTAAAAAAATGAATGTGAATGAAAAATGTGAATGAAGTGTCAAACTTCAAACTATTCCATACAGAAAAGTGACAGTCTCCGAGGCTGAAAAATCAAGCCAGCGCCAAAGTGCCAAAAACTGCAGTTCCTCCAATGACCACTTGAGGTTTGCCTTAAAAGCAAGTCGATCCTTTAAGTCACAGTCCTTTAAGATAAAATGCTCAACTTTACAGCAGAAATAAACATGTTTGCAGCCTGGTACAAAACACAGTTTTGATCTCTATAACTAATTTCCCCTTTCAACTGTGACTGTGGCTGAATTTTCATATACCTCACCTGTTAAAATATGGTCACATTGGGTCACTTTTGGCTCAAAAAATCACAGATGGCAACAGCCAAAATACCAAACGTGATGCTTCAAAATGGGGTCAAAAAAACCAATGCATGACGTCATGGTGGCTACACCCATTATGTTTATACAGTCTACGGCTATAGCCCTAAAGATAAGTATTGTTGTTATTGAACGTGTACCTGTTTGTGTGTCCAACCCACCTTTGTACTTACTCTGTAAAGCTGCATGTCTTTGTATGTGTTTTATTGTGCTGCAGTGTTTTTGTTTGTGTTGTCCAGTGTAATTGTGTCTTGCAGCACCTCACTGACTCAGTTGTGTGTGTGTGTGTGTGTGTTTGTGTGTGTGTGTGTGTGTGTGTGTGTGTGTGTGTGTGGGCCGGCAGTCTGTTTGTTGTATTTCCATGTGTCACATTGAGTCATCAGTGCGCCTGTCATTGCCATAGTGACTATGCTGTGACATATGCCTGCTTCTTGGCTCCCTGACTGACAGGACTGTTGTGGTGGTGAAATCCAACGGATGTGGGAACAAATCGCACCTCGTCCTCTTCCTTCCGTTGAGTGCTAGACGATCTGTCGCTCATCTCCTCCTCCCTTATTCTGTTTATTTACTACAGGGCTGAGTAAAAGGAGAACAAGGCCTTTCCTGCTGAAGATAAAACCTGACGATCCCCTGCAGTGTGGACTCAAACTGACCAACGATATGATAAAAATGGTACAAGTGATGGTAGGAAGAGGAAGCCATTAAATCAGATCACGTTCCATTATTTTTGCTTTCCCTTGTTATCAAAAACAACAAGTGGCTGTGTGCGCGCGCTCACTCTAAGCTGCAGATTTTCCCCCACTGTGAAGCTGAGATCTGAGGAGTCAGACCTCTGTTCTTAAACAACACCGGAGCAGTCTCCATACATCCCAACACTTGTTCACAATTGATTTCACACTGAGTCAATTTCTTCATCTCAAAACACACCTCCTGTAGAACAAAACAACAAACTTGTTTCTTCTTATGAGACAACAGAGATTGTGCAGAACTCTGGGAAGTATAAAGACGTGTATGTGTTGTTTATGCCGTGGAGATGACAGCATCCTTTCATGTAACTCAGCCGAGATGGACATGTCTCTGCTTGGTCTCTTTGACAACTTTCCAAATGTATGTCCAGACTGTTTTTTCAATCAGTAAGCTTTTAACATTCACTGTGTTCAAGTGTAGAATTGAAAAAGGAAGGAAACTGTTGTATTAATGTGACAAAGCTTCTCTAAAGATGTTAAAGGCACTGGTGCACTTCCTGTAAAGAATGTCGTTTAGGGGAGTTAAATGTTGGTTTGGCCTTTTAGTTTCAGACCAGAGTAGAAGTGAACTTGGTTGTACACATGCAACCTTCAGCTGCAAGATATTTGAGAAGCAGTGGTCAGAAGCTGAAGAAGAGATGTTTCGCAGCTTGCAGTAGAAATCCTCAATGACTGAGTTTTTCCATCTCACTGGAGAGTGAATCTTTCAGCACATGATGGACAGCCAAATAAAAAATTCTGCAGGTAACATCAGTATTTTGGCAATAGTTTGCAGTTATTACAGTACACACAGTTCCTACTTTAGTGTCGACAGTTAATTTAAAAGTTCATTCTGTTTTTTTTAAGTCTGTTTTTTGGATTTTTTAAGGACAGGTAGTGTGCACATTACAATCGCAGCACAAGCGAGATAAACTAATGTCCAGTAAAAACAAAGTATAAGGATGTAAAATATATAAAATTTTAGTTGTACAAGCAGCAAATAAAAAGGAAAAATAAAATAATTTACATTTTTTCAAGACACAAACAGAAAACAAAAGACAAAACAAAACTAGAAACCAACTTGTGATGGGATCAATTCAGCCGCAATACAGCCTCTTCCGTCCTGTGGTGAATTCTGATGAATCTTTATGCTAGTTTGTACCTTTTCTGTGTCATTTTATTGTCTGATTTTGTCTGAATAAAAGTCCCCTTCTATCTTCATGTTTTTTGGAGGATACAAATGTACATGTTCTAAATATCTACACCTGTCTGTTGGGACTGTGCCCTTAAAACCAGATATTTTAAGATGAAGCATGATCTTTTTCTAACCCTAACCTAAAGTGTTTTCTGTGCCTAAACCTGACCAAACATATCCTGCAGCTTTGTTGAAACACCAAGTTCAACGTATCGGCTACGTAATAACGTGCATATGTAATGTATTCATGGTTTGCAGAAACAACTGCAACATTTTATCTAGTGATAGGCTGAATTATCTGTAACAGAGATCAAAGCTAACCCAAATATGACAAGAAAATGATCTGGCATTGTTGTTTTACTATAAGCCTTTGACTCATGCTCAAATATAAGACACCAGAAGGAGTGGAGCCTGGGACATAACCACAGCTGATGAGCAAGCATACCTGTAACCTCTTTGCACTTATTGCACGGGGGATGACACATTAGGATACGCAACGTGGAGCCTTGACTTTGTGTTGCGGAGTCTATGTACAATCTTGAATTGTTTAAGCTGATGTCAAACATTTATAAAACTGTTGTATATCTGATAAGGATTGCCTTTCATGTACCTAAAGGTCATTTTTGACCTTGAAAAAAAAAAAAACAGCACTTGACAAAACAATTTAATCTCAAGGTCCTTTTAGTAACTGTTCTGGAGCTTTTTTAAAATTTGTTATTAATGTAATGTAATGTAATAATAATAATAATAATAATAATAATTATTATTATTATTATTGTTGAGTGTGAATGTTGAATTCTTTTTTCTTTTTTGCGTGAATGCGAAGCATATGTTTTTCATATTTTTCGAAGCATATGTTTTCCGTGTATTTCATCACCTAACTCCTTCCACGTAGAAACTTCATTCAAATGTCAAAATATTCAGTTCAATTAGGACATGATTGCTATGACTTTTCTCTTTCATATCTTTCATACTTTCCGAAATATTCGACGTTTTTCATTACATTTTCCCCATTCAAATAAATGGGCGGAATGTTTAAATTTGACACAAACACGTTTTTTTCAAACAATTTCAACTCCTATCTCCTATCTCATTCATACATTCACATAAAAACTCCATTCAGACTTCAAAATGTTCCCCATCTTTCGTACATTCTCATTTTCACATCTTTTATTTCCACTCTTTTAACTATTCCTAAAACTTCACCTCATTCTTATATATGTAAGTCAGCATGCAGTGTAATGTAAGCTTTTCAAGAGCCCTTAAAATATTCTACAGTATTGGTATCATTCAAATTTTCAATAACATTCATACCAATTAAACCTATTCCCACATTTCTATCTATTCCTACTACTCCACCCTCTTCTTACACATTTTAGCCAGCATTGCAGTGTAGCCTCAGCTTTTCAAACAACCTTAAAATATTCCACATCATTCATATATTCATGGTATTATTTAAATTTCCAGACCAGCATTGCAGTGTAGCGTCAGCTATTCAGCATGCAGCATTCACACCCGCAATTTCTTCAGAAATTGCATTATTATTTGGATTGTCAGTTAAAGCTGATAGTCGTATGAAGTACTTCGATTATTAGAAATGTGCTATGAATGGGAAGGTTTCTTTTTTTCAAATTAAGTAGATAAACTGATTCAAAGCTACAAAATACTTTGTGCATGTCCGAGCAACAACATGTTGACATATCTTCATCACATAAACTCAACGTGTGTACAAGAAGGCCAAAAAAGATTTCACCTCTTTCAAATCAGAACTTAATTCATTTAAACATTTGCAGTATTAACCACACGCAGACTTTCAAATACAACCACCAGTTATCATGCTATCAGTGGAATGCATTACAATATATTTGTCTTGCTCAGAGAAATAACTGATTCAGTGGTGTATAAGTGTGTTGAACAGGCCGCCACACAAAGGCAATGCAATATAATCACGACAGCACTATTCAACAATATTGTTTAACAGCAAAGAGAAATGAATACTGGATGACTGTGAATATTTCAACTCCCATGTAAATAGAGGAGCACTAACAAAGAGTCCAGGCAATATATTAAATGCAGTAAATATTTCACCTTTATCCTTGCAGATTTAAACATGAAGACATAGGCTATTGGATACATCATGTATATCCATCTCATTCTAATAAGGGCTTTATTCATTAGCTGCTACATTCACATGAGTAAATGTCGTGGAATGTGTTAGTATCTATAATTTACATTTTTGTGTTTGCATCCCATTGTCTTTTGAGATCCACAAACGAGTGCGTCCTCACTGACACAAAGAGTGTCTCTGCAGCTCTCTAATAGGAGAACAAACTGTGTGAAGAGACAAAATGTCACCAGGCGGTCCCCACTCTGCCACCTCCCCACTCAGGGCATACTTAGCATTTAAAGCCCCCCACCCCACCCTGAAAAAGGCGTGCTAACATTTAGCGGCGGGGGGAAGAGAGGGAAAGGACGCACAGACGGGCTTCAGCCAGCCAGGCAGGCGGCAGATTCCTCCGGCCCTGTAGTGGAGCCGTGGGGAAGTTTTTAATTCCTCCACCCTTATGGTTCATTTGTCCTCCAGATCCCCCATGTGAAGCTCCGCGATGACCATTCATGTGTGCACTACTGTTGAATTATTAACAAGGGAGATAAGGGAAGAAGGAGGAGGTGATGGGAAGATGGAGAGGAGAGGAGGGGGAGAGGGAGGTGAGAGAAGAGGAGAGGAGGAGAAGTGAGAGGGGAGCTCTGAGTGCAGCAGTGAGAAGGAGAGGTGTAGAGATGTAGTGGAGAGGTGAGAGGTGAGGTGAGAAAGAAGGGGTTGGAAAACGAGGTGAGAAGAGCGAAGGGAGGTGGGAGAGAGATGGAGGAAGTGTGAGAGGAGGCAGAGGGTGAAGACTGGACAGTGGACACTTAATAATTTGTTTGTAACACACTGTAATTCGATTGTCAGTAGAAATAAAGACATTTTTAAGTGTATATTGTCAGCAACTAAATTCTACTATGAAGCATCCATAACTGGTGTTTAATCAGCTGAGGAATAACTAAAAACAATATAACATAAATTACATTAAACAAGGTTACTGCGGGACCTTTACAACTTTTAATAGTCATTGAATTATTTAATTCCAAAATATGGCCTTTATGGTATTAAAATTTCTTAAATCAATCTTACAGAAGTCTTAAAAATGCTAAGACATGGGAAGTAGGATTTAATGAATCATTTTGTCTGACATTGCATTGGAAAAAAAATTACAAATATTGGGTGGCATTTTTCTTTTTTTAATAGTGTGCAGAATACCTCTCCCAATCGTCACGCCAGGATAAAGGAACCAGCAACACTAATTTTGTTTTCGGCTGGGATTTCCACTGTCTGCCACTATATTAAATTTAATTCCAAATGGCCTTAAATAAGTCTTAAATCTTACTTGCGTCAATCTGTAGGAACCCTGATTTAATTATATACTGTATATGATCAAACACATAAGTCAAGGTCCACTTACTGGATCTCTCCTAGAGCTTTCAGTCTCCTGTCATGGCTTTCCTCAACAGATGGAGGCTGCTCAGTTCTCATGGTGAATGCTTCATTTATAAATATTATTACTCTAATAAATAAAAGTATATTATATCAAAGTCACATTGTATTATAATCATGATAAATACAATGATGTGTTACATGACATTGTCAATGATTCATTTTCTGTTTACATACCAGTTTGGGATGTTTAAAAGGAGGATATAGTTGATAAACATTTAAAAATCTATATTCTTACTGTTACATTAAAGTGTGTTACAGATATTTGCTAAGTGTTTATATACTGCTTTTAAACACTAAACTGGGGGTTATTATTAAGCGATACAACCACTTGATTTGTTATCAGCCTATTTATGATCAGTTATTATCCACTTTTCAAAAGTTGTTTTCAGTTATAATGAGGTCTAGTATGATACAATATTATCGCGTTATCTACAGAATTTAAAAGAAAAATGCCAACAGTCAAATTTATCTTGAACTTTATTGTGCATTTTGTCATATTCCTACACTGTGATCGGCGAGACAAGCACGTTTCATGAATCACATGCAAACCCTATTGTTAGATGATTTCTGCGCTCAGATTTGTGCTGGTATGTTTATTAGACTGATAAATAAGGGCCATTCTGTGACATTTGGCTTTCTAATGTGATGTGTTCTTTGTTTGAGAAAAATAAAGTGAGAAGATCTCAAAAGTATGAAATAATGACTGACTTTTCACTCCCAGTGTCAGTCACACCCACAAACCCTGAGTCATACATTTCCCACAATGACAAGGTGGGAAGGTTTTCAAACAAGGTTCAACGTTTTTCTTTAAAAACTTGAAGCCAAAGTCAAAGTCAGTTTTTTTTTTCAGATTTTAATAGCTCCTTCAGAGTCACAGGACAACATCATTCAACTGTTTTCATCGGCTGGGTGGATCTCTCAATGACAAGTAAACTGACCTTCATGTGTGAAATCAGTGCAGTCTTCTTTAAGAGCAAAAAAGCAAGAAAATATTTTTAAAAATTCAAATTGACACAAACTGTGCATCAAATGTTACAGTCAGTGTGTGTACATGTTTATCTCTTTTCCATATTGCAGTACAGTGGTGGCACAGACAGTGCTGAAAGGTGATACTCAGTGACCCGCTGCCTTCACTGTACAGTCTCATGATCACATCTCTATGGTTACTGTGGGAGAATGGCAGGACACCGGCGCCACGTCACACAGTTACCACACTATTGTAGCCTACTCCTGAGTACTGTGATAAGGACATAATTGGGTTAAGGTGACGCAACACATACAGTCAGTGTCTGCGACATCATTACACAGTGACAGTTACCTGAGTACGTGCAGCACACGCACACACACACAAACGCACCCTACTGTGTAACCAAGTGACATAAAGCAGAGGTGTGTGAGTATGCACAGAACTGTACTGTACATGCACATGACTTCTTTTACACATGTATGCATGAAATGAATTATGTTGATGCCCTTTACAAAAACACAACACACACACACACTCCGCATACACACACACACTACTCCTCATACACACACCATACATAAACACAAGACAGAGTAAGACAGAAAGAGTGAATGCGCTGATTAGTCTGGAAATGTGAGTGTGTGTCTGTGTGTGTGTGTGTGTGTGTGTGTGTGTGTGTATGTAGGGGGGTATCCTCCTGAGGGAGAAGCCAACTAGACCCCCCTTCTTACCACCACACACAAACACACACACACATACATGCACGCACAGTGTCTGGGGGGGTAGAGTAAGCCCTTGCGGATTTGTAGAAAGGCCCGGATTGTTCATTAATAAAGAAAGGATGAAAACGGGGGAGAGAGGTGGAGGGGTGTGTGTGTATGTGTGTGTGTATGTGTGTATGTGTGTAGGGAGGGGGGCAAGGAGAGTGGGAGAGAAAGAGAAGGGGAAGAGAGAGAGAGGGAGGGAGGAGGAGAAGGGGGAGGAGGGGGTACACAGTATTAGACAGTAATTAAATAATCATCTGTGTTGCTCTCGTTTACTCCCTCCCCTCTTCCTCCTCCGCCTTCTCCTACAGCACTAGCGGCCACAACACCTGTCACAATTCATCACCCTCACACACACACACACACACACACACGCACACACACACACACACAGAAGAGGCTACAAACGAAATCACATCAAAGCCATACACACATTACACAGAGTCTTATAAAATATATGCACTCATACATAACACACAGATACGCATACATGCTTATGCACACAACTATGCAGATAAAACACACAGGAGAGAGTGTGAGAGTGGCGGGGGTCCAGGCTGGGTATAGGGTGGGTTTTGGGAGGCTGTCAAATTAATTTCCACCATCCTGTTGTCTCCTATGGTTGCCCTCTCACCCTCCTTTCTATTTATCCACTGTCCTTCCTCCCATGACAGGTAGCTGCTGTCCAGTCCAGGTAAATCCTGGATGACATGAACTGGTGAGTCTATAAATTGTCAGCACTAATTATAAAAACAGTCTGAGACAGACCTGATTACTGCCATCAAGAAAAAACCTGTCAAATAATGGCAGTGACAGTCTCCATGTTGTTTAGTATAATCTCATTGGGATTGAATAGAATGTAACTTTTAATAGAAAACTTTTAGCAATAAATTAAATACTGCAATTTTGGTGCCTTGAAGTTCTATTTGCCACCATTTAGGTCTTAGATTAGAGAGCTGTCTCTACCTGTCAGTCATACACAACACCCATCAGTGAGATCTGGGCTTGATTACCTTGTTGCAAGTACAAGTGAAGACGACATGGGAACTGCCATCTTTCACCATGGCAGATACAGATACAGATTCATTTTGGATGAAGCAATGCAAAGAAACAATGCAAAGAAAATCTAGCCCAGATTTCAATGAAGGGCACTGTGTATGATTAACAGGCAGATGCAGCTCTCTAAGCTAAAACCAAATACCTCTTAAGTGAAAATGGTGGTGAATGGACTTGCAATGTGCCAAAAGAAAAGTTCCTCCTGACTTAAATGTTCACAGAAAGAAGTTCTAAATACAGTATATAAACTTAGATGCTGCGTTGACACTTTATTCTAAAATTAAATACCATAACAGTTTTAAATTAAACATTGCATTGTATTTAATTCCCATGAAATTATATTTTTTAAGTAAATTCATTAATTGATCACTATTAGTTTGTAATTAATTTCATAACATCCATCTATCATTCAGGGTTAAGGCAGAATTATTATCCAAATTGTCCATCACAGTTCACAGACTTAGCTCCTGGTCCTTCTGGTTCTTTGATCTACTACACTGCACCTACCGCAGCTGTATGTGTGCGTACATTACCTGTAAAATGATAGATCCTTAACGACATTTCAAACTGTTGGCTGGTTTTCAGCCTGTATGATTGTCTGACTGCTCCTGATTCTTGCACCATCACTTTGCTGATGAAACATCTCCACAAGATCTCAGGAATTACTCTGGTAAGTACTATGCAATATTATCATGGCCTTCACTATGAAAATAAGGCCCAAGCTGTATCTTAAATACATCTTTTGAAGCATATTCTGCATTACACACACAAACTGTGAGATTGGTAAACTGATGTGTTTCAGGGGAAAACAAGACTATGTGGAGACCTCATATATGGTGGGATTGTGTTTGGTCAGTGTGCTAAATTGTGGCCAAATTGTCACAGGGGTCGTCAGTGGTGTCCATAATATGAATTTATAGATATAAAATGTTATCTGCAACTTTCTTCAATGGTTCCAGTGATATTTATTCCTAAAATGTCACTGAATCAGTGTGTCGTATGACATGGATAGGCTATGTTTGAGTCAAATAATTAAGGGCTGCTTTAATTTAGTAAATTTAACAATACAATCAAGCTAATTTCAACAATTTGTCGCTCTGGATTACTCATCTAACTGTTATTGACCTATTGTATTCACCGACGCACAGTGGGCAGGCAACAGTTTACATTACTTTGTCAAACAGATCAGACCCAGGTTGCATCCCATGGCATTTATAAACATGCCCACAGCCTCAAATGTTGGTTTTATGGAAAACAGAGCAAGATAACTTTCCTGCTTCAGCTTCCAAACCGTGGTCGGGAAGCACAAGAGAGACTTTGTTTTCTTTACTTGGGTGTTGGGGAGCTGCAGCATTTATTCATGGACTAACTGTACACTTAACACCACTTGACAACTTTACTATAATTTCTTCTCTGCGATCGCCAACAGCTGTCTGCTTTCAGCACATCCACCATCTCTTTCTCTCCCTCGCCGGACCACACACTTGCTACGCTCACACTATGCGCCATGCTATGCTTATAATATATTCATCAAACTGTGTCAGCACCCTAGGACATAGGATCACGCTGCACCAATAACTGTGTATGTATTGAGGAAGTGGATCAGATGATTGATCGCCAGGGCAAAGACGTCATCAGCAGAATCATTGTCACACCTATTCATCTCAAAGTTCAAATGGGGAAACACAAACACTCTGATGGTATACACCTGATGGTATAACTTTATCACTCAGCAACTTCATCATTCAGCAATTTCATCTCTCAGTCAGTCAGTTACACGCTTTCATTTTTGTAGGGTTGGCCATGCCTTGTTGCAGTCCATTCAAAATATAGCTGTATTTTCATCCAACATATCCTCATAGCATGTTTCATACAATATCCTTCGTCAATGCACGCACAACAGTTCACATGATATCCTATGAATTAGCGCCCCACAAATGCTCTTACGTCTTTAACATAAAGTTATGTAATTTACGTAAAGTTACGGAAATGAGGTATAGGAAAGGAGACATGGTGAGGAAGTACCTAAAAATGACTTTGAGTTCAAAACCCATCTCCTGGGGAAGGTCCCGGGGGAATGTTCTGTGTTTTGTGACCAGTCCATTATCCCAACCTGCCTTCTACAGCTTGGGACCACTTCCTTGTTTGCTGCCATCAGTGCATTGGTCATGTTAACACAGTTTTTTTTTTATAGATACTTGTGTACAATGTGTGCAAAATGTATGAAGTTGGGTGCACTACTTTTCGTGGGGAAATGTACACAAAGTTCGTGAGAACAGCCTGTTTCATTGGTTTAGCCAGTATTCCTATTGGTAATAACATTTTACTCACCAACTTACAGCAGAGCTTACAGGGTGTGAAAACATTGCGAAGTCTAGGGGCTTGATTCAGCGATATGCCTACATGCAGATTGCAAATGGTGGCAGCATCTTGTTTCACAGATGATTGCAGCTCTCAGATACATTTCTGGGTACTAAAGATGTATTGCATGACATCTGTTTTGTGTTCATGTGTTCATGTTATAATTAATGCAAAAAAATAAAATAAAATCTTATGTTACAAATCTGGTGAAACTTCCTTCAGAGGGCAAACAACAGAATCTGTTTGGCTTTTAGACGAGGTCGTAAACATGTACAATTATTTAGAAGTGAGCTAAAGGCAAACTCACCAGAACTGTCTGATATAATCTCCCACTGCATTACTGACAGGTCAACAATAGGTTGGTAAAACATTATAATGTCTTCCATTTTTTTGTCTCCTATGTGATTTTTTTGTGAGCACAATTTCTCAAAGGAAAAAAAAAAATTAAATGTCTGTTACATCGGGTGGCACTTATAAACATAATGGACTAACTCTCATGTAAGACCTTAATTCTGCTTTTCAACCTACTGACTTTAAGATGTTATTGTCAGCGGTTAAAGCAAAGCTAAATCTGCCCCTTTAATTAACCCCTACAGAGAACATATATAAAACTATTGAACCCTAATACTGTTTATTAGAAACACAACATCCAAAGCAAGAACGCTGTGATCTCCATCTGGCTGTATATTAACCACAGGCATACATGCCCACACAGACACATAGTATATATAGAGGTAAACACACACATGAACATACACACCCACAGTCTCAGATATAAACAGAATGAGCACACACTCACCAACATACACACTCCAAACGGACCCCAACCTGACAGAGAAGTACATTATGTATAATTACAGTCAGCCATATGGCCATGGGGACTGCTGGCCAGGCCGACAGGGTTCAGCTTCGAGGAGAGATACACACACACACACACACACACACACACACACGCACACACACAAACACAGTGGTGAATAAACATTCAATAGTGTTGCTGTGGATTCATTCTTTCATTCATTGATACATATTCCTGTGTGCAGCCACAGGGCCTCCCAGTTAAATCCGGCGCACAGGCCAGTATGGCTGGATAATATGGCCTTTGTTAATGACGATCAGAAAATTGTGCCTCTTTACAGCAGGAGGTAAACAGGATTCTGATTAACATCTGCTGGGAATTACTCATTGATTTTGTCTCCTGTTTTTGTGGTGATTACATTGTTGCTGGAAACAATCAATCCGTCCTGCGCTGACGTAAAGAGTCAGACAGATTTGTGTCCTACATGTGAAGCCAAAAAACTGCAGAGCACAGGATTTAGTGGAGACACATGATTCTTATAAGAGCACACATTGTTCTAAAGAAATTAACTTTCTCAAGTAAAATTATTGTTAAGTCATAGCTGATCTGTACTTAAAGGAACATGTAAGTGTTTTGCATGTGAATGCATGCTGCAGAATGTCAGACTTTTTCTTAGTTTTATGGCAGCTATTGTTTTCCATTGATTTGCTGTATATTTTACAATTCATTAGATTAACTCTTTAAACTGAGTTCTGTAATCCATCATATCGTGTCTGCATTGTTTTTGACCCATTATTGTTGCATATTATTGCAATTTACTGTATGTCTATATCCATCTGACATTACTTCATTGCATCACCTCAAAACAATCACGCAACTTTGACAAAAATCTGTGCAGAAAACATTGAATTTCCCCTTGCGGGATTAATAAAGTATATAAAATTAAATTAAAAAATGAAAAATTGAATTATTGTTATCAAATCTATCATTTGATTTTCATACTTTTTGCTTGCAGAAACAGAATTAATTGAAAGGAAACTGAACTGTTTGGTCATTTGACTAGTTCAACAGAAAATGGCGATTGTTGTTGGTTGTTTTGTTGACAACATGCAGAGGAGCTGTAAAGTGTGATGCCCTCACTAATTTAAGAGGTTTGTGTTTGTTCAAGCCCACTCTTTTAAGTGATCAAAGGTATTAGCATTTTTGCCAACGGAGGATAAAATACCTGAAGGCCACACTTGAGTGAAAGTGCAGATTTCTTACCAAAAACTGGTAGAAATTAAAGACACCTATAATAATATTAGTTGAATAAAAGTCTCAAAGTATCTGATATTTACTGTACTTAAGTATTGGAAGTAAAAGTACAAGTACATGCTGTTAATAAAAAGCAAGCATCAGAATTTTGAGAAATATTATATTCATTTCTTTGGAACATGTACATCACCTTAAAAATGGAGCCTACATCAAAATTCAATTTTTCCCTCCCTCACATTCCTTTATTCATCTGTCCTTCCTTCTGCTCTTACTTCACTATTTTGCACTGAGTAACTAAGATGCTTAGGGGAAATGTATCGGAGTAAAACTATATATTTTATTTGGGAAATGTTGTGAAGTAAAAGAGAAAGCTCATAGAAATGTAAAAACACAAGCAAAGTACACCACAGATTTTTGCAGAGTGATTAGATGTATTTATAATTGGCGGTGTTGGGGGTAACGTGTTACAAAGTGAGCAGTCAGATTACTTTTTTGTTGTAACGAGGAATGTAACATTTTAGAGTCGCAATTTAAGTAATCAGTTATTACATTTTCAAAGTACTCTGTTGCTTTAACATTTCTATTTTATTTTCCTGTTTTTTGCTGCCATTGATTGCATGTTTGTTGAAACATGATGTGATGTTACTGTAGAGGAATGAGTGAGAGCCGCTGCTCAGCAGACATCTGACAGGCAGAGAGAGACAGCAGGGATAAACAGTACGTACATCAGCATGTTTTCACATCTAACTTGGTGAATTAAGAATTTATTCCGACCAAACCAGAGTTGGTGTTTGTCTGAACAATGGACTATCTACCTAGATGACTAACAAGACTAACCAAGACAGTTTTGGTGAGTTTTATTTTGTTTCTATCAAGTTTGAATGAAGAGTGTTTTACGATGAATTACTAAGGCAATTAAGCTAATATTAGTCCTAGTGTAAAAGAGTCGCTTTTCTCAGTAGCTTATGCTGTCATGTAAATCCAGCAATCCCATATTCCTCTCTAGCAGCAAGGCAGAGGAGATAGTTCACAAAAGATGCCTCTCCATGCCTCTTATTACTACTCCAGTGCTTGTTTGGTCTACTTCACATAAAAATGGCCACCGCTCTGACCATCCTGCCATGTTGACTGGAATGGGAATGTCCGTTCTACTCTCATTTTATTTCTAATATATTGCTGTTCACTCAATAATCTATCATCTATCTATCTAATTATTAATCACTCTATTTAAAAACGGCACTATTTTTAGAGACGATAACTTTTGGTTCTGTCGCATCATGATGTTGCTTAGGATCCAAGCTCATTGTACTGCTTGACACATCCAACATCCCCTGTGCTATGTTAAATGCAAAAATGGTAGACCTTCCAACTGCAGGTTGTTGACACCCCAGAAGTTGTGTTTGTTCTGTAAAACTAGATGGAAATTTAAAAAAGAAAAAAAAAAAGAACAAGAAAGACAAAACAAAAAGCTGTCGCTCTGCGTGGACACATGTAAACTCTCAGAAGTTCAGCAGCAGCAAACAAACAAAGTAGGAAACACATTAATGGCTATAGAATGTGCGAAAACAGAAAAGCCAGGATGCGATTATTGGAAAGAATGAGATTCTTCAACTATGTAATGTAATGAAAAGGAAATATTCATATTAGGCGAAAACAAACTATTGAAAAGCTGCTCATTAAACCTCATAAATAAATGCAAATCATCTTAATTAGTTCGAGGACCTTGGGTGCCTCTGAGCTTCTTCTGCTCCTCTCTCTTTTCTCTTGCTTGCTTGTTTTTTCCCTGTTGTTTGTTTTCTTGCCGTTATTGTTGTTGTTTTTGAAGTCCTTTTCCATTCCCCCCTCTATCTCCTCCTCCTCCTCTCCATCGCTGCCATTCGCCTCTCTCCTCTCTCCTCCCCCCTGGTTTTGGTCGTTGCACTTGTGTGTCGTGGTTCTTTCATCGCAGCGTAGTCGACCTGGCCTAACCCTCTGTGGATGCCCAATGAAGAGGAGGGTGACTGGGAGGTTTGGGTGGAGCGGATGGGTGGGGGTGGGAGGTTTGGGGTTCTGGTGCCACTTTTTGGCATCTCAGTCGGATGTGAGCTGGAGCCAAGCTTTCTCAGTGAAGTCAGGAGTGCTGTAAAAAAGGAAAAAAAATAAAATCACTCAGAGCAAGGTTTGGCAATATGATGGATTTCATGTGATGCATCTGAGTAATCATTTGAAAGTATAGCCGCAAAAGAACCTCAACAGGAAACAATATCGGTTTAGACAAAATGTGCAGAAAAACACGAACTTATTCATGTTTGTTAATGTTTGTAAAATGTTCCTTGATTGCTTATGAATGTGCAGAACTTTATATTGTATCCGTCAGGCTGTCTGTAGAGATGTGGTTGTCCACAGTTTTGTTAAGTGCCGCAGAGCAGACTGGGCCTGGGGGCTTCGTTAAGCACAACTATACTGTGACACATGCTGCTGTGCGAGGGAGATGTAGATTGGATGCCCGTGTTGTCACTTGGTCTACCTGCTGTTATTAGTTTAGGGACACCTAATTGGTCTCTGGTCTATCTGTGATATCTTTATGGACCTCTAATGGGGCCTTTTGCTTAGAGAGGAGGATGAGAGGAACAGATAATTGGTCCTGAGGTGCTACACAGGCTCAGGTCTGCTGCTAAGCTCAATTTGCAATTTACCAGGAGATCTCACACCTATTCACTTTAACAAGGTGTTGTAAATCATGGTGCTCTGTGCTCAGCAGGGAAAACACTGCTCATAGGAATAGATGCAAAATACAGTAGATTTGTTGTTTTCATTCGTTGTTAAATGACAGTGTGTTGCCAGCGTGGTGTGCCGTTTATCTGGCTGGCATTGGAAACATATTAGTCTCTGGTGCTACTACCAATGGATTCCTCAAGTTATGAGCACAGGGCTTTACACCTGAGAACAAACAAGTGATCAGCAACACCTCAGCGCAAAAAGAAACAGCCCAGTATCCCGAGGTTAGACTGTTTCGTACCACCTGATTTACACCCAGTACCAACGTTGCAGAAAGTAGAGATAGAAATTGTGAATGACTTTGTTGATTTGAATAGTATGGTTCAAATATTTGTAGTTGCTGGCAGTGTTGCTTGTTACTTTTTTTTCCAAGCTTCTCTATTGCATAACGATTCAACTGCACTTCAGTATAGAGAGGTGAAGTCTCTCCCCTTTTGGTGGACCACCATGGGACCATATTTCAGAAAAATTATGTAGTTAATGCGGAGAGACAAATAGTTTTTTAATCTTGTTGCAGTTTGTTGTAAAGCTGTTGAAGAATAAGACTGAAGGTGTGAGCTTAGAAGGGCTACATACCCAGAGGTCGTAAAAATAATGTCATATCTTTCTCTCTTGCTAAAGCTATGATGCCTGTGTGTTTTGTATCAGGATGTACTCACACGACTACTGGGTCTTGCTTGTTCTTTTTGCTCCACTGGATAAAACACATTACGTAAGATAGGTAAGAGATGAGAGATGTTGTTCACCAAGAGGTTTCACACAAAAATGAATGGTACGACAACAAACCTGCGACATTCTTTACTTACAAAATTATCTTTTAATACAAATATCTTATGTGTAATTCATGGCAGAACTCAGACAGAATTATGTGTCTCTTGCCATTGACTACCATACATATTTTTTCCAAAATAAGGTCCAATGGGTGACACCAGAAGGGGAGGGATACTGCCTCTCTATGTACTGTACAGCAGTAACTGATGCATCACTGTTCTTGACACTGTTATTTGTCTGTCTGCTTTGACTCAGGCGTACATTTATTGTGCACCTCTACCCAAGAGTGGTTTTCCCTTTATGTGGCAAGAAGGTGAGGGTAATGTGTAAAGGTGTGTCCGACCTTTTGCAGGAGATCATGTCGTGTTATAGACCTGCAATTAATGTTGCCTTTTTGTTCAGTGACAAAAGCACTGTTTGCACATGCTCAGTATCACCTGGGGACCTCTAGTAATTTGAAATAATAGCAGAGGTCGTCTGCAATCTTGATCCCTTGCCAATCCGCCATGTCTGTCATTCAAGTAAAAATTCCTCTGCTAATTGCCTACCATGTTGTGCGAAACACAGAGGTCATGTGACAATATTGGTCCCATGCGAATCTGCATCTCTGTGATTAGGGGTTGGATTATTATTGTTATGCAGAGCCTTGACATCATATAGCAGGGGATAATTTCAGTACATTTAAGTAAAACAACAGACTTTTCCCCAACAGAAGTGGGTGAATAAAGTCCCGTGCGAACAGGGCTAAAGATCTCTGGCGGCCATAGTAATTATAATGTGAGCAGAGGAGTTGGTCAGGTGATGTTATTATAAAGTGACAAAGGCTAAATAGCTTCCATTTTCCAACTTACAGTGAACAGTGCTTTATTTTTTATAAAGCATGACCAAGATCATCACATGACCTTAACAAAAAAGTTAACCAAGTTGTTTTTTTTATTAAACCTAACCATGGCACTGTCATATCAATAAACAGATGTATTTTCACCTGTGATTTGTGACTATTGTGGAACGCACAAACAAATGATGTCATTCTGTCAACAGGGGTGTCAGATCAGGAAACACTCCTATGAGTGGTTCTGTAGGGCAAACAACTATTTTGTGCTTTAATTTGAAGGGTTTATAATAGAGAGCGAGAATGTTACAAGCATCGGCACTAGATGCAAACAAATAGAGAAACTAAACAAATCCAGGATTTTGCAGGGCTTAGCGATAGGGTCGCATTAACAATGTACATTTTAAAGGAATCCCAAACATAGAAGGTGGACTGACGGGGTGGAGAGAGGAGTGCTATGAGATCTGCGGAAGTCAGTGTGTTATGCAACATAATCATAGGGTGTGACCCCTGGTGTCACTTACACCGACCTACATACTGCATACAGGCCAGTGACACACATATACATGCACTGACACAGAGAAGACTGGACCACATACACAAAGTAGACACAGGTGTAAAACATACATGACCAGTGCGGCACAATCTGGTTTACATGCATGTAAAATTACAGCCAATGTATCAACAAATAAAAGAAAGCTTTCTGTTATCAACATCAAAAATGAACAGTTGATCATTATGATAAATTTAATCACCTAGTGAATTAGTGGCTGGTCACAGATCAGCTGCACCAGCTTCCTTTGAGCCGTTATGATTATTTCAATGTTACAAAACACCCAGCGGAGGTCTAATTAGATTAAATGACCAATAAGTCACACTTATTAAGAGCGCTCCTCAACCACGCTCCTCATAGACAGACTTCTTTCCCTCCACTGGCACCAAGTTCTTGTGATTTCTCATGTTGTTATTCCCGCTACTATAAATTATTCAATATTTGTTTGAATAAATGAACATGAAAAATAATCTCCAATGGCTACAGAAGGCAATAGTTAATTGGAATTAAAGAAAAAAGTTTGAGCCTTCTTTTTAGTTGTTGTTTTGCTTCTTTCTTTTGCACTCTTGCCTTTTATACTTTCTTGCATTGTACCATTGGACTTTTTTCTTCTTTCATGTCAGTTCATTACATTTAATTTATTAATGTCCAATATTTAATGTGCCAAAAATGTCAGATTCAAACAGATGAAAAATGGGGCATTTTCTCCTGGTACGAGGGATGCACAAGCTGTTTGCTGCTTCTTGTTGTGACTCTGGGGGCCGAACGAGGGATGGGAGGGGAAGAAACAGAGAGAGAGACAGAGGGAGGGGAAGAGAGCGAGAAAGAGTGAACTCTTCAGTCAGACCTGAAGTTTATCTTTAACCAAGCTTCGAGCTCCCAAACCACAATGCTGCTTGGTGCCAAAAGGCACAACTTTACAGAAACTAACCTCAAAACGGGGCTGGAGTCGGCGGGAGGAAGACAGCTTTACAGAAACAAACAAACAAACCTCGCAACCTTACTGTAACTCCAAAAAAGAGCAACTTTCTGTGGACTAAACTTAGTGCTGCTCTGAAGTACAAATCAACTCGACTTCAACTTTTGTATTGCAGTGAAATCTATATTTGATAGATAAAGTGATGTCTTATGCGGCTGTGGTTTAAATATGAAATGCTTTCTTCTATAGCAGGAAAGCAATACAAGATTTAAGCACACACACATATACAGAGTGCAGCCATGCCGCTATTGATCTACAAGCAGTTTGTCCTTGGTGTCTGTCCCACTGTCACTGTGATCGATGTCTCATTGACTCACAGAGAGGAGAGTCAGCTGACAGACACACAAACACACACACACACCAACACACACACACCTCTGTGATGAGTAAGATGTGTGAGTGCGACTGTCATCACCTTCTCTGCGCTGTTCTTCCCTCAGAGAGGAAACAGACACAGACGCTTTTTCCTTCCTGTTTTGGATTTAATCTTGTTTTGAATGTTGGAGTTCAAACGGTATACTGAAAGTCTTATATGAGTTGATTTCTGCCAAAAATCTGATGCTGATAAATGTTTCAGACGGGGATCACAACATAGAAAGTGAAATGTTTTGGCCGTGTTGCATATTTATAGATGATAGAGTGACTGAGTGAAGGATGACACAAAAAAACGAAATCTTCAGATTTCATTCGAAGAAAAGACGTCCACGTGTGTGTGGTCTCGGACGGTGCGACTGATAATCATTTGTGACTTTTAATATGGACATCGGACACAACACACACACACACACACACACAAAATTTAGAGTTGCTATAGCAACCCAAGGCTAGCACACAATGTTCAAGAGGCGGTTTCTCGAACCATTTGCCAATTTGGTTAATTATGTCTTTGTGCCGGTGAATAGGCCTTGACTCCCCCTCTCTCTTCCCCACCGCCCCCCGCGCCTGTCCCAGCTCTGGCCTGAGCGTAGCCAGCTGACACACACACACACACACACACACACACACATATTGTTTGGGGGGGCTGGGTCCAGGAAACTGGGAGTGAGCGGATGGAGGTAGGAACATAGAACAGCAGCTCTAATGAGCCACTGGCTGTCAGGAACGGTTAGGCTGCTGCGCACAGAGAGGCGGGTCCAGCGGAGGGGCGGGGGTCCCCATACACACAAACACACACACACACACACACACACACACACACACACACACACACACACACACAGACGATTACACATACAGAGTGATAAAGAGTGAGCTGGTCAAGCACGAGTCTCCAACTCTCATCATGGCTTGTCTGTTCAGTCGCTCTCATGTTTTAAAGTTTTTCTCAGCTCTATCTTCACACTTCCTGTCGCCTTCAGACATTTACTTGTTCATGTGTCTGTCTTTTCCTGATGCCGTCTCTCGTCCCTCACTGTCTGTTAGTTCCTACGCTGGCTCAGTGATTATTAATTTTATTTAAAAAAAAAAAAAAAAAGCTTCTCAACAAGATGCAAAATTCCTGTCAGTCCAAATTCTTACATTCAAATTCATTTTCTATCACACAACATGAGTCACACAACCTGCGTCACACAACACTGACATGCTGCTCATGAACCACAGAGCAAGCATGTAATTGATGCAGTCAAAGTGTGTGTGGCGTGTGTTGTGAACGTGTATCCTTTAGTTCCAGTCAGCGAGTCCTGCTGTCCACTACATATGTTTGCTATGTTTCTCTGCCTCCATTACATGAATGTGCAAACCAGCTCTCATACAATGACAACCATCTGTCAATACACACACACGCACGCACACCCGAAATGCTGTGAGCTCCGCCTCCTAACAATATTCCAAGCTGTCTATAAATTCAGCAGAAAAATCAATGGAGTTCTGATAGAGACAAAAGGCCTGAGAGGAGGAGCAGCTGAACTTTTTTTTCTGTTTGTTTCCACACTTTCCTCTCCGGCAGATGTCACAGTAAAAGTTGATGAGCTTCTCGTCCCGCACGTCTGTCGAGATGAGATAGCTGGAGCGCCAGCTGAGGTTAAAGCGATGTGAAACCACACCTGAGACTTGAGGACTCCACTGTCGATTTCATTCAGCGGCTCCTTCGCGTTGTCGTGCTGTGTGAGATTACGCTTTGATTTTGGAGTCTTGACAGTTCAAAAGCCCAGGCACACGACTGGGTAGTGACTTCCGCTGAGTCCTCATAGAAAACTCAGCTCACTGATGTACTTCACTGTACTGTAGTTAATGTGTCTGATTGTAAAAGAGTACTGCAGCTAGTGGAGGATGTTTGCCCACAGCAGGACAGACATCAGAGCAGACTTGCCCCTCACTGAAATAAAGGCACAGATGTTATCAATTATCAAGGGCCTTGAAGACATTTTATGCTCATCACCCCTTCCCTTTGTTTAATTACAATCCTGTCCAGTCTGCAGTCACTCTATCTTGTAAAGGAATAACTTAACATTTTGGGAAATACTGAGAACACTGAGAGTTAGATGAGAAGATTGATAGCACTCTTACATGGTGCTGACAGCAGACAGTTAGCCTAGCTTAGCTTAAAGACTGGGAGTAGGGAAAAACAGTTAGCCTGGCTCTAAACAGTGGCAATAAAACCTGTATAATACAATAGATCTTGTTTGTTTATTCCATAAACCAAAGTAAAAATGACAAGTATACAGAGGGTCATGTGTGGGACTGTTTCTTGGGCTGGTGCAGTAACTTCCCAGAGAAATGGCCAAGAAATAGATTAGCATTCAAGTTCTATTTTTCTGCGTGTCTGGAGCTTTGATGGTGCTTGTAGGTGGTCTTTAGTACCTATAAAAAGAGCAAGGCCAACAGTTTCCCATAGTTTACAGTTTTTTTATACAAAGAAAAGATATAAATGTTTGCAACAATCTTCTCATCTAACTCTTGGCAAGAAAGCAAGGAAAGGGCCATCCACAGATCGATAATGGTACAATAACAATGTAAGCATGCACATCGATAAAGGATAATGTTCTGTTAACAGTGGCGCCACACATGTCTTGCACATTTTAGTTGCGTCGCCAGCTTAGGAAAATGGATACTGTCAGTGTTTCTATCATTCATTAAATCACTCTGAAAGTGATCCCAGTAATATCATTCACAACTGTTGTTGTTATTGTAGATGTGGTGACTTTGTCATCCACTTGAGTAAGAACAAATTTTAAAAAGATATTTATGGCTATGGTTATAGTTATTGTTCTTGGTGTGGACTACCCTTGAGTGTATATTTGAAAAAGAAATGGAGCTATGTGAGACTTCTGTTCATTGACTACAGTTCAGCGTTTAACACCATAATTCCCTCCAGGCTTGTCACAAAGCTCAAGGAGCTGGGATTAAACACCTCACTGTGCATGTGGATCCTTGACTTCCTGACAGCCAGACTCCAGGTGGTGAGAGTGGGCGGACACACCTCTTCCCCTCTCATCCTTTACACCATAGCACCCCAGGGCTGCGTTTTGAATCCCCTGCTGTACTCCCTGTATACGCATGACTAAGCAGCCACCCTTTGACTCCAACACCATCATCGCGTTTGCTGATAACACACCTGGGGTGGACCTGATTACAGATAATGAAAAGGCCCACCTGAAAGAGGAAGAGCACTGACTCACTGGTGCCAGGACAACCAGCTACTCTTGAATGTCAGGAAGACTAAGAAGACGAAGCAGCAAAGGAACTTCATAACGTCAACTGGTCTTTGTTTGGACAGCTTCAAGTACCTCGGCGTCCACATTACAGAGGGCCTGACCTGGGTGCTGCATACTGCTACAGTGATGAGAAAGGCAAGGCAGATATTGTTTTACCTGAGACGACTGAGGAAATTCTGGATATCTCCTCAAATATTGAGGAATTTCCACTCCAGCACCACCAAGAGCGTCCTGACAGGGAACACCACTGCCTGTTTCGTTCAGCTGAACATACTAAAGGCACTTCTCTACCCTGCAAAAAGGATATTTACTGCAGGCGCTGCAAAGATGAGAATCATTAAAGATCCTAAGCACCTGGCTAACTAACTTTTCTTAATGTTAAGTTCAGAAAGGGGGTGCCAGCTACACCGAGCCAACACTGAGAGACTCAGAGAGAGCTTTAATCTTCAGGTCACAAGGATCCAAAATGAAGACACTGTGTAAGACTGACCAATCATATGCATGTATTTAATATTGCAGTTTGTTTTTGTTTTTGTTTAAATGCACAAACTGAAGGAACTGACAGCTTTGCATTTAACTGGAATTGTATCTTATATGATTTCATGTGACAGATAAACTGATTGAGTCATTCACTGAAAATGTTGAACTATTCCTTAAACAATTGGTATATTTGCCTGCCTGTATCTCCGTGCCTTTTGTTGTCATTTTCTTGTACACGACCCTCAGCATCTTCCTCTGTTTCTCTTTTTCTGCCTGTCTGTGTTTGTTCCAGTGACGTGATTCAATGATGAATGTGTCAAGATTTATTTTTTCTGTCTGTTTTCCTTCTTTTTCAATTTTTGCTTGGCAGCAGCGGAGGCTGTCAGTTGTGTAAATAGATCACCCCTTTGCTGGAGGTTCAAGCCATTGCTCAAGTGCCCTTGAGCAAGATACTGAATTGCTGTTCCACTGCTGTACCATAGCTCTGTAGCTGACCCTGACCTTTGACCTTTGCTGTAAAGAATAATTTCTCCACAGAAATCAGAGCTTTGGGTGGACTAAGAGAACCAGAAGGAGCATCAGAGGCAACAATGTCCAATGACATAACAGAAATGAGATGTGATAATAATAATAATGGACTGATGATGACGCCGGCTGATAATGACACCCCTGGGAGACGGAGAAACATCCTCACATCAGCGTGGTTTTCAAATCCTCTCTGTCACCGGGTTTGGTTTGTGAACGTGACGCACATCTAGACTGACACACTGAATAATGAAGAGAGGGGAGAGGAGAGTGAGCGACAGTGGTACAGGAGGAGACGGATAAACAGGGATTCAGACAAAGATGGAGGGATGGAGGAAGCTGATGGTAGAGGAGAGTGCTGTCACCGAGACTCTGTTAATGATGTACAGATGGCCTGTGAGTCTCCCCTCCCCACACCAGTAATCTAATGAGGAGACGTGGATTACCGTTAACTCAGATTAATTTTTAACATGGTGGAGGAGACGGTGATGACAGCCATGATTATTATCATTACCATAATCATTCCCACTTTGTCTGCCACTCTGTGTGTGTGTGTGTGTGTGGTTTATTTAAATGTGTGTGTGTGTGTGTGTGCCCGCGCGTCGTCACGTGGCATTGAAAATACTGTACGCACGCTTGCGAGAGGTTTTTATGAACCTTGTTCATTTGCATGGAGTCTAGACATGACATCACGTCATCATCCTTTTGTTTTTCATAAACAATATGTATTGACCCTCAGTCAGGCCGGGGCAACATCTCTACATGTAAGACCAGCAGAAAACACAACAAAACATAAAAGGCCTTTTGTCTTAGAACGAGCGAATGAGGAGGGGAAGCAGGGATCAGGGAAATGTATTCCCACCTCCTCGTCTCTCAAAAGGGTGTAAAGTGGAGTTTCATGAAGTTAAGAATGCATGGATAATGGGAGGAGAGGAGGGAGGGGAGGAAACGGAAGGAATGAGAAGAGCTGAATGTGAGGAAATAAATGAAAAAGTGAGGTGAGGGTTTGGAGGTAGATATCTGAGGTTGGAATAGTACTGATAAAGATGTGTTTATATGATTTTTCTTTTAATTTACAGTTCAGGTTGTGCATTCAGGTAAGATGCAAAAACAGAAAACAATGCAGAGGCAGTATTAAGTGTAAATCTTTATCTGATACCTGTTGGCAGGTCAGACAGCAGCAAACTGATTTGTTTGTATTACAACAGCAAATTACATGTGAGAGAAAAAATGTAAGTGTGGGGGTTGGGAAAAGTTTGCGTCTGTTCCGTGAATTTGTGTGTGTGCGTGTGTGTGCGTGTGTGTGTGTGTGTGTGTGTGTGTGTGTGTGTGTGCTGTGGGGGTTAGGCAGAGTCAGACAGTGTCTAATCCTCACATCCCTCTCTCTTACAACAACAATAACGTGGGATGAGACAAGATAAAACAATCTCAGTCATTGTTGCCTCAGACAATGAATTAAACTGTTGTTTGTTGTTTTAATACGAGCCTCGATCACACTGAGCATGCTCAGTAAGCAGTAATGCCACACTAAGACATACTACCATTTACTGGAAATAAGATTACACAATGCCATACTGACTTATTTACCGTAACATGCTTTAAAACCTTTATAGAGGCTAACTGCTAGGTTACGTGTAATAAAAGATCAGTCTACCATCTGTTACCAAGAGAATATCTGATGTTAACTAGAGGTCATGGTCTCAAATAATATATTTATAATTTTTATTTGTTAATTTTTGAATGTCCAAATTTGTGAAAAATGTCCAGAGCTCAGCGTTTCTTGTCATGAGCACACCTTTTGCCCCGTCTCCATCTCCAGGCATAGGCAGTGTATCACTGACACATTTAAGTATTGTTATACATCGTTAGTGTTACGGAGATGTCACCATTCTACACACACTCATGGGCGCACACATTCATGATCATACACTGCATCCCCTGCCTGCTGATTCGGGGTCTTTGACGCAGGGATGTGGATGAAGGCACTGGGTGGCGAGAGGCAGAGCTGTCACTATGCCTGTCTGTCTGTCTTTGCCGAGGCGAGTGTGTGTGTGTGTGAGGGGTTTCTCTTAATAAGCAGGTCCCTAAAAGCGCGCCGATTACCCCAATTAAACAGTGTTCCCATCACCGTCTCTGGGTCCTGGGGCCCCGAGAGCCTGTTAGCCTGTCTGAAAGAGTTGACAATAGGCTGGGCTGACACACCCAGTCAACTACACACACACACACACACACACACACACACACACACACACATAACAGAAGTATATATACATACCCTGGAGAAGATCTCCATCATAAAAATTCCTCACAAACTTACAAGTCATACAAAAATCTTCTTCTTAGAACACCAGGACAGACATCTGCTTTCTAAATATTCTCACTTTTCACATTTGAAACATAAAGAATTGGTCATAGTTTATTTGTTGATGTAAACACTTAAAAACTTATGCTGTGTTGTAGGATTTACAGCAATAGTAAAATTACAAAATGTTTTTCATATTTATAGAGATATAAAAATGGTAAAATTACACTTTAAGCGTGCAGCTGAGGCTCTTGTCTTGAGACATATCAATATATTTTAGACAAACATCAGTTATCTCTTGTATTAAAGACTCAGCCCAGATAGCTGGTGAGATGCACAGTAAAAGGCAAAGTTTAATGGCAATAAAAATCAGCATAAAATTTTAAGGATACAACACAGAATAAAAAAATCTTATTAAGATAACTCAGAAAATCATTTTGAGCAGATATTTGAATAAGATTTACAGTAATTATGCATGTAGCTGCTGCTACTGACTTTAAACAGTGATGCAGCCCACCATATTTAAATCAATTCAACATCAAACTGTTTGACACAGAAGATCCAACAAATCATTTCAAGAGCCAATTCATTTATTTTTTCCCCTTTCACTCACAAGTTACAGCAAGAATACAGTAAACTGCATTTACTGTTCCACAGGAGGTGGGAGGAGGAAGGATGGCTGAGATGAATATGTTTTCAGGCAGTTTGATACAATATATGTGTAACCCATGTGAGTCAGTGGCGGCGTCGCAAAAGCCCACCTCCACTTCCACGGCAGGGTAACACCTTCAACTCCATCAACACTGTTGCCGTTGTTGGAATTGTTCATGCTATTACTGTTAGCTGCCAGCCATCTCCATGTTGAGAGCCGTGTGCAGACAATCCTGGCTCAGACTCTGAATAATTGATATGCTTTGAATGTCATATAGAGCTCCTTTAATGCATTTTTTCGATTTGTGTAGAAACACCTTGAGTGGAAATGCAAAGAAATTGCAAAAAAGTTGAAATAATGCGAAAAGGTTTTAACGCCTGGCTGAGCAAAAGCTGAAAAAAGTGCAATTGTAACAGTTTTAGTGAATATATCATTAGGCTGATTAAGTCATTTCTTTGCACCCTGTTCTTCTGCAGTGGTTTTAATGGCATCACACTGAGATATTTGCACAAAAAAAATGTTTATCTAATTACGTCCAACTCCTAATATCTCGCAAGCCAATAGTGAACAAAAATAGACATTAATTTGTATCTTCTTTTGCTGATTTTCTGGACATTCTGTAACGATTTGCGCTACATTTGTATGTAAACCTGACTCTTGTGTCTGAGTTACATCACAGCTGTCACCTGAACACAGTCCATCCACAACAAACTGCATCACAACTAATCCTGGCCGTCAGATGAAAATCTGAAACGAAAACTACAAAGTTTATCTGACACTTCTGTTGGCAAGACTTGCAGATATTTTGACTGCATGTCTTACTGTTTGACTTCCTCTCTCTTCTTCTTCCTCACACAGATGCACGCACATACTGCTCTCTTTCACACACGCAGACAGCAGTGGTGTCATCTCCGAGTGCTGTGGTCCCATGCTGTCGTCTGGCTGTCACAACCCCAGTGTTGGGCCTGCTGTTTGGAAGAAAAGCCTGCATTGGGCAGATCCTATTTAGACAGATTAAAAAATCCATGTCCAGCTGTCTACATCAGTCAACACACTGCCTCTGTGATGGTTCCACCAGATACACCACTGCTCTACTGTATCGCTGCCTCTCTCTTTCTCTCTATCCCACATCCATCTCTTTTTATCTGGATGCCTTATCTTCTCTGTCTCTCTGTCTCCACTCTGCTTATTCTCCCGCTCATCTTTATTTTTGCTGCCATTTCCCTGTAAGACTATGATTTAGTGCTTGAAGCATGGGAGCTGCTGTCACAGGGGTTTTAGCAGTTGAATTAGATTAAGCAGAGCACAACAAATGCTGGTGGGGATGAGTTGGCTTTTCTCGGCAGCGTGGCGCTGTAAGCCTTTTTTCCCCTCAAAGACTGCCGAGATACACCAGTGGTGTGGCTTTCAAGGTACAGGGTGAGATAGAGGGGCTAAACTGTTTCCCTTTTGTCTCACAGATGACACATCAACACTTACATGAATGGTAATACAAGATTAGTTTACCCGTGAAGCAACAGGAAAATAGGATGTGTAGGACCATGCTGTACATATCATTGAGGCGATTTCAATGCAACAAAACAATATTTACAGTACAGCTTTGCACCAAAATTAAGACAGAAACACTTTGAGGTACTGAGAGGAAGTATAGATTCAGCTATTCGTTATTTTAAACTCTGCATGAAAACCTTATTGGATTGGACATGGCGGCTCAGCTGTGTTTGTGCGTAGTTGTGCACGTGTATTCACATGCGTGTGCTTGTAGAGCTCTAAGCACTGAAGCATGCATGAATTCATAGCTGTAATGTAGTGTGTGCATTTTGAATGTGATTGTTGTGTGTGTGTGAGATACGGGAAGGGAGAGGGAGAGAGGGAGAGAGAGGCACAGAGACCCCCATTAGTCGCTCTGGCCCGAGGCTGAATCCCTGATGATGTCAAACAGTGTAGTAATGGTCCTGTGTCTCCCCCTCTGTCCTTTGGTCCGTTCATCCTCTACTCCCTTCCTCCACAAACCTCCACCCTTCCTCTCCTCTTCGCTCCATCACCTCGTCGCTTCATGTTTTCTCCACATCAACACACCCATCATATACACATTCATTTTGGAAAGTGGCAGGTAGTTGGATATCATGATATATATTGTGAATCATGCAGGCTTCAATGTCTTGTAAGGCTGTATCTAAAAGGGTTTTTTTTTTTTTAAGGGAAAGGAAATCATCCTCCCGTCCTTGTTTTAAAAAGTGGCTTGATGATTTGGTTTCCTGTGCTTAATTAGAGGAGATTAGATACTCTTTATGTGAAGTGCGTAAGTTACTCCTTCTAAAGTTCACTCTGTGGACACCCATGAACTGTGTATGTGTCTTGACAGTTTCAGCCTGTACGGAATATTTACATTATAGCGGCCTTAGACACTGGAGCTACAATCTCTGTATGTGTTGTGTTGTTTCTTGGTTATGTTGTATATTTGTTCAAAAGAGTTCGAAATAACATTTATAAAAATCTGAAATACATACTATGCATTGGTAAACACTTTCATTCATCATCATCATTTTCTAATAATTTTCTAAGAAATTTCAATGAAAGGACTGTGTAGTTTGGTACTTGTTATGGGGAAAATGAAGACTCAAAAACCTCCAGTTACTGTAGTTGCTGACGTAACCTTATGAGTCTTTAGTCAGTCCTCAAAACACAAAAATGTGAAAATTGTCTACAGGAGAGCATACGGTTGCACAAATATGGAAGATATCATTCTCATTAATGAGAAAACTGTTGAATGAATATTTACTTTAGGTTTAAATACAAAAGTTATTTTAAAGAAACTACCCAAGAAATCAATAACCTCTTGTACTTGAAGGTAGAGTCAGCTATTCTGGGGGAAAGATTGTTAATATTTGAACTCAACACCCAAACAAATGCAAAGAAACTAGTTAGCTATGTTAGCATCTTCAGCACACATGGCTACTCCAAGCCCCAAACACGTTAGGTTGATACCAGTGCTCATAAATGACACATTACTACCTTTTCACAATAAGCTGTGTTTCCACCAAAAACCTTCAGTATAGTACCTTTAGGCACATTTAAATCAGGGCTGAAAACATTATTGTTTACTGCAGCTTTCCCGTAATTTAATCACTATAACTTTTAGCTATTTTATCTGCTTGTTTTATTGTTTTTAAATTAGACTTTTACTGTTTCTTTTCTATTTTAATTAAAATGTTTTTAATGTAATGTTTAAATTTTAACGTTTTTGTTTGTAATATATTTCTCTGCTTCTGTAAAGCACTCTGAATTGCCTTGTGTACGAATGGTGCAATACAAATAAACTTGCCTTGCCTTGCCTTACCTTTAGAACCAAAAGTATCCCCTATGGACTTGTATCTAGACCCTGCATCTGTTTAGCACTGCCACCACAGACAGTACTCAATGTTGGCGGGGTTACTCACAGCTCCATCTACACTTTGTTTGTCATCCACAGAACGGCGTTGTGCGCAGACATTTCAGAATAAAAAAAGAGCAAGCTGGAGTGAGAGTCTGTCTTGATGGGATATTTATCGGGTCCTTGTCGGGCAGGAGCAAGGGTTTAGTGCTGCCGTAGCGCAACAGAATGATGCTTCGGCATGTTTTTTCTCCAAGTGAGGATTAGAATATTTGCAGTTCACATGATCCGTTCAAAATTCTTCTTTTTTAAATGCTTCAAGATCCAATCATCACTAAAGCGAATGATATTGAGAGAGACAATAAAAACAAATGAAATGGTCAGAGTTGCCATATTGACATTTAAGATGTGTTTATTGATTCTTGTTGTCAACTCGTGCAAGAAAACATTCCACCTTAAAATTTGCCAGCGGTTGGCAAAGTGAATTAAATTATTTTTCCTCTATAGCTGCTGCTAGAGGCAGCAAAACATCCTGTCATTTTATAGCTACAGTTTATTAATGTATGAGCGGTGGTTATGTAAGCTTCAGAAACAGCCACGACTCAGCCCTGAGCAAGAGTGACGGTTCTTTATTGACCAATCAACAGACTGCAGTGTTCACAGCTCCACCTCCTAGTACCAGATCTGTGTGCCAGGTATCCCAACCGAGGGGTGATGAAAAATGGGGACAATAAGGAATGATTCTGTCAGTACCATCCACAATTTTTCACAATGGAAACAGGATAATAATCATTCTAATGTGTACCAGACTGAACTGAACTGAACTGAACTGAACTGAATTGCTTGGTGGAAACAAGGCTATACAGCAGGCCGTTTGTTTTACCACAGTAAATGGTAGTGAGAGTCACTCACAGTGCTCTCATCAAAGACCCAGCTTAACCCACAGTTCAAATAAATTGATTTGGAATACATTTAAATTTAAGGAAAAACTGCAATGCATTTTTTGCGCAAGAAGAGCTCTAGTATCAGTATCAACAGATATCCAAATTCAGGTATCAGAGTTGGACTGGAACTAAAAAAAAAAATGGATCATATATCTCTAGTATAACCACCAGATTTTTTTTTCAGTGCAAGAACAGAAGGTAAAGAGATATTTGCTGAATTTGACACGTTTTTTTAATTCAAACTAAACTCTACTCTCAACATGTCTTTGTTTTTAGTATCAAATTACTTAGGTCTTTCCAGGACACTTCCTACAAAATTATCAGGAAATTACCCTTGAAATAAAACAAAAGTTAATGCTCTTCTAAACACAATGTTGTACACCTCTAGAAATGGAAACTGATACCAGCAGCTGGGTGTCTGTGCACTGTAGCACGATATCACAAATATTTGTAAGTGATACCAACATGACAAATTTGACATTTCCCATTTATTCAGAGCCTCAATTTCATACCACAGATATTCTGATATGGGATTAAGAGAAATTTGAGTCTTTCTTGTGTGACTGCACTCTAAGAAACAATACAATTTGTTCTCAGGCAAACTTTGCCAAAGAATGATTTCCCTGAGAGATACTGAAAATAATAGAGGCCTGGAATATGATAGGATTGAGTCTGCCAACAACAACAACTCCTTATGCGCAGTTTTTTTTCACCTGTTATGAATGAGAATGGATGGATGGATGGATGGATGGATGGATGGATAGATAGATAGATAGATAGATAGATAGATAGATAGATAGATAGATAGATAGATAGATAGATAGATAGATAGATAGATAGATAGACGGACAGATGACCTAAAAAGGCTCCATCATCAGGAGGCATGGAGCCAGCCAGTTAAATAGACAGCCATATAGAGCTGGAACCCTTTAAACACCATCACAACGCGCTGTTAACTCCTCCGTCAACAACTAGTCCCGACGGGTTGTCCGCATGTGAGGGCAGCGAGATGGAGGAATGGATCGGAAGGCGTCGCAAAATAGATGACAGAAAATGAAAGAGAAGAAGTGGGGTGTGTGCACAAGAACGAGGCTTCTCCTGTCTTGGCCCTAATGGTCCAAATGAGGCTGGGGGAGAGGACGTGTGTGTGTGTGTGTGTGTGTGTGTGTGTGTGTGTGTGTGTGTGTGTGTGTGTGTGTGTGTGTGTGTGTGCGCGTGTGTGTGTGTGTGTGTGTGTGTGTGGTGGGGCTGAGACTGAAGGAGAGAGAGTGGGGATGCGGGAGGGTTGGGCTGAAGGGGTCTGAGCCTGGAGACTGAGGCAGACCAGAGTTAAGTGACTCAGGCTCAACACCATATGAGCTGGCAGCTTGTCACATCCCAGCCCATCACTGAGGGACCGGATAGCAGAGCCTGTTTCCCCACAGAGCAGCTCCCATCACTTCAAATGCACACACACGTGGTTTAGATAATTTTATTGTTTTACAGAAACTTCTATAAAGGCATGTGCGCAGCTGCATTTAAAACAACTCTGTCAAGTTGGTGAAATTTGACATGTGAATTTACACCTCTTCAACTAACAAGTCATCTTGACCAGGTTGACCTTGAGGGTACAGAGCTGGAGACTCCAGAAGGGACACTAGAAGAGGAGTCTTCACTTCATCCAAACTATACTGTACAAGAGCCAAGATGACACTTTTTAGGGGGTGGGATTTTTTAAAATGTTTTTAAGCTCATTATTAAAGCTTAACCCCACATGATACTGAAGTTACACTTTATTTTAATCCAGTTTCCCATTATTTTTCGATATAGCCCAAGACAATGAATGAGGACAGACATTAAAGGCATATGTTGCCCATTTTCAACCAGCTTTGTATCGTAACAGTGTGGGTACTATGTGTAAATGATATGTGGTAAACACCAGCACCCAGATCTCCCTGCTCATCTCTCAGCTCAAATCAGATTTTTGTTGGCTCTACGACTGTTGCTCAAACTACAGATTGTACTCCCGCACCAGGAACACAAAGAGTATAGAAGCAGATCGACAGAGAGAGATCCGCCTTTCTCTCTCTGTCCCTCTCAAATTCAGACCAAACTCAGATAAAACTGTAAATCTAGGCAGTGCTGATCAAATATAAACCTAGATTCTGTTATTGTATTTTCTATTTCTAGACTAAAATGTCTTCAGAAGCATATTTTAGAGTATTGTTTGGCTGTAATGCAAGAACTTATGAACAGGAAGTGGATTCCATACTGTTTCCTGTACTGTAAAAATGGAGGCTGTAAAACTCAAACTGTATAACTAAGCAGCGCTAATCAAATATGAACCAAGAGTCTGGTACTGTGTTGCCTGTTTTTTGCCTCAAATGTTTTTAGAAACATGTTTTAGCTTATAGTTAAAGTGTAATTAAGAGTCATTTGTTACCAGCTGCCATATTGTTTCCTGTGTCAAAACTAGTGTTGCTTTCGTCAACGAAAATTATGACGAAATATCTTCGTCAACGAACCTTTATCATGTGAGGAAAACGAGATGCTAACCCACCGCAGCTGCATCTTCTGAATCCAAATACTACCGCTAGTCGGGATTGAGGAAGTGACATCGCCCAGCACAGGAAACAGAAATACACGGCAAAATAATAATAATAAAACTACTAAACGAGACGAAACAACGTTATAACATTTCGTCACGTCTCGTTTTGGTCAACGAAAATGAAGAGACATTTTAGCATAGTTTATATTCTGTAAACCACATTTAGTCTCGTTTTTATTCGTCAACAATATGGCATCACATATTTAATTATCGTTATCGTCACGTGACCAGCATTTTCGTTGCGTCTCGTCTTGTTTTCCTCACATGATAAAGGTTCGTTGACGAAGATATTTCGTCATAATTTTCGTTGACGAAAGCAACACTAGTCAAAACAGGAAGATTGAAGATCTTTAACTACCAATGGGATCACTTGTGGTCCAGTGCCGTGCAGTGCATTCTGGTAGTTGTAGGTTTTCTACCTCTTGAGCACAAGTGAATGCCATAGCCTTTTTTCTCTATTTTCTCTGGTTCTTTAGCATCAATTTCAAAAGTATTTGCATCTTTCTACTGCATAGACAGTTTTATAAAAAGACAATTTTTCTAGCAGTGAAATGCTTCTATAAGACCAAAACACTGACTTACAGCGTTATTTTAAATGACATGAATACGTTTATAAAGAATGCAAAAGGCGAAAAGTGTCCCTGAAGATAATCTCCAGCTGCCAAACCCAAAATACTGTGACACCAACACCTGCCTGCAACTGATTTCTCAACTATCCATTGGGTAAAAGTTGCATAGATGGCAGTATCAGATATTATTAGTTATTTTAACCAGCTTGATCTTCATGTGATGTTGGATTTTCTTTTTATATGCAAATACAACCAGGTAAAGCAACACATATCAACCTCCGAGTGGTAATTAGAAATAGAACATGGATGTAAACAGACATAGCATGGATTTCTAAGCAGTGGACAGTATTAAAAATATAGTCATACAGTCAAATGATGCATTCACACAAATTAACTAAACGAACTGAGAACCATAGTTATGATGTTAAATAAACACTGTGAGGATGCAAACACCAGGAAAATGATCTCACGCACACACAGAGCATTTACTTTGTGCCATCCCAAAACTATATCATGGTGATAAAAGCTCATAGATCGTGTGTCTGTATGCACGTGTACATTTACTGTACTTTATGTGAAATCTGTTTATGCTGCCATCTTCTTTGTCTCTCATTGGAATATTCATGCCAATTAAAAGCCTGTACCTAAAAATAGACAACTATGATTATGTTGGCAGGGAGCAGGGATCCTGTATGAAAATTAGTCGTGTATTATTAATGAAATGAGTACAGAACATACAATTTATTCTTAAGTTATTCAGCGGGGTCGGGCTTGTAGTTATTGCTCAGAGGCTGTTAAGGTGAACTCGTGGCATCTCAGTGGAAACTAATTGAAAATTCTACTCAGGCTCTCATCAAAATGGAAAATGGCTGTTTCTAAATTAAGTGGAGGGGATTAGGTGCGTGATTTTTTAAATTAACTGTATTCAAATACTGGTAATTCCCAAAAAGAAAATTCTCAAAAACACGATTATCACACACACCCTGAAATAACAGAGCAGGATAAATGGTCATGTGCTGGATTTATTTTGCAGATTCAGTGTGTGTGTGTATGTGTATGTGTATGTGTATGTGTGTGTGTGTGTGCGTGTGTGTGTATGCCACTATTGTTTCAAATGTTATGACACACAAGACAGACAAATACTGCCTCAATTAATATTTGACAGCATATTTTTAGGAGCATTTCTAACATAAAACACATCTAACTCAAGATAAACCAAATGTGTAATTTTCCTCAGTTCTTCCTCTGCTGTCCGTCCTCTTTTGAGATCCTTAAATCTCCACAAAGGCTGACTGAATACATCTCACTGCCCGTTCCCACAGTGGCGATCAGATCCACACACAGGTGTGTGTTGTAATCAGGTAAAGATATCTGCCTGCCTGCAATGGAAGAAAATACACAAGCACTTCTCTCTTCTTGGGCTAGAGTTACGGCGCAGTCTTGGCTAACAGCAAACTGAACCTTCACTGCTCCTCTGTCTGTCCTGCATTAATGCTGCGGTCTCCCCTACTTCCTCCACAGATCTGCTCTTTTCCTCTTTAAGCCTTTACTGCTTTGAGGTGGTGGGGGGACCTTGAGAGTGTTTCAGTGTTGAGTTTGTTGCGGATATGACCATTATCATTCTTTACATTTACAGTTTATGTGATCCAGCAGCTATTCTTGTGAAGTACACACTTTAATAAACACTGTAGATGTTTTACCCTTTTTAGCCTGAACCATTTAACTGAAAGGCACATGTGCAAAACAAAATAAAACAGTTCTTTTAATCAACAGATTAAAGGGTGAGATGGGCGCTGATCATTTGTAGTAAAACTTGGTACTGTATTTGTGTTTTTAGGTAATATAATACTGAGATCTTTCCAGTGTTATCAGACATGATTTGTCACTCATTCTCTGGATATATCATTTCAATTGCTCTCTCTCTCTCTCTCTCTCTCTCTCTCTCTCTCTCTCTCTCTCTCTCTCTCTCTCTCTCTCTGTCCTATTTTCTATTTTTGGTCTTTTATCTTGTGTATTTAAATGTGAATATTATTACTGTGGTTGGACCACTGTTAATGTCCTTATATCATCATAGTGCTTGTCATGTTGTAACTGCTGTCTGTATAAACCTGCAATGCACTTTTATTTTCTTTGTACATTGTATTTTAACAGTTTGAACAGAGGTGCTTCATGTGAATAACTTAAACTTCAAAGGAGCAGTGTGTTGGATTTAGTGGGATCTAGTGGTGAGTATTGCAGACTGAAACCAGCTGAAACTTCCTCCCATTAGGATTCCTTCAGTCTTCATTGTTCAGGAGGTTTTTATTGGGAGCCAAATTATCCTCCTTTCACAAAATAAAGCAGTTTCACATTACAAATCACTGTTTCTCTGACGCTGTTCGGCATGTCAGAGAAGCATTGTTAGCCCAGCACCTGCTAAAGTGCTCATATTTTCGCTCTGATAACTTCAGATCCAGACGTTCAGATTGGTTGTTACCAGGAGCCAGATTATACAGGGAGGTCTTTTCCTCTCCAAAACAAACAGACTCTGTGATTTAAACTGGTAAAAACTGAAGAAAGCAGTTTCACGTTTCAAATCAGTGTTTTTCGGATGCTGCCCGAAACACAAATGGCTTCATCGAGCCACTGTTTGTCCCCTCTGGCTTACTGTAGAAACAACATATCAGACTCCATGGATATGGCCCGCTCCCTTTGTAGACATTATCGGCTCATTCTTTGGTAACAAAAACACGATTCTTCTTATTTTCAGGTACTTTTATACTGAAAAAAACGTCTTATTATACTCTCACATATTTTATTACATTCCATCTCGGCCAGTATGTCCCCCACAGTCCTACACACTGGACCTTTAAAGGTGTTTCAGAGTTTTCAAAAGAAGGTTTGCTGGCCGCCTTTGAAGACATTTCATCAGACAAGATTTCCATGGAGTTTTAATGTTTTTTCTTTATCTTTTTTTTATCTTATTATCATTATTATCTATAAACTAGAAGTGTCCATCAAGGAGCCATATTACTGTCTCTTACTCATGGCGTTTGCAGTTAAGTCCACCACCTATTGATGAAGACTGTGAGACGCAGGTTAAAGCTCTGGAAAAATCTAGTAGGTTGATCTTGTATTATGATTGGGAAGGCAGGTGTACCATGTTGTAATGTATTACCAGAGTACTTCAATTCTGAACAACGACCCAGAATTTGAGCATTTATATAGTATGAAGCTGCTAAAGTTCAATTTGTTGGCATTGTAGCATTTATATGAGGAATATTTATCATAGTTTGTATCAGGTGAAAGAATAAATCACTGTCTGAAAAAAGTGTAAACCTTATCCAGAATCTTGCATTAGAATAAATACGTTTGGATTTGACATATTAATTGTACTATCAAAATTAGATCCCATATGGATTGTTTGGGTTATTATTTATTGCCCTTTTTTTTCACACACAGACTTTTATTTGGATCTTGTTTACACCCATAGAGAAATGACAGTGAAGTCTCAAATTGTTGTGTTTTTCTAATTAAAAAAAAAAATGTCGTAGAGAATAGAACAAACAAATACAATCTTCATGTGAGCATATGATGAAGTTAGTCGAGAAAGCAGAGGAGGAAGACAAAGGACAAAGCGGTGGGAAGAACGCGAGGAGAGAGGAGATACAGAGAGAGGTGTCCATGTCTCTCATTCTGCAAATAAACAAAAAGTAAACACCAGTGGAGGAAACACTGTGACATTTGATGCTGCTGATCGCTCCTCCACCTGCCCACTCAAGTTTCCCAGAAGGCCATTCTGCCGGCCACAGGACAAAAGCAGCGCAAAAAGCCAACACCTCTCTCCCCCTTGGGCGCTCTGAGACAAAAGAGGGGGAAAAAAAACGATACAACACCTTTGTTTGCTGAGATTAAAACATGTTGCATTCTCTGCCTCTCTCCCATCCTCTCTCCTCTCTTCCCTCCCTCTCTCCCCAGAGGTAACTCTACCAGGCGAGAGATGTAACTGTCAGTGAACTCTCCCTCTCTCAATCTTGGTAGCTCATAAAATCTGCCTTATTATTTCTGTGTATTCTATTGTTTGGGTGTCATTGTGGCGCGTCTTGTGAACGCTGTGATTAGTGGATCAGCCTTGGCACGGGGTGAATGAACAGGCCTATCCTTTTGCTGTGTGATACGGGTATAAAGTTGGTGATGTGACCAGACTTGTGCCCCAGCCTGATTGTTAATGACCGAAACTGAATAGCTGTTGACATAAAAGAACACCCAGCCGTATCCTTCCATATAGCGAATCTGACTCTGATGATAACACCTCAGGAATTCACACATGAACTAACATAGGCGCCGTGTGCCCTGCTACTTCATAGGAAAGTATTCACTGAATAATTGCCTGATCTGTGCACTGTGATAACACTTTCAGGTGTAAGGTAGACTTTGTGTTTACAGCACATGCCTGGCAGACTGACCCGGCGTCTCTCACTCTCTTGGCAGCAAGTCTTATGCAATTCCCATATCTGTTATTATTCCACAAAGTTCACAGTCGACATGTGAGGCAACACGCACATCAAATCCACCAATCTATCGCTACAATGGTAGCCGTGGCAGGGAGGGTGGCCCAGAGACACGCACACTCTCCACGGGGGGTTTCTGCCAATCTGGCAACCACAGTGGGAGGTCTCACTCTCATCAGCGCTGTAGGATTCAGACCACTTTTCTACCTTTCCTCACTCTGCCGTCTGCACACAGGCTTTAATACAGAGCTACCAAGTGATGTGCCTGCAGTTAACACATTCCTCCTATTTTATTTTCTATGTTTTACTGGAGCTGCTTTCTTTAGGAAGAAACAGTCCCAATGAAAGTGTTTACAATCACCTCTGTGGATGATCCAGAGTTATCAGGAGACTGTTAATGCAGAGATGTGTTGCTGTTGAGGTTTTCAAATGTAATTGTTCAGTATAATTAACCTCCATTGTATTGAGGTGGCAGCAGAAGTTCAGGAGGAAGAGATCTCAAAACCACCCAAACAGCAATTCTAGACATCACAGTTACAAAATGTATATCTTTTATCTAAGTCAAGTAAACTGACACTTTTTATTTTTCAGTGTTTTAAATGACTTTCCTACATAAACGGGGAAAAAAACCCAACAATGAGTTAAGAATTAAAGTATTTTCTTGACATTTGAAACAGTAGTTTACGAACAATCTCACCACAAGGCCCATTTACAAGCTGTTCTTGAGTTTTTCATTGTGTTTTATGATCGTTGTTCACCCAGTAGAGTTCAATTCAAACCTTTAATCACAGCTTTGAAGTTGACATGGAAATTTAAACTATAATTTCATGACAACTGGGCAAACTCCTTCTTCTGAGAAGGACCTCATGGTGAAACTGTTTTTTAAACATCCTAAACTAATGCTTCACTCATTCTTTAGCTTACTACATATTCAGTCAGCATCACACAGCAAAGAACACTGGGCACAGCAGATGCCTCTGCCTGTCCTTGAAGTGGTGCAGCAATACTAAGTGTTAAATCGTCTATAGACCAACCAGATCTAACAAAATGTAAACAAATCAGTAGTCTGCCATTGTTGTTGTTCTTTCTGCCGTATGCTCATTACTCAAAGTAACAATAGCTATGAGAGAAATGAGGAAATTATGCCTTCATTTCCAAAACACTTACATCTGCACACAGATACAAAGTAACCTGAGTTTTGAAAAATCTGCATCTTAGAAAGTGTTGTTAAAAAAATAAGATTTAGTGACCAAATACAATAGAGGAAAATATCAGTTTTCAAAAATATCTGTATGCGTGAGGACAGAGCTTTCAGCAGTGATATTCAGCTTATGACCCACAGGCCAGATAGGGTGCCACATGGCCTTATGACCATTTTCTAATTCATAATTAACATAAATTGATCCACACTGGGATTCAGTTTTGTCATTTAATGCAGACAAGGTGCCATAGTGAATTAAAAAAGCCTCAAGATAGAGCTTATTCATCAAAAATAAATAGTGCTGGGGGACAATCCCTTGGACCCCACAACAGAGGTCTGGGCAGCCCTGAATGTGCCCAAATCCTCCAAACGCCTCTGCATACACCTGACCTGTGCAGGGCTGCAGCTACTAGATTTGACAAATGAGACAATGTCATACTGCTGTAAAAAGTGCAGTGTGGGGGTGCTGTAGTGTGAAGCTGAAGAGATCATGTCTAGTGACTTTTAAAAAACAGGTTAACTCAGGACATTTTCCACAGATAGCAGGTCTAGACCACACTCTCTGGAAAAATTAAGACAGAAAGAAGCCCTCCCTTCCCCACATACAGCACACACCTCTTTGGATGACAGAACGAGCAGTGGGCCTTTGGTTTCATGTGACTTTTCAGAAGACACCAAACTAAACAGGCCTATCGCTCTCACTGCTGGCTCCTTTCTGTAAATGGCAAGAGGATAAAACATAAGCTTCTCTCCTCAAACCCTCCCTCTCTATCCCTACACCGCCTATCCCACTACACAAACAGTACGCCCAGATAATGAGTCCGGGTGAGAAAGTGTAAAGTGGAGGTGTATTGAGGGGCCGTGTAAGCTGGCCTAATCCTCCTTCACAGCATTTGTTGTGTTATTAGAGCTGTAAGGGTTGTGGATCCTGTGACACGGGCCCTATTCACTACTGTAGCCCTCAGCCAGTGCACTGCAGAGAGCCAGTGTTGTGTTCGGAGTTGCTATAAGCCACAGCGGATTTTCAAAGGTGGGAACGTCCTTACAGACCACACAGGACCTCTCCCCCAGGGATAGAAAGTGTAGTAAAATCTGGTGATGGGAGGTAAATACCAGAGGTCACACAAAAAGACACCAGACTCACAAAGATTCACTCAGCAGCTTTATTTTTTGTGCAAATCTCATGACAGAGGACCTGGCTACATGGATGAACCAGTAATGATGTGGTATGGCATCCCGTTATTGATTATGTGGGTGAAAGCAGGTTTATTTTGGCTAAGTTTGCTGAGATCACTGCCTTTACCTAAATCAATCCATCCTTGATTTATACGCCTGTCTCCCACTAACATAATTATCAGTTTTAACACCTCTTCCTAACTGGACTGCAAACGAGCGAACATCAGATTGTTTCACTTTTACCCAATGAAGATGTCCTAACCTGCTTTGTGCTTCAACTAATGGGCTAAACATCATGTCCCTTGTTTGAAAAAATGCTCTATTTTTGCATTTTTTTCAACTTGCTCCACCTCCAACCTTACGTCGTGATGTTTCTCTTTTCCCTCCAGTCAGCAGTGGACATGGATGGAAAGCCATTTCACACCAAGCACAGATTTTCGTCTGAAAAATCCGCATGTAAATTCATTAAAATTTGATCTGGTTTTGTGGATTCTTATAAATTCATTCAGAACAATTGTGCGGGGGAAAAAATATTCGGATGAACCTCAATTTAAGCATATTTTTGCCTGCGGGAATATACGTTTGACAATGACAGGTTTTAGCTGTGTGGAGTGGACACGGGCACTATTTAGAAGGAAACTCATGAATTTATTTTTAACAAAAATAGAACACAGCAACGGGAATAATCTGCACTGGTTGTCATGCTGAAAATTTGCATGCGGATTCTCCGTATTCAAGCACCACATTTTCCGATCACGCTGGTGAGAAAAGGCTTGAACAGACTTATTTACGAGGTTAAAAAGCAGCACATCATTTACGATCCACAGCAGGAAATTACATTAGTTATGAATAAATAAGTCTAATGTTTACTCATTTGCAAAAGGAGAAAAATAAAAATTTTATCCTCTCCTTGCACTACGACATCACTCCCAGTATATGTAGAGAATCTTTCTCGTCCCATCTGCCAGAGTTGCTCACTTGCTGCTTGTTAGGAAGAGGTCTAAGACTTAACTTCTATGAATACGTTCACCTACAGACCAGAGCCCGGTGAAAAGAAAACATTCTGAGCTGCTTTCATTCACATTTTAAGCCTGGAGAATTATTCTATATAGCGTACAGTACCATGGAGAGTTATAGTATATTTTAAAGTACATATTGACATTTTCTAAACATAAAACATAAAAGTGACTGCAGTTTGCCAGTGGTATTGGTCTTTTAAGTTTTATCAAGACTTATTTTTTGAGTTTATTAATGCGTCTGATTCTTTAACTGAGAAACTGAGACAAGATGGCACCATGCAGTGTGTAAGGCTGACGTTTCCTACGAGAAGTAAGCCATCAGAGTTGCACTATTCAGGGTTTCACTCTAATAATCTGCAGTTAATTAAGCAGAATAAATGCTTCTCATTCAACAGCTGAACTGCATTTTTATTTCCTTTCTAAAATGAAACAGCTGCACTAACTGTAAACCTACTTCGGCTAACTGTTGTGGCTTAGATAACATAGTGTACGTGTTGTAACTATCCATCGTGAATGAGAGTATGCTCTACTTGGTGCAGCTACTGTACATTCGCCTCCTGTGTATCGTACCATACAGCGCTGATACGAGGTAGTAGAGATTCATTCATTTAGAACTGTAAACCATACAACTCAGGAGAATGACTAACATATTCATATACAGTACAATATGATAGAACAAGCATCACAGAGTAGCGATATTGCTTTTGGCTACAGCTCTTATTGCTGGCTTGTTTAAACATTAGAATGGCTCAGATGATAAAAACAGCTTTACTTTTCAACTCTCAATACAGTAAGACTGTACATTACTGCCAATGCATCACACTGACTGGGTGCACCAATCCCATCATGTCCAAAAACTTCATGTGCTCATCTTCACCAACATACTATCTGCAAGTTTCCTTGCACTACTGTAAATATTAAGACTTTTCCAGACATTTCAAATGCAACATAAATTAAATATAAGGCCAGTTTTGCCAGTGAAATGACAATTGTGCAATTTGAAAAAAAAAAAGAAAAAAGAAAAATAAAAGCACACTCTGCAATAGAGTACTTAACCGCATGGCTGATTTCTCCTTAAAAATGGCAGAACAAGAATATCAACTCATTCAAGATCTTCTAGACTAAAATGATTTGCTTAAGTCATAAGTGTTATATTTATCGGGATTCAAGGACTTTTGAGGAGTCTGAATACTGGTCAGCAATTTCAACACATTTTCAGCACCTGCAGACGCCCCATATCAGGACCTTTCACCCCGATCCTGATATCACTTGGGCTGTTCTTTGAGCTGGTGTTCCCTGAGAGCACCAGTGAAGGTAGCCGTCCACACATGCAGGGCCGTCCCGGCGGAGAGGGTGAGGAAGAAGAGGAAGGCAACTTGGAAACCAAACCAATCCACCACGCCTCCGGCCAGAGCGCTGAACGTCAGCTTCCCCAGCACCTCCAGAGTCGCCAGGAAACTGTAGTGGGTCGCCTGAAGGAGAGAGGAAGAGCGGGGAGGTAGGATGAGGGGGAGAGAGGGCGAAAAGAGTAAGAGGAGGAGGTAAAGGAGAGGGAAGTGAGCGGAGAAAAAGGACAAGGGGTAAAGAGAGGGTTTGGAAAATAAAGGCACATTGTAAGTAAAAGGAGGGAGTAGTAGCTGGGAAAGTGGAGAGGTGACACTTCATCCTATCAAATTATCAGCTGATGTTTTTGCACCTGTAACGCAGATTTATTTGCAACAACAGGCAACGTGTGATTTTCGAGAAAAAGCCAGTGCAAAAGGAAACGATAGCAGAGAAAATAAAAAAAAAATTTGAAAAGACTGGAAGCCTGAAAGAGAAAGCGTGAGATCATGGCCTGAGACGATGGACGGAGGCCAAACGAAGAAGAGTATCTGATCCCGGCCTTGAGGCTTTCAAGACGGAGGGAGGGGGAGGACAGAAATTACCTAATCTCTCCAGACCTCCCCCCTCTGCCTGAGAGCACAGCATTCAGGTGAGACAGGTAACTCCAATAAAACAGGACTCTAGTGACACCTAGACCATTCTGCACTGATGCATCCAATAAGCATCTAATGCCTTTTATCCATCAAATAAATACAGATTAATTTATAAGTAACTGAATCATCTTCATGCATTAATAACTCTTCTGTTTTACAAAAGAATAATAAAAATACGGCAAATGTGAACTTCTGAGTAGTAAACAGTACATCCACAAATTATAACACAAGCTTCTTTTACAGGATTAAAAATGTTTGTTTTGCTGTGCACCATTTCTACTGTAATCTCAGAACTAAAGCTGCGACTCTTAGTCAAACAATTCATGAGTAGATTGAGAGAGAATTAACTGTCAACCATTTCAATAATCAGTAAATCATTATTTCTTACGCATAAATTACAAACATTTTCTGGGTATGAAAATATTGATACATTTGAGTACTGCGATATTATGTTTTGTGCTACTGTGCTGATTCTCAAAACCACTATATCATAAATCACAGTTTACGTGCAAAGAATCGTGGCAGTGGGTCACTTTGTGTTGTGCTTTAACAGTGCTGTAATCTGTCTTCAACCATTTGACTCTTCCACTCCAATGTAACAATTGTCAGCATGTTACAGGGAGTGTGATAAATACAAATGCAGATCCTGCTGTTTTGAGTCCATAAAGAAATACTCTTTTCACCCAGATTTAATGCATATGGTGGTGCATTTTTTGTACCAACACTTCTCCTGAAATTGCATATCCCCTGGCTTACAGTATCGTAATATAGTGTAATATTACTGAATGTTAACGGCTGTGTTGTGAGACGTATCATATCGCCAGATTCTTGCCAACACACAGCCCTAGTTCCAGCTTCTATGTGAGGATTTGCTTTTCCTTGGTTTATATTCTCGTTCACTGAGTATCTTTTGGTTTTGTACTGATAGGTGAAACAAGACATGTGAAGACATCATCTTGGACTCTTTTCAGTTTTCTTACATTTTGTAGTCTTAACAATCATTCAGTTGAAAAATAATCAAAGATTTATTGATAATGACTTAAAGTCCCAAATCCTTGTAAGTTATAAATGTCGACTGAACTTGTTGTTCTAAATTTTAGACGAATGTTTTTATTTATAAATGCTATCGTAAGCTTCTACAAAAAGACCTTGGGCTGTACTAAACAGTTAGAAGCTTCCACTCTTCATTCATACTGTTGATAAGCAATGTCTACATCAACATTTGAATGCTGCGTTATGTTTATTGATTCTGTTTAAACCTGGTATTTCTGCACAGTTGCAGATGAAGATTAGACTACACTAATATTATTAGTATCATATTGTTTGGAGAAAAAAATTTCTGTGGCGGCTGCATAGGATTGTTTCCCACTTATGTGATCCAAACATGTCCAACAACTCCGGAGCATTGTGAGGTCTAAAACATAAAATTAACTGAAAAAATACAGATGCAGTCACTTCCCATTTTCACAACATGTTTTCATCTAACAAAATATTCTGCTTTAATCCATATTTGTGGGCATTTAGCCTCTCAAAAAACTGTTTGCTCTCACACTTGCCGAACACAAAGGGAGGCATGCAGCAACCTAACGGCACTGTAAATTACACTTCTTCATTACAGAAGCTGATTTATTATTATTAGCATTATTATTATTATTATTATTAATAATAATAATAATAATAATAATAACAATAATAATAATAATAATAATAAAACTAATGATGATTCGCTTTATTCAAATTGAGGATGTTGTTACAGGGTTTTAGATTTTTTTAGGGTGATGATGTCATAAAATATGACAAAAGACATTTAAAGCTTCATTCAAATAGACATTAGGTAGTACAGCCCTATTCAATACAACTGCTTTGCTTTGTAATCTATAAATCAATCATTTCTTACTCAAAAAGAGTTGCAGATCAGTTTGATGAGAGTTGAGGAACTGGTGGTGAGTTTGGACTCGCTAACTGTGGTCTGAACACCGAGGTAGAGAGCTCTGAGAGCCTGTGTGACCACAGCTAAGTGGAGTGCCTTTATTCTGAGCAACTTGTTTAACAGATTGGGTTTCTTTCTCCTGGGGATCGTTAACAAGCACTCACACTATCAGCTTTCTGTCACTGGATAGCACTACCTTCAGTAACACACACACATGTACACACAACGAGCACAGAAGAGCTAATGCTCCCCCCTCCTGTGTGCGCGTACACACACAGACTCACACACCGACACACTAACAAGCAAACAGTATACTGTATGTGTCATGAGAACCTCTCAAATTAACTGTGGTTCTCATCATCACATGTTGTGATTGGTTCTCCCCTGTTATTTATTTTATTAGTAACCAGATCTTGATATCTGTGTTACAGCCTGTGATTTGTCTCCCCTTTCTTCTCCACTTTAAGAGTGACAGCAATTTAAATGATAATTTGTCACCTTCAGAGATTGACTGAGTGATGTCTGAATGGCTGTGCGAATAGCGATCACCTCCAGGCAACGATGGCCCAGTTACGACGGGGACAAAAGGAGTTATGTCAAAGAGGAGAAAACGAGAGAGGAGAGGAAAAAGTCAGAGCGTTTAAAGGACTACAGAATGACAAAGAAATAGAGTGAGGTGGTACGAGGGACAATACCAGTGAAGGGGGGACAGAGAGAAAAGAAAGAAGCAATGAATAGAAACTGGGTCTGAGATTTTCCAGGTGGAAACAGCTGATGAAAACTGACAGGTATAGGTGACGATGGGTGTGGCACCGTACGCTGAGGATTTCCATCTCCGGCTCGCCTTTGACAACCAAAGGAAATGACCTAAAATTACATAATGGCAAAACTAAACCAAGACAGAGGAGAGGAAATAAAGGAGGGAAAAAGGGAGAAAAGAGTCCTCTCTTCAAACCACAGTAGATGACCTAACACCAATGAGACAATTAATAAAACGTAGTGACAATAGAGAAAAACATTACATAACAGCAGCCTGGGTCTCAAGAATGAGGGTGTTGACAGGTATAAATAAACCCTGCTTTACCTGAATGCTTTCCTCGGCCCTTTGAGTGCAATGCATCATGGTAGTGAAAGTGAGCGTGGTGATGAGACCGCCCAGGAAGTGTTGAACACTCATGCTGAGGACGGCCATACCTGAGGGAGCAAACACACACGAGTAAAATCAAGCAAAAGCAAGCACAAAACATGTCTGAGTGCAACTACAGTAAGTTTTGTTCTGAAAAAGGCAGAAAACTATCAATTTTACACCGCCGTCTGCTCTGCTACTCTTCTAGCTATACTATTCTATGTAGAAGTCAAAGTAGGGAGACAAAGCAGTGAGAAATGATAAGCTGCTGAAGTGTCTCCTCTCCGTTCTCCCACCATCGCTCCCCCCACCCCGTCCCCAAAACACATGTAGTGTATCCTCTGAGGGGAAGTGGCAGAGCGGTGTTAGTGGGGAAACACAGAGGAACCACAGAGCCTATCTGTCTCTGCTCCCGCTAACACTGAATTATTCACTCAAGCCGCCAGAGTTTTTCCCGAATAAGACTCTTCAGTCAGCGACACAAGACTGTTGGAGTCACACAGATACACCGACTGATCAGACTGGAAGAGTGGGAAGCGGAGGGTTATCATGTAATATTGAAAAATCTGAAACTGAATGTTTTTTTTTTTTGTTTTTTTTGGTTGAGTTTTCCTGAAATCTTTGTTCTGGGTTTAAAGCAAAGGAGGAGGGGGGGAGGCCTCAACTTTCAGTGTGAGAGGCTTGATAGGGGAACAGACAACTCAGACGGAGATAAATGGCGCGAATCTGAATCCCAAAAGCTTTGCGACTGGCTGTGTAACAGAATTAGATGTGTCATTCAGACATTAATAACTGAATGGCTCTCTGGAGAGAGAGAGAGAGAGAGAGAGAGAGAGAGAGAGAGAGAGAGAGCACCTGTCTATCAATGTCCTCTGCATCATCATATCTGTTGCTCTATTAATAATGAACACTCGGCTGAAACACCAGGTCAATAGTTCCAGACCTTTTTTTGGTTGCAAGGCTGTCCGACAACTTCTGTAACTTTCTGAGGCAACAATCCAACAATCATGCAGCAGCTGGGTGTGAGAAGGTGAGAGCATTAGCAGGGCTTGAACTTCTTTCTAGCGCTTGTTTTTCAGTCTTTGCACAAATATTTCTGTCACTTTATGTGTGAAGAAATGAGTACAACACGATGAATGCCTTCCAGGAGACACTGTCTGAAAGCACGTGTCATAATCCCCATATGTATTTAAAAATTGCTGTGTCTCTCACCTTCTGACACGTACAAACAAAATTCACGTCAAAGAAATCCGCTGCCTTTAAGATGAAGCAATGTCTCCTTGTGTCCCCGACTCACAGGTTGAAAATGTCTACATGAACAGTGAGCAGTTCAACTAAAGACTGATTTCTGCTTGTACGACAATTTGATTCATTTTTAAAGCAGTGAAGAGGCAAAACTTTTCAAAAGGAAAAAACAAAGTCTGAAACAAAAAACATCATTTTATGTTGTGGAAACATGATCTTCCTTTCTTTTTCCTACCTCTTTACTTATCCCTCAACCTCTTTGGAAGTTTGTAAACTACTGTTACAGGCGACAGGCTCCAGGTCACTCAACCAAAGACCAGACAAGGAAGGGCGTCAGTTATTGTACTGACAGATTAACAACGTTCACTGTGAAGGTAAATATCCATTCTATAACCATGCTGGACAGACATTACCTAACTTTAATATCCAGTTACATGCCTGCCAGCCGAACTGACAGAAATCAGCTGACATTCTCCAATAGAGAAATGGACAACACACACCTTATGTCACAAATATCTGGGGGCTGAACACACTGACAGAAACACTACAGCACAATAGTAGAGTAGTGAGTGACATAATGTATTTTTTGTTGAGATGTGTTTTGTTGAGGTGTTGGCTCAACTCAATGCTCATTTCTGAAAATTCAGTTTATTGTATTTTTGGGCATATGTAAGTCTTTGTTGTGAAAGTGTAGTAGTGACCACTGTTGCTCTCTTCTAATGCAGTCTTGCTGTGTTTGGTGCATGAAATCATTTAGACTTTTTTATTCATCACATCACATAAGTCTGTAGTGTCAAACGGTGACCTTAAAAAAATGGTAACTGAATACGCAGTTATTATTCTCAACAAAAGCTAATAGAACCTAATCTCATTATAAGCTCATGAAGTTTAATAAGTGAGTATTCTTGCATGTTGTATGTAAACTCACATTGTACTTCTGTGACCTAATGTCGTACATGTACCTGCATAATAATAACTGCGTGTTCTGTGTTTATTCAGGGAACTAGCTGGTCAAATGAGGACTGTGTGCATATGGGATCAAGATCAGGAGAGTTTAACTATGCAAATCACCAGAATTCAATAAACAACATGAGGTGTGCTTATACACTATTAATGGAGAAGAATAAAAGACTGGCACGGTCATTTAAACTTCTTTGGGGTGTTTTCATGTTAGGTATAATTGATTTGTACCATGTCTGAGTACGACTGCCTCCCTCTCCACTCCCCTGCTGCTAAGCTTTCACATTAATAATGTCGTACTGTAACCGAGTACACTTGCATTACCATCTCTGTGACATTTTTGTTGTGCTACATTGTAGAAAAGGGTGCTGCAGGCCGACACTGGACTCAGATCTGGGCCCTGGTCCCTGATGTGAAGGCCCCCTTCATGAGTGCTTTAACACTTGGGTAGGGGGTTTATATTTATTTCTCTTTTCTTCACCTGCTCGCATATTTACATTAACGCACCAAATTTGTGTCTGTGTCTGTATTTCAGTTTGTCTCTCACCTTTCATGAGTGGTGATGGTTCCAGCACAGTGAGTAGCGAGCTCTGGAAGACCATGCTGATGGTTCGCAACACAAACACACGTCGCATCAGAGCCCCGATGCTGAGGAGAGATCAGCAAACAAGCCAAGTATCAGTGAGAAGTTCAGCAGCTTTTAGATATGAGTGTTATTGATGAGCAGTGGCAACAGTGGCTCAAGGCTGGTATCATTACATATGGAGATATTCTTCTCATGTCACACACAATTACACACATACACACACACACATGCATGCGCACACACAGTAACATGTGTGCACGTGCTTAAGTAAACAAGTCCCCAGACACTAATTGATTCCCTGTTAGTGCAAGAAAATCATCCCCCTGTGGGTTTGGTTCGTGACGTAATCAATAACCTAAGGAGATCCCCAGCATGAGGAAGATAATTAATCATTGTTAACACACACACGCACACACACACAAACACATACAAACACGCGCTCACACTGTTGTGTGACATCAGGGATTAGTGATGCCAATCACTCAGAGGACGCCTGCCACTCAAAGGACTGTGTGTGTGTTTGTTTATGTTTTTTTTGCATGTAATTATTTATGTGTAAAAAAGGCTGTGAGGAAGAAGAAGCCTGTCGCACAAAGCAGGATATCTGATTTAGCTGGGTAACAATTTCAGTCCGTGATTAAGATTTAAAGTTCCATGTTTTTCTTAGCAAAGTTTACAAGTTAATTTCATTACCCTGCTTCATGGGACGAGCCTCTGGTCAGTACTTGGCTAAGCACCAAACGAACAGAGATCCAACACACTTGTTTTGTGTCGTGATTATTTGCTAAGTTTAAATGTTTTTGGCTGACTTCAACAGAATTTGAGTATTACAGAAAACTATTTTTATAGGGAAATCAGAAGACCATGGGTAGTGAACACTTTCTTTGACCCATTAGGCTTTTCATTATTTTCTGTCATATATTTATATAATATTACAATAATGGATGATTATAATAAACATGACCAAATAAAATAATCAAGGTCGAGGTCAAGGCCAAGGTTACTACATTTGTCTCCCTTGGGAGACATTTGTCTTGGATAAAGGGAAACTGCTGCATCAAACAAGACATTACAATACAAAACATTAATAGAAACAATAGAAACAAAACAGTAAAGACAAAATACTTCAGAATTCAGATTTTTTTATTTTTTTTTTACTTCAGAGACAAGTTGACGTCCACTCATGCAGGATTTCTATACATTATCATCTGCTCCAAGCATGTTACTGCAAGTGTCTACATCACAGAGACTACACTGCTACATGTAGCTACATACTAACATCAGGGAAACATGTAATCTTGGTTGCAGATGCTGTAAATGTCTCCATAATTTTGGATCATATTCATGCTGGAACGGATTCTTTGCGTTGTGTTTTTTACGGTAAAGAGTGGCACTCTTCATTATAACACTCATTCCATGGCTGAAATGACGGTGCAGACACACTGAGATGCGGAATACCCGGAAACACTGACCAATCAGAGCAGACTGGGCTTTTTTCAGGAGTGGAGTTTAAAGAGACAGGCACTATAACAGAGCATCTCAGACAGAGAGTGGAGTGTTACAGCACAGGCAGTGCAAGCAAAATAAAGTGTTTTTTTTTTTTGTTTGTTTTATTTTGTATAAATATAAGTATAAACTTGAAAACGAATGCAATTGGTTCTCTTTAAATCAACTAAATCCTATTTCACTTTTTTTTTACTTCCGCACAAGACATTGCTCCTCTCTGTCTCTCTTCCTCAACTCTTCACAGTATCCTCTACCTCACTGTCCCTCCCCTCTCCTTACCTCCCTGGAAAACCAATCCTGCATCATTCACATGCTAAAGACATTCTTCTTCTCTGCTGCTCCTTTACCTCCCTTCTCAATGACACTCTTTCATATTGCGCACTCTCAGGAGATGCTGAGATGCTGAGGTGTGTGTGTGTGTGTGTGTGTGTGTGTGTGTGTGTGTGTGTGTGTGTGTGTGTGTGTGCATGTGTGTGTGAGAAAAAGAACCTGCCTGGCTGCCACCTCACACGGGCCGGGCCCAGATAAGAATAGCCGTGTTCTCAGGTTGCCAGTGGCTGTTGTAAAGGGGGTCACTCACTGACCACTCAGCCGTTTCTGATGGTGGGGAGGATAAACCTTCCAACTGAGCTTTTAGAGGTGGGACCACAGCCTTGTGGACAGCACTTTCTCTGTGTGTATATGTGTGTGAGAGTGTGTGACAGGAAGAGGTGAGGAAAGAGAAGTGTTCATCTGACACTGGAGGGTGCATACAATCAAAAATATTAGCACTGAGACATTAAATCGTTAACTTTGCACCCATCGTGCTAGTTGATAGCTGATTAATTCAATATAGCAAGGTACTGTCTGTACACAGATTTTTTTTAATAATTAAAAAATGGGTGGAATAATAAGTATTTTTTTCATCTACAACCCTGATTCCAAAAGTTTGGATGCTGTGTAAAACATAAATACAAACAAAATATGATTATTTGCAAATCTTTTTTTTAACAGTATTCAATTGAATACAGCACAAAGACAAGATATTTGATGTTTAAACTGATAAACTTAATTGTTTTTTGTAAAGAAACACTTATTCTGAAGTTGATGCCTGAAACATGTTCCAAAAAAGTAAGATAGGGGCAACAAAAGACTGGGAAAGTTGTGATTGCTCACCTGAACACCTGAAGGCCCGTTTCGAACACCCCACAGGTTAACAGGTTAACTGGTAACAGGTCATAGTATCATGACTGTGTATGAAAGGCGCATCCTTGAAAGGCTCAGTTGTTCATAAGCAAGGATGGTGTGAGGTACACCACTTTGTAAAAATATGCTAGTTCCATCACTCCATCAGTTCAAGAACTTTTGTCAATGCACAACTGCAAGGAATTTAGGATTTCACTATCTACAATCCATTACATCATCAAAAGATTCAGAGACTCTGGAGAAATCTCTGCATGTTAAGGGCCCATGACCTTCGACCCCTCTGATGGCACTGCATTAAAAACTGACATGATTGTATAGGGCAGGGTAGGTATTACAACATGGGCTCAGAAACACTTTGGAAAACCATTGCTGGTGCACACTGTTCATCAAGTTTAGACTCAACCATGCAAAGTGAAAGCCATATATCAACAACATTCTGAAACGTCGCTGACTTTTCTGGGCCTGAGCTCATCTGAGATGGACTGACACAAAGTGGAAAAGTGTGCTGTGGTCTGACAAGTCCACATTTTAAAATGCTTTTAAAAAATCATGGATGATGATTCCTCCAGGCCTCCTGGCCTGCCTTGAGTACAAACCTGTCTCCTATTATAAATGTGTGGTGCATTGTGGAGCCCAAAATATGACAATGGAGATCCTGAAATGAAGAATTTCATTTTGACAGAAATTAACAGTATTGTGCGACTCTTTCCTTTCATGTCGCACACCTGGAGAATTTTGTTTATGTCGAGGACATCGTCATATTTTGTCACACAGTGTGATTGGTAGTGTTACTATCGTCATCACTGAGATGTAGTTCGATGATGAGTCTGAATGGCTTCTAGAGTGCATGTGACTCCCAGAGAATTTCAGAAGAAGAAAAAGTCATTTACATCGAGTGTTTTCTGTCTTTGTCAGTGTGTGAACATTTTACTGCCTTTACAAGTCACCAGGTCCTTTATAAGTGAGATCAAGAGAAAGAGTGAAAGATCAAAAGCCAAACTAAGACAATGACATCTTTTGAAAGTGTGTTCCTCCTTAAACAAAAAATCTTGCCTTTGGAGGCTTACACTGTGTTAGCTAGTATCACTTTACAAGAGGAGAAAACCTGGGAGCAAGCTGAAAACACAACACAAGAGCAAAAACACTAACAACGGACAGACCCAAGGGCAACTAATACATGTCGAGGAATGGCAACAGATACCAACATGTGAGCAGAAGGCACTACTTCAGCTACAGCATCCCTAATCATACTGATCCTGATCCCTTAATGTAATAAGTTGGCTACATCCCAAAACATGTTCTAGATGTAAAAAGAATGAAGGAAAGACGGTTGGATATTTTGTTAAGAGTACAGTAACACCCGGTGTGAGAACTAACACACTATCCTCCATAAAGGCATTGTTGTTATTTATAGCTCCCATTACATCACACTGGCCATAGGCAGGGCTGTGCTATGATGTGATCCTAGTGTACGCAGACGTAAAACCTTATGCAATGATGGTCAGGCACAAATGGCACAGTGTCGATGTGCTGAAGGGGAAAACATGTAAAGGTTAAATACAAGCACAATAAAACTAGCTAGCTATGGAAATTTCTCTGAATACATTCCCATTAATAATGCAATTATGCATCAACTGGCTTTTTCGCACTGTATACCTGTGCAAAAATACCACATTTACGGAGAATGCCAGAGGTTCAACATGGTCATTACATCATAATAAGTCTAATCTAATATACCGTAATGCAGCCATTTTGTTATATTAATCAGAGAGTCTAACATCTTTGTATCTGTCTGTAAATCTGAGAATTAAATTCAACTAGAGTTGCACATTGTCTCTGTGATCAAACCCTGAGGGGTGTGTATGTGTGTGTGTGTGTGTGTGTGAGTTTGTGTTTGAGTGTGTGCGCGCGCACGAGTGTGTGTGATGGATTTGCTGCTCATGCTGTTCTCACACCACACACCAGACACAGGGGGTCCCTGAGCTCTCAAACAAGGCTATGTTTACTTAAATTACTGTACACACACAGTCAGACAGGCAGAAACACACACACACACACACACACACACACACACACACACACAAGCCTATGAAGAGTAATAAAAAAAACTGGAAGAACGGGCCCAGAGTGATGAGGAAGAGATACAGGAGAAGGAAGACAACTGCAGGAAAGAAGGAGTCAGTGTACACAAAAAGCTTGGAGGAGGAAGAAGAGGAGCAGGATGAGGAGGACGACGATGATGATGGTGGTACTGTAACATCTGATGGGATGAGAACACACAGTGTGGGGCAGTAAGATACATGTTCCTGTGGTGCAGTAGACTGGACCTTATCAATGTTCACTTCTTTTCCACTGGTGGAAACTCACACCTGGTCTGATTTTTCTGTCCTATAACTGCTCACTTTCAACTCATTGACTCTTCAGTTTTTAACAACACTATCTGTTTACAGTTGTGTTTTATCACTTTGTGTGGCACTTAAATTTCTTTCATCTGCCTGGCAGCATGGTGCCAACATTTTCCGACTGCTTCACACTGGCTTGTTTCTAATCAAAAACTGTTATGTTTTCTACCATCTTGATGCAGTGGAAAAAAATAACTGTCAAGGGATCTAACAAATTGCTGGAGACCTCAGGGGCAAGTCAATGTCCACATTCATGTGTGAACAATAGAGCTGAGACGATGAGTCATTGCCTTATATGACAGTAACATGTAACTGGTATAACTAAGGCACTTCTTTGTCTTTACTGTAGTGTTTTTGTGTTGGCCATGTTTGTATCTCATGTTGAAGCTGTATTGAATGGCTTGCTGCAGCCTTGGCTAACTCAAGGGCAAAAATGTTTGTAAATGTGGACTGAGGTCTGTTATACTCCCCCATGTTTTGTTTAATACGATGTTGTCAGTGCTTTCTATTAAAAAAAAGGGAGTGAGCCAGTGAACTCATCTCTTGATTGCTAAGTGTTATAGTTTCTGTTGTGTTCTGTTGACCTGTGAACAACATCAAACAAAGAAAAAACTGATATGGAGATGCTGTATCACATCAATGTATTGTAGTGCACAGCACGCGCCACCAGAGGTCAGTCTCTTCTTGTGGAACAAGCAGCTAAGCTGAAAAAGATGGCGACTACGAGTGGTTGGGATAATGTTACTGGACAGGTAAAAAGCCTGCCAGAAACAGCAGAGAGACAGCAGAGGGGGAAAAAAAGCATATTTTTATGTTTAACTTTGTGAATTAATGGTTTATTTCAACCAAAACTAGAGCTGGTGATAGCTGGATCAGTGGAAAGACTAACTAAACCAGCCCTTCCAGGATGCTCTCATGTTGTCATTATAGTAATTAACGCAAATTCAGGCAATACCTGTGAAAAAAACATTGCCACATGAATCCGAATTTTTTAGAAAAGCTGCAGTAAAATCAGATATTCCTGACCACAATAATCCCAAAAAGCGCCCCTGAAATCCTGGAGGGGCTGTAACACACCTTTGGTGAGTTTTATTTTGTTTCTGTCAAGTTTAAATGAAGTGTGTTTTATGATGACTTAACAAGGCAAAAAAAATTCTTGGTTTGGTGAAAAACACAAACTTCAATTTAGAAGGTGTACAGTGGTATTTCTCTATTTCATAAGGAAAATAGGTGTAAGAACATTTTCTTTTGTGACATTCATTGCTTGAACCCATCTCCCACCTGTAACTACTGGGGACGGGGATTGTTTGTTTACACAATTACCTTTATATACTGAATACCCCAGTAAAATGTCAGGAAGGTATGAGAAACAGATGCAGCCCAAGTCCAAATGATTGATTTACTGAGGAAATAAGTGGCAGATTAATCCAAAATTAAATTCATTGTTAGCTGTAGCCTAATGAATATGTGAATGTGGATTTGGTGCCATTCAAAAATGTAATGGGTGCATGACAATATCGGCATGTCATCGGTATCGACCGATATTGGCTTTAAAATTAACTTTCGGAATCGGCCAACATGCTGATAATACAGACTTGATGATCACCTAAAATCAGGTGGGTAAAAAAGTGGATATATTGATATCGGTATATGTTATCGGCCAAATAAGTTGTTATATATCGGCATATCGGATATCGGCAAAAAGTAATATAACCTGGAAAGAATGATGGTGTTGATGAAGGCTACCTGAACTGAGCGAGCAGCAGGCCTCCCAGGGATGACCCACAGATGGAGAAGCCCATGGCAATGACGCCGTTCCAGAAGCCTAGCTCCCTGGCGGTCATGTGATGATCCAACAGGAAAAGAGGAAACATGGTCACTGCACCCTGCTCACCTGCGGACACAGTAACAGGACAGAGAGGTTGACAACAGAAAAAAAGATCAGGAGAGAAAAGAAGATGAAAGACAGAGGGAGAAGATGAGGGGAGCCGGGGAAGCAAGAAAGAGACTGGAATAAGTTATTCGATTAAATATATTGATGGCAGAACATACAATCAATACAACATGTATTATGTACTGTATGTCTCTGACTAAGCATCGCTGTTTTTCACCTACAGTAAATATGTGAGACAACTCCTGAATACACACGCCTATTCCAATCACAGTCAAATACAATGAGGATGTTGTACCGAACTGTTTAGCCTGCAAGACTGAACAACATGGTTTTCCTAAGATGACAACTGCAGAATCAAATACAGCACACCGACACGCAGCGCACCTAGGCCTATTCCTGGAAAGTGTCAATAATAGATGCCTGACAAGAAAAAGAATACCCTCAGTCACTTTATCAAACGGGGGCCTAGCACTTTTCCTAAAGCACAAAAAGGAAAACACAACAAAAACACAGAAACTTCCACAGATGAAACAGACCTCACAAAGACCTTTCAGTCAAAATAAAAAGTTTCTGTCAGACAATAAGACTTTCTCTGTGTGGCGTTGAGTGTGGGGGTAATGTTCTGCTGAACATTACAGTAAAATATTCAGTGGCGCCGACTATACGCCATTATTATATTAATGGAGACTGACTTCAGAAAGACAGTGGGACCAAGGAGCTACGTGAGTGACAGCTTGGCTCCCAGACTGCTGTCAAAGACGACGCAACACAACCGACGACTCACTCACTCAGTCAGCCAGGAGACAAACAAAAATAGAGGAGGAAAAAAAAAGACAGATGAAACAGACTGAAATAAAAAAATATAATAAGAGAAAGCTGAGAAGCTCCCAGTGATAGGGAGTGCAGCAGCAGAACGAGTGTCACCGCTGTAACGGCGGTGTGACAACCCAGCAGAAACGTGGCGTAGGAAATGGATTCTCTGTGTAGGAAACACTTGTCTCTCACTTCTGTCACTCCTGTTTCACTGTTGGCACTTTACATATAGTTAATAAACAGGGATGATTACATTAAAGTTGATCATGAAAATTAAAATCAGTTAGTCAGGTAAGGGAGTGACTTTTCCAAAACAGATCTGCATGTGTGTTATTTTTCTTTTAGATAACGTGTAAGTGAAAGAGAAATGAGAGGAGTAAGCCTGCAGAGGTCTTTTACATCATAGCAGACGTACCGACAGTGCCGGACCTAGGACATAATTGTATTATTTCTAACAAGAACAAGAGCTAATGTGAAATAAACACAAATAAACAACCTCACTAACAAACAGTAATGATAAATAACAAACAATAAGAGAAGACGATATGTGTAAATTTAGTCTTCCTCTTGTTTTTGTACAGCACCCCAAATGGCTTTTGCCTTTTTCGTATTTTCTTACTCTGATGCTCCACACATTCACTCCATTTCACCCTTTTACCTTATGACAATAGCATCTGTAGATTTTACTCCCAAACCCACAATGCGGTCAAACCCAAGACAACAGACTTACAGGACATCTTTGTAACATATCACATCACATTACTATCACCCAGTGGGAGCTGCACTGATACACTTACACCCTCTTTGTGCATTACTCACATTTTAATCTCTGTCATCCTCTGTGCTGAACTGTTTTGAGCTGCATCAACTGTGCAATAACCATATTAGTCATAATAAAGTAAACATTGGCAGCAGCGGTACCCATGATGCCTGGGTTGTTTACCCATGGTTCTGTGCTCCCGTTCCTGCCTGCCTGTTGTTTAGCTCAAAGCTCGGAGCTTTCACAGTCCTGCCTTCAACTAATTATTTCTTTAAAGAGGGGGGTTGGGGGAGGGCGTGCAGACAAACACAACCAGGCTGATTATTCCTTTCTATAAATATTCTCAAAGCAACAATTGTCCATTTCAGCAGGGATTTCATTAGACATACGCAAGGATTAAACAAGCAGAGTGAAGGGGAAGGAGAAAAGGGTGGAACAAGAGCGAGTGGGGGGGGTGAGAGAGAGGGAACAGAGTGGGGGGGAGAGGGAAAAGTGGAGGACTAAGATTAAGTCAGTGATAACGAGAAAAATGAAAAGGACAGAAATAAAGAAAAGGGCAGAGAGAGGAACGGCAGTAGGTAAAAAAGGGCAAGAGAGCTAAAAAAATACATGTAGAGCAGCAAATAACAATCATAATGCATTTATTTAAAAGAGAAAGACGAGAGTTAAACATGACTGGAGAGATAGGAGAGCAACATGGGATGGAGACAGCTAAAGACAGAGGAAGAGGAGGGGGGGAGGCAGATGAACAGAGACATTGTTAGGAGGCTAGTGAAGAGGAAACAGAGGAGGGATGGCAGGCTCAAAGAAAACTCTGTTTATGTTTACATTGGAGGCAGACAGCACAGAAAGACAAAACAATTTAACATTAAGAGAAGTGACAGGTCTGTTTAATTCTTCCCCGTTATTTAAAGGTGCTTCATGACAACATCAATCACTAACTAGACTTGCAAGCAAGTATAGTGGGGTCCAAGCACCCTGACATGAAGACGTGGAGAGAAACAAAACGGTTTTATTTTCTGTATCACTTTATTTGGATGGTCCACCTACAGATAGTTTATAGAGTATTTTTAACATTGCAACAGTTTATTAGTTGAGATTCAAATCTTTCACGTTGTTTATAGATTTTTAACAGATTATCTATAGAGAAGGCTATATATGACATTTCAATAATAATTTAGATTTAGATTAACTTGAGCTATTCATTCAACCTATGAACAGTTCAGGTCCAACTAAATTATTCTGGGTGAATGTCACATATAGGCTACTCTGCAGATAATCTGTCAAAAAGCAGCTAAATGAAACAGCTGAATCTCAACTAAATAACAGTTAAAATCTTACAAATACTCTATAAAACTATCTGCAAGTAGACTATCCAAATAAAGAGTTATTTTCTGCTAAAGGTTGTACAGTTTTCCATTAGAGATTTCTGTGTCTGTGTTTTTGTTCTTGCTTTTTCTTCTGATACTAATTGTGGGGTTGTTCTGCCTATTGTTGTCCAATGAAACCTTGCTTCTCTGCAGTGATTTAGAACTGTTCAAATAAACTAAAGGATTAAGTGTTACTTTATTTGGTTTCCTTCCTGAGCTACATAGCCCATTTAAAACCCCATAGTTTTGCCTGAAAAATGCATTGTCACAAGGTTGTCCCAACAGGATTATCTTTATCTGCTCATAAAAAGATGTCATTTTGGAGATACGAGTCAATCCGTCAATCAAATCTGATCAAATCACACAAACACAGTCCAGTTGAGGCAGATTAGTTTTACAGTGCTACTCTCTTAATTAATAACAGGGGCAATGGGTATTTGTTTTCATTTGTTTTGCTTTTTAACTTTAATTGAATTGTTGCTTATTTAGCCATAAATAAGCAACATATTTAATGATATAGATAAACACTGAAGATTAGAAATCAAGTTTTTAGACACTTTAGGAGGGAAAGTGAAAGAGAGAAGGAAGGCAGGGTGACTTTATCCTAGTCATTAAAGATGCTTCATGGCAACATCAATCATATGTTAAAATATTAGAACCGGTTTAGTAAGATGGATTTCATCAAAAATCGGCTGATAGCTTTACTTCAAAAAAGGAAACTGTTTCATGGCACATAAGAGAAAGAGGTCACTGTATTAGCAGTGCAAACAGAGTTAAAGCTAGAGTTTTTGTTAACAGCCTGTGGCTCAGTGAGTACTGTGAAACACTGATGTTTGTCATTTTCAGCAAAGCAAAAGACACAAGCAAATGTAGCAGCATCTTTATGAGAAAACTGGTCTTAATTTTGATAAAACACTGCCATGTTCAATACCAAAAATATCTCTCATCTTGGCTGGTTTTAGTAGTTATACCGAGTTAGTTTTACAATTTGACATATAACGTCTTTTCCATGGTGATTAGAAGGGAGAGATGGTCTGTGAGTAGGTGTGAATGTATATGTGTGGCAGAGGGGGGATGTGTTGTGGTATAGAGAGGGATCAGAGTAGGATGAGAGTGAGATGAGGGTAAGAGGTCGACGAGGACAGTGGGGTCAAGTCCCGACGTCCATGCTGCGGCTTAGACAAAAGAGCCGGCAGAGCAGGAGAGATCACCGACGACACTGCTGAACGACATTATCACTCCCTGCTGAGAGCATGGTAAACAGAGACAGGCTCATACATACTACATGTTTGAGCAATGCACACACACACACACACACACACAAATGTCTATATGCATACACATACACACACACACCTTTCAGCTCCTTTGGCTCCCTGGGGATAAAAACAGTAAACAGAGCCCTGTCTATACACACCTTCACAATATCCTAATGCATATTATTCTTTTCACACACGCGCACACAAACACACACAAACACACACTTAGAGTCCCTGCAGATCAATGTAGATGTCAAGGAGTTCTCTGTGGCCCTCCAGGGGTCGAGAACATGGGAAAACACACTCGTAGAAGCAAGACAACAACCACCTCTCAACCCAACCCAGCCCTGCTAGGTTACTGGGTTGATTTTTGTTTGTTCTCTGTAATTTTTTTCTGAGAAGTTATGTAATATATCCATTCAGGGTCTTTAAAGTAAACACTATCCTTCGTCATTTTGAATGATTGGTGTCGGAACTTGACTATGCTACAATTTAATTCTCTCATTTAAAGTCTTTTGTATAACACAAACACGGACGCAATCTGTAATCCAAACATTACTAATGCACTACCATAATTGAAGGATTGGGACCTACTTTAAATCTGTCAAACTGATATGTTTTAAAAAGAACTCTAAATAATTTGTCTAAGTTATTAGTTTTTCTAAAGCTATAAAGGTTTCTATACATCAGTTATTTCATGTAAGTACATCAACAAAGTAGGCCAGTATCAAATAATCTCTATTGACAAAAGCACATAATATCAAATTTGTAGTTTGTATTTCTATTTAGCTCATTATGTGAGATTTATGTGGTCAAAAAATTTGTATTTGACATTTAAACATCTAGAAAGGTCTTGCACCTATTTGTCTCTGCATGGACCAGTGTGTTTATTTCTATTGCCATTTTGCTCCCTGTCTCTCTCAGGGCACCATGTGGTGGTTGTTCATTAATTCATCCCCTCCTTCAGCCTCCCTCCCTGCAGTCCTTCTTTTTCCCTCTGGAAAATACCCCCCACTCCCTCCCCAAGTTTCTCTCTTCTCTCATTCCCACTCCTTCACCTCCCTTCATATCTCAGAACTACATGACCTCCACCAAACCCACCATCATCTACTTCTGCCGACCACTATGTCTGTGGAACTGCTCTGCAGACCGGACTGCAGGTTTCATGTCAATACTGGGATGTATGCTGTGAGTGTTTGAGTTGAGCAGTGCAACCTTTTTTATGCATTTGTTTTAAATTTATTGATGACCCAATAGATGTATGTGACTATAAGCTATAGTTTGTGATGCTGTTGAACTGTATTGCTTTACAATGAGAGGTGTGTCTAATATTTCGTTAAACCCATTTATTCCAATAACGTGTACCAAATAAACTGACAACGGAGTGTATTTTATCATTAATGCTTATAGCTGTCTTTTTAGAGGAAAGGGTTAAAAGGGACAAAGCTTTTCTTTTTGTGTGTTCGTCCATCCATTCCTCCGTCCACCTGGTCAGTTCCCAGAGAAAGCCACCATCAGGGTCCACCCCTTTTCAACATCACTTACCTCTCTTGTCAAACATGCAGGGCTACAGACTCCCTACCTCGGAAAAGAACCAGCTCAGACATGTGCAACACTGTGGCATCGCTCACACCAGAGATGTGTAGTTAATTACTGGTAGTAATATGGTTATAATTGAGGACTCACAATAAAAGCATTTTAATTCAAAGCATTTTAGGTGTTGACATAGATGACAAAAGTGCAGGAAAATAATTATGTCCCTCACATTGTCAAATTATGGTAAATGATACTTTAGTTTGTGATATCTTTTTTGTATATAATAATCATTTTTACAGTGCATGTGCATCACAGTACATGGCCACCCTACCCTGGATTTGCAAAAGGGTTCTCTCCAGACACTGAGAGGACTGCAGCATCTCCCAGACTCACACTCACAGAGTGAGAATCAGTGCTTTGTGTACGCTTATCATATGTGTTGTTTGTAATATTTTAGCTATAATTTATAAGTGTTCTATATCATTCACATGCCAGCACAGAATTGACCACGGCTTGTTTCCCTATGTATAAGAGGTATTGAGCAAATTCACAACTGGAAATCTCTCATTTCCTGACCTTTTCTCCCTTACATTTTCTCCAACTACTTCCCTCCCCCTCACACCCTCTGTCCATCCCTCCGTTCCTCCGAGTCCACCCAGACAGTTCTCCCATCATGCCTGTGGCCTCAGATGGCACAGGGGTCACAGTTCAGACACAAGGCACCCGATGATTGGCCACAGTGTTGGACGCAGCACAAACTCAGAGTTCATTAGGGATAGATGAGGGAGAGGGGTCTATGCTTGCATATGTGTGTGTGTGTGTGTGTGTGTGTGTGTGTGTGTGTGTGTGTGTGTGTGTGTGTGTGTCCGTGTGTGTGAAGCGGGGGGGTTCAGACAGGCAGATCACCGGTCTCACACAAACATACCCACACACCCCTTGAACAAAAACAATACTGTCTCACAGAGGCAATTACGCCGGCACATCCAGGCCTAATCTAAAATATTACACAATCTTTTTTTTTCTTGCAAAGGTGGAGAATATTTAGACTGCTACAACAGGAAACGCTAACAAGTGACAAGGCTGTTAATGAATCTACCAGAGAAAACACTTAGAGTAATTTGTGTTGTAATCATGAGCATCAGCCGATAGTGTGTGTGAGTGTGACAGAGAGAGTGTTCTGGGGTGGGGGGTTGCTCCCTAGACAGATTAGGGGGTCCAGCCAACCTTCATATTTTGTCTAGTAGTGTCGTCTGCTGGGGCTCATCCGATTACTGAGCCACCCTTAACACTCTCTCAAAAACACACACACACACACACACACACACACACACACACACAATCTAAAAACAAAGGCATATACATTCAAGCACATACACAAGTAAAGGCTATGCAAATGTGAGGAGACAATCATATTCCCGCCACCCACATATACACAGACATAAACACACATCAGTATGATGCGCCGTCTTCCATTTCGGTTTCTGAACGCAACAGACACAAAGACACTCTAATCCTTACATAATCCCCTTCTGCTACCAAACACCAAACTCTGGTCATATCAACTCTCTCTCCCACACACACGCAGGCTTGACTGATCCAAAACTACTTTAAAATTTTTGTCTTTTATTGAAACTAACTTTCACATACAAAACTGTCTGCATGAAAGTTAGGTACACTCAAACTAACAATGTATTCTCATTCAAGTGCCTTAGGTTTATACTTTTATAGCTGCGACATTAAAAAACATCTGCTTTATCTCAGCAGGGCCTGTATTTTACAAGTACATTGAGAACCTGCTAAGAAACAATAAATTGTCTGGCAATACTAACTTCCCAAACTTTTGCCTATACATCCATTCTTGAGTTCGGTCTTCGTGGACACACCAACAGAGACATCTAGTGGTGAGCTCTGGGCCCTACATGAAGGCATGAACACGACTGAAGAAAAGTTCACAGTGGAACAAAAGGACCTTTCAGGATATATAACTTTTCATTGCTTCAGGGAGATTCCTTTTTTCTTCGTTATGTCTAGCTTGTGAACAGAAAGCAAATAAAAGTTGATAAGCTGATTAACTGATCTCCCATGTCTGGGAAGATAAACTGGAAGTGCTCCTCTTTTCTGTGCCTCCTTGTCTGCCCCTTTCTTCCTGAACTGTTGTCATTAATGATCATTTGATCAGTCTCTGCACATAATAAGAGCTGCAACAATTATCTGATTAATCAATTAATTGAGCATAAGAAAATGAATCGGAAGCCATCCTGATAACTGACTCATCATTTCAGTAATTTATCTAACTCCTACCACTCTCTGGTTCCACCCTCTACAATGGGAGGATTTGCTGTTTTTCTCTGTTTTATATGTTGTACATATGTTGTACGCCTAATATCATTGAACATTTGAAGATGTCACCTTGAAAAATGTGGTGGGAATTTGTCACCTTTTTGACATGTTACAGATCTAACGATTCATGAGGAAAGTGATTGACAGATTAATCAATAAGGAAAATAACTGTTAGGAGCAGCCCTAAGCAAAGCAAATTTCATCAAGAGTGTTCAGACATAAAATCAGTATTAAAGGTCCACTGTGTACGATTTAGGGGCATCTGTTGGTAGAAATTGTATATTATTTTCAGAACTATCTTTCCAGTAGTTTATAATCACCTGAAAATAAGAATTGTTGTGTTTTTATTAACTTATAATAAGCCGTTTATACAGAGCAGGTCCTCTTCCACAAAGTCCACCATGCTGTTTCTACAGTAGCCCAGAATGGACAAACCATACACTGGCTCTAGATAGGGCCATTTGCGTTTTTGCGTTTTTGCATATTTGCATACATCACCATAGTTTTCCTACATGCTTAGCACACATGAGAAGTTTGCAAGCTGAAACATCACCGCTAGACACCACTTAATCATTCACACTGGACCTTTAGTATTAGGCCTAGGTAGCAAAGATATAGAAGTGTCAGTTAACAAGATTTTGATCTCCAGTATTGGAGTAATTTATGAGTGTATTCATTTCAATTAAGAACAAGTGCTTGCATATTAATCAGACTTACCTAGTTTGTATGTCAGCACGTATAGGACAGTCCAGGGGGTACCGGGCACTGCCAGCATCTTCCTCCACACTCTCCATGGCCTCATGGCTTCTGCTCCCTGCCCTCCCCTCCTGCTGCCATCTGCCTGTTGGCCCCTCAAAGTCTCATCGTCCAGCACAGGGGCCCCCCACACAAACAGAGCCACGCCTGCATACACAAACGTCAGCAGCATAAACATCCAGCTCCATCCAGCCACGTCAATCACAGCAAGCAGCCCACCTCCGGCAAACACCGATCCAGCTTTATAGCCCACGACTTGGGCTGTGTTGCCCAACCCTAGCTCCCCACGACCTTTCAACAACCCCACCGCAGCCCCGTCTACAGCAATATCCTGGACAGAGGCCAGGGTGTTCATGGCCAACAGGGTTCCTGCTACTCCCCAGATATGTGCTTCTGGAGCCAGGGCAGCACTGGAGAGGCATGTCAGAGCCAGCCCAGACACTGTGCCCACCAGCCAACGACGCTTGGTGCCAAGCCGGTCCACCAAAGGGGCCCAGAGCACCTTGAGGACCCATGGGAAGTAGAGGATCTTAGTGAAGCCGATGCGGGTTAGGGAATGACCAGCTCCACGCAGGTAGACAGGAAGCAGGGAAGACTGGAGACCGTAAGGGATGCCCTGGACAAAGTACAGCAGGCCCAGGAAGACTAGTTTGTCATTCATGATCTACCTTCACAAGTGACCCAGTAATTGAGCAGACGCTGCAGTGATCCATTGGTCAGGTCATTGTCATTATTTTGATTAAAGGGGAGAACCTCAAATGGACTGGCTGACCCAGATGAACTGATTTACCTGAAATGAAAAGACAGTATGATGTTCAGGGTTACTGATGGTGAATTTACAGCCATGTTGTAGAATATATAGGGTGTCTACAGACTGTCACAGATACCGTTAGCAGCCTTAAAAGGATGCATCTGCACTGCTGCTTTACTGCCCAGCTCAGTTATCAGTAACGTTAACCGGCTAACGTTAGCTCCTCAAAGTCAAATGACTTATGTGTATAAACATGTTCAATATCACAATGACCACCTGTGTTTCCATCATTTCATTTATATCAGAACACAAACGTGACTTTGCAGCGTTGACATTTTGCTGACAGTTAAGTTTGTTGCCAAACTGACTGACTAGCTACCGTTAGCTAGCTAGCCTGCTGTCATGCCAGCCTTAGTAAACGAACAGCTTTAAAAACACATTTGTACAACATGTCAGTAACATTAGGGGTTGTGTTGCAACCAGAAAAGTAGTTCCGTATCTGTTATGAGATAAATCGTAACACATACTGAGAGAGAAAGTTGGTTAGCCTAGCGTTAGCTAACCGGAGAAGGTGCTCCGCTTGTTTATAGTTGTGGTCTGTATGAGCTATGAGGTTGCCAGGTTCTGTGACATCAATCCCCCTTCTACGGATGAAAAACCAACCAAAGAGGTCGTGTTCATTTTACGTTTGTGACATAAAAGTGTGTGCCTGCTTTCTATACATTAACACAAACATATTTCGCAGTAATTTGTAGACTATTACAAACCAGTAAAACATTTTTGAGCCTATCCACCTGGCAACCCTGGGTCCCCTAATGACACTAAAATATACAATAGGGAACAACCACTCTGTGTGATTCATCATTCATTCATTCATTCATTCCCAGTTTTTCCACACTGATTTCCACACTATGCTGTGTTAATTGTGGTACATTATCTAGATTATGGATTTGCAGTGGATTCTGTTCGAAAACATGCGGTTGCCTGTGCTTTAAAGAGGAACTACACCTTTTCAAGATTCATACCTTATTCCTCTTGTCTGAGACAGTCCAAAAATACTAGTAAACATGACCAACTCTCCCCCAAATCCAAAAGCTAGAGTGCAAAAACTCTTTTTTTCTGATGTCATAGGGTATAAAACTAAAATCGGACTAGAGAATGCAATTTCTTAAGAAATTGCTGGTGTGAATGCTGCATGCTGAATAGCTGACGCTACACTGCGATGCTGGCTTTAAACACTGAGTAATACCATGAATGTATAAATGATGTGGAATATTTTAAGGTTGTTTTTAATAGCTGACGCTACACTACAATGCTGGTGTAAATATGTATGAATGTCACTGAATAGTTGAATGATACCTATACTTGTAGAATGTCTTAAGGTTTTTGAAAGGCTGATGCCACACTGCAATGCTGGCTTGAATGTGTAAGAAGAAGGTGAATTATTCAGAGTAGATGAAAAGGTGGGAATGGGCTTAATTAGTATGAATTTTATTGAAAAATTGAATGATACCAAATACTGTGGACCATTTCAGGGTTCTTGGAAAGCTGACGCTACACTGCAATGCTGATTAAATGTGTAACAATGAGGTGAAGTAATAAGAATAGTTGAAAGAGTGGAAATGGGTCCAATTAATATGGATATCATTAAAAAGTTGAATAATACCCATGGATTATAGACAAGTAACTTCATAGAGATTGAGCTGAGGCTCACCTTCCATGTTTAAGATTTCCAGTCAAATTCATAACTTGCATTGCTTTGTATAATATTGTGAGAGAAAGGACACCCTGATGAACACAGTGTGTGAAATTTGTGTATTTGTGTGTGTCAAAAATGTGATCAGGACAGCGGGTTGTCTCGTAAAATGTTATCAGTCATGTGTGTGTGTTATCTTATCTTATCTTGTATGGAGCAGCTTCAGACTGCATACTTGATAACATCGCAAGTTTGAGACTTCTCTAGTGTCTGGCTTTGAGAGAGTAGCTTGTGTTCACAAATATTGATTGAACGTTTCTAGGCCATGGAAATAACATATTGGAATTCATCATTTAGGTGGTGTTCCCCTTTAAGGTAGTGTGTTAAAAGAAATCTGTTTATTGTATAGCTATAATGGTATGTAGCCTTACGAGCCCACTGTTATGAGTGCATAAATATTTAGCAACTTATCTTATAGCTGTTGGTTGATGTCTGTCTGATATGTGCTGCGTGTGCAAAGAACCACTCAAATAGACCTTCATACTAAAAAGCTTTTATTTGCAAGTTGTCCAAGCTCCTTCAAGGTTAGGCCTACGGCTGCCACTGAATATGATTGGCACATGGGGATCTGTATACATCTGTTGGCAGCTACTACGTGATCACGGACTTCAGCTTCAACTTTAAGCACTAGATATGAGAATCTAATGAGTGTTAAGCTAAATCTGCCCCAAAGCACAGGTCAGGCACACTGCTGTGACATCTATGCTGAGATGACAACGTTGGAATGAAAACGAATAACTTGGTGAGGGAATATCTGCTGAAGCAGTGCTGATTCCATGTTAATCTTTGCGCATTGCTGTTAATATCTTCTAGGTGACATGACAGTCACAAAGAATGACAATTTTGTCAGTTCTCCAGAAGAGCATAAGGCACAATATGTGTCAAGTGATTATAGGGGATTTTCCACAGCTGGGCTCGCTGCTGGATCTTCAGTTGTTTGAGCCTAGATCCTGTTGATTGGCTATTAGTTTTCACCCCCACAGAGAGCAAGCAAAATCTTCTCATAGTCTCCTTTAGTATCATCCTGGTGAAAGAAAAGACAATGTGTTAATCAAATTTTAATACAAACTTTACATTGTTTCCCATGACCTTGTTTTATGAATTGTCATATGTATATCAAAAACCATTTCTGGTATCTAGAAGTGGTTTATTGTCAGTTTCAGTGGTCAGACGTTTGCTCACCAGAATATCCTGGTAGAGTGTTGTGCCATAGTTTTTCTTGTACTCCTCCTTGATCCGCTTCATGTCGATTTCAGAGCGGCTCACCATGACGCGAGTCAGGGTGTTTTTGCGGGTACCTTTGCCCTGATGGGCAGAAAAGAGATGATCAGGGAAGGCAAAGTGCAGCAGGAACTGTATTTTTATTCACTTTTCATTTTGTAAGTAGTAGCCTATTCATACTGTACCTTCATGGCCAAGTAGAGCTTCTCAGCAAAGAACGCAGGCCTGCTGCCAGCACACTTCACTGTGGCGAATTTAAAAAATGGGTGAAGTTCATATTAAGTCTGTTTGTGCATAAATGAACGGATAATAAAGTTAGAGTCAAAGTTTGTGCGTTTACCTATTGCTGTGAGACAATTTTCGATATCTCCCTTCATCTCCAGGTCGATAGCTTTGGCCACGTCCACTTTGCTGTACTTTGTGTACCTGTCAAATACTGCGGGAGAGGAAGTAGTGGAGGAGCGTTAGATAGGGCAGGAACAAACTGTAAAAAACTGATCACTGGATAGGAGAGGTAACCCGCTAACCTTGACGGAGATGAGGGGCACTCCTGCTGGTGAGGATCTCAATGAAAGGAGCGCAGTCTTTGCCCTTCCTCCCCTCTCCGGCCTCGTACAGAGTCCTGGCATCGCTGTCAATCAGCTGGTCACAAACTCCCTCAGTCCTGCCGGCCTGTGATGAAGACAAGCAGAGCAAGACAACCAAAACATTAAATGTGTAAGAGATGATTTTATTGGTGAATAGACGATTGGACCTTGATTTTAAGATTTTACTAATCACTTTGAAAGCTCGTCCTGCCCAAGCTACATAGCAGAAATGTTGAACTCGTATGAGCTAGTTTGCCAATTAGATTTTTGGCTCTTTGATTGCTGTTATTTGTTTTATCTGTACGTATTTATATTGACATTTTGCATCTTACATCTTTGTCTTCTTGTTTTTACTTTATCCTAACTTTACCTGAGATTTTTCTCACTTCTGTTTTGGTAGGACTGATTGGCTCTCTGTTCCTATATCACCTCCTCCTGTTTCTGCTTTCGCTTTGTTTGTCAGAGCACTTTTTAAACTCTGTTTTTAAAGGTGGTATATAAATAAAATCACTATTATTTACATAATTATATATTTTTTTTAATATCAATTAATCATCATTTATTGACTACCTACAGAGACAGGAGGGAAAGGGTTGGAATGACACGCACATTACACATCCACATTATGTACTTCAGTTTGCTGTGTGACACTGTAGCTTACTCTTCAAACCAAAATATTTCTGAGGATTTATTGCAAATGAATGGCTGTGCACGCCTGATTTATTATGGAACTGTGTAGTGTGAAATAAAATGTCATAGGCTGCATCTTTGCACCACAAAATACAGTATGTGCTGGGTGTTAGAATTATGGGCATTTAGTTCAGTTTTAAATTTCAGTGTAAATTTTCTACATTCTTTTGTGCATGAAAACTAAAAAAAAAAAAGTCAAGGCAACAGAAATATGAGGTGAATGTTTATCATAAAAAATGAAGACAATTCACAAGCTTCTAAGAGCAGAATAAGCACAGAGAAAAAGGTTGTATATGAGATTAATTTACCCACCAGGCTGCAGCTTTTGACTTGACAATGTGATGAATGTTCAGCATATTGAGTCTGTACTGTTTATTTGCTTTTGCTAAACACCCAAATATAAAGCCACAAAAGGCCCAGTTGTTAACTCGTGTTGTGTTAGCATGCGCGTGTGTATTGAGGGAGTGGGTTTGTTCGTGTTTTTAAAGGCCACTGTCACCGTAGCAGCGACAGTAGGGAGTGTTATGTCACCTAAGAGCTTAAGGCATCCTGGTGCTGTGAATGAATAGGTGTCTGTACTATACATGTCTTCAAAATCCTGTAACAAATCCAGCCCACCATGAGACAGAAAGCAAGTGAGGACACAAACGTACCTTGCAGAGTGCAATCAGGGCAGCCTTGAAATCCCCACTGGTGTCACTCCTGATGTCATCCTCCAGGTCCTTCTTGTATTCTTGGTGATGAAATAACAACATTAACATTGTTATATATATTATTGTATTCAAAATTTTGAGGTTTTTTTTTTTATGCTGAAACCTCCTATATTTCAAAGATTTTACTTTTCTACCGCCACATGTTCTATCGCTTCTATACACTAGCTTGGTAAGGCTAAAGATTGTTGCACACACCTTCCTTGTAGACTTTCTTGATATCCAGGATCTCTCTGTTGGTTCTGGAAGCCAGAATCTCTATAAGGACCTCCTCGTCTGTGCCCAGACCCTGACAAAAGGGATGAAAGCGCAGATAGATTGATAGAAAGACCCCTTTATTCTTTACTGGCCCAGTTCAATCAAAACACATTTAACCCTCCTGTTGACAAAACAATAAATGAATATGTGGAAATGGGTGGACCTCAATAAGCACCAAAAATAACAGAAGATGATGAGGTCACAACAATCGCCTCAAATAAGCTTGGTTTCTGAGCATTAGAGTCATTTATTCATTTATCTCAGTGAGATTGTTTATATTTGCGTGTGTATACCTTCATTGCCAGTTTCAGCTGTTGGGCATCGTACTGGGCTGGTGTTTTCAGCAGAGCCAACACCACATCCTCCAGGTCTCCCTTCAGAGCGTTCTTCAGTGCTGATTCCAGAGGCTATGAAGGGGACGGCCGATAAGTAAATATAGTAGTTTGAGAGCATGTGATCGAGAGTGTAACTGTGTGTGTGCTTTGGAGCAAAACCTACTTTTCTAGTTTGTTTTTTTTCTCTTAATTACCTTGCCGCTGGCCTGCTGATAAGCCTCTCTGATCTGCTGTCTCTGCTCATTGCTCCTTTTCACGAGAATTTCGATGATGGTGTTCTCATCCACACCTGCACAGAGAACATATTTATGGAAGTAAATAAGAAACATTCATTCATTCATTCATTCAGTCATTTATTCATTTTTCATGATCTGTAAGCACTTATTCTGTTCAGGGTCGTGGGAAATAAGAGACATAAGTATTTTAATTTGAAAAGCCACTCAAGACTTAACATTGAAGTTTAAACACCACTGAATTCGTAGCATTTAGCAGCCTGGACGGTGCTATTTGAAATTTTTCTTCAATTTCAATTTTGGGTCTGAATTTGACCAGTCAATATTGAAAAAGTTTTTTAATTCTGAAACTTAAATTTTTGGATCTGAATTTGTGAACATAAATAAAATTAAATTCAAATTTTGAAATTTGAATCAAGTAATTTCATAGTTGACTTCAAAGAGGTGAATTCAAAACAAATTCAGATACATGGTTTTCAAGGTAAATATTCTGATTCTATGAATTCAGTAAGATCACCATTTCTACTTCTGGATCTGTATGAGAGGGTCAAATAAATAATTCAGTGAAGACTTAAATTCATACTAAAGTTTAAAAAAAAAACCACTTTTCACCACTGAAAATTACACAGGTAGTCGTAATGGTGCATGATGGCCAGCAGAGGGTGTAGGAAAGGCCAGTTTGTCACACTTCATACAGACACATTGCAAAGCCAAGACGTGTCCACACATGCTCCAAAGCTTCCCTTTGTGCATTTTAAGTTTACCTTTCACCTTGATGGCCTTATCCAAGACTGCTGCATCTCCCTGGGCGCTGAAATTGGGTGCTGCAGTCACTGTTCCCTCCTTGGCCAAGACCTAAGAGGCACAACACAGGTTACTGTGTGTTTGGTAAATACTTGACTTCTACCAAGAAGGGCACTTGAGGTGAGCTGCAAACACGCATTTTTCAAATTCCAAAGGTGCAAAAGTGCTCTTTAAAAATTCACAGCTGGTTGTCCCCTAACACATTGCCAGTATCTATCCTCCATCTTAAGACACATAAAAGGTATGAAAGAAGATAATTGTGACAGATTTCAGGCCCCTGTAGGCATTTCCTTGGAAGTCTCTGCTCCCTCACCGCCACACCTCCTAAGACAAAGTCATTGCTCTTTAAAATGCCTGTACACACCCCTGTTAGACTGAAGTGAACACTAACAGGACAGCTTGAAACACAGACTGAAATCATGCAGGATAACCTTGTGCAACTTTCCCTTAGTTCACTTTAAGAAACCAGGGAAAGCAGAAGTAGCATTTTGTTCTATTTGTAGAGCTTATAAAAGGAGGGGCTCAGATTCCTGCTACTATGAGTCACACTTTCACAAGACTTATGGTCATTTTTCTCATTGCATATAATCTTTATAGTCCAGGCTCCCTTTAATAACAGTCCTCGTCTTATCTGTCTGCTGTGCTCCACTCCTTTTTCCTTCCCTCCTTCCACCGAAAAGTCCCACTCATTCATTCTTTGCCCTACACTTCTCTCTTTTCCTTCGCTCTCCACTCTGCCTGATAAAAATTTTCCACCCTGACATAACTCAGGAAGAGAAAAAAAGGAAAAAACAGGGTTGTTGGCCTGGGCAACTGGAACAGAACCACAGAGTTACGTACTGAGTCATCAGGCATGCCCAAATAGACCGTCTGCCTCATGAGGGATTGCATCAAAGCCATGATGGAGTCTGTCTATAAAGAGAGAGGAGAAAATGTGATCAAGTCAACTCAGCTTATCAGAATGTATTCAAAGAAGTAATCATCACTTGTTTGTTGATTCTACTGGTTCTTATCTATTGAACTTGTTAACAGAAAAAAGACAGAACATCTGTTTGCTTTTCCTTCATCCACTCCTGGAGAGAACAAGTCTCTGCATATTTACTGTAGGTTTATGTTATGTGGTTTTCCATAATGACAAGCATGTGGAGATGGCCACACCCACGATCCACTCTGATAGGATCTTACAGTATATTCTAGGCTAGAATAGATCCGGTCTCACTCAGTGCGCTTTAACATTGACACTGAGTGACGACTCTTTTCAGTACTTAAAACAAAAAATCTCGCGTCAAATCCAAAAACTGTGGCTGCAAATTCCCAACCACACCCTGAAAGGTTGCATCAGTACCTTTGCAAGAGAGAGGCGATATAAAGCCATCGCACCTTGTACTTCACTTCAGCCAACTTTTAAACAAACAGCTGGAGAACAGATTACAGATTTTAAATAAAAGAAAAAATCTTACCGTGTGACTTTAGAAGGAAGAAGTTTGTCTCACTAAGGTCCAACCAGGGGCGTTGTAGTGGCAGAGAGCGTATATTTATACGCATGATAAACCCCACCTAGTAACGGGTCCGGCCCATTCTCCCCCTCCGCAGCTGCCATTGGATTGAACCGCTGTCTGCCTCAGCAGAGCGCAGCGCCGTGCGTAAAACACCCACAACAGCTTCTCCAGCAGATTTTAAACTGTCACGCTGCTCACTTGAAAACATATGATCAAGTTTCTGCTCGTAATCTTTCATTAAAACGGGGATTTCGTGGAAAATCACTCATACCTGGAATACATCTGGGACTTAAGGAGTAGTATAATGCGCGCTTTACTTTTATACTTTTATAATGGGGTTTCAATGCAATATTTTTATTACATGTCGACACTGGAATTTCTCTTTGTTATAATGTTTAATTTTAATGTTTATTATAATCTTTTCTATTATTTTTACATTTCCAAGCTTCAGATATGACACATGAACTGCCAATATGTTGCTTTTTATATTTTTAGAAATTGTAATTTTACCTTTAAAAGTTTAGATTGTAATGAATGCAGACTGTCTGCAGGTGAAATTTGTAATTTTGCTAACTAAACATTTTTAGTGCCATGGGCAGATTTTGAGACAAAGGGCACCGGGCACAGGTATATGCAAAGGGCCCCACCACCTCCTACATAGGAGTAAGACACACAAACTTAACCCCTGTAGCTGTTTGGGTCTCTTCAGTGTAATTTTGTGTCGTTTTTTGGTCATTTTGTGTCTGTTTATGGTTGTTTTGATCATTTTGCGTAGTAATTTTGTGTCCCTTTGCAGTTTCCTTTCATATTTTTGTGGACTTTTTGAGTCTCCTCCTGGTCAGTGCATGTTAGTTCGAATGACATTTGCAGGTGAAGGTCAAGTGGGCCCCTGATACTTTGGGCTCCTGGGCCTGTGCATGTTAGGCCCATTCAGTAATCGATCCATGTTCATACAGTATCTGTGGTCCATTTGCTTCTATTGATGCGTTTGGTAGAAGCTCAGTCTAAGTAAGCAAAACTCTTTATAAAGCAACAGGGCTGCCTGTGGAAACTCATATAGGCATGGGCCCCTGGGCACAGACATGCAAAAGACCCCAACACACCTCCTATACACAGACTTTGTGGTGGTGGATTTGCCTCTTTTTGTCATTTTGCATCTCTTTATAGTTGTTTTATATGTCTTTGAGGTAATTTTGTGTCGCTTTGGGGTCATTTTTAGTCTCATCATGTGTAAATCTAAGTGACATTTTATGGGTGAAGTAGGCCTGTAGTAATCCATCCTCGTATGCAGGTTATGCATCCGTTCCCCCGGCTCCAAAGGTAATGTCTTTACTGCTGGAATCCAGAGTGTCCCTCGCTTATGGAAAGGATTCGATATGATTGCTGATTCATTTATGAGAAGATAAAATGAAGTAGTAATCTCTGTTTTAACGCTCCTGCTGTTATCAGTGTTATCAGGGGGTTACTTTAAACAAAACCTCATCAGATGAGCCTAATCCCCACTGTGTCAATCTGTCAAAGCCCTCATCTCTGTCTCTGCCCACCTGAACATGACAGTACTTGTTTAACTGAGTGAGCAAAGACCACCTTGACATTCCTCAATAAGAGTCTGCCTTTGGAGCAATGATGTAATGGGTTTCTTTAGGGTGTGGCATGTTGTCATGGCAGCATAGTCCGGGCCTGACGCTACCTGCTACCTGCATGCCTCAACAGAGCGCAATGCTTTCACGCTGCTGAGATTACCAGCCAGGATAATGACACATATGACTGATGATTTCATCACTGGAGCCCAGTCAAACTTTATCATGATGCTGCTGGGGAGAGTCGACAATCAAGACTTCACAGGCCCTTGATGACATCTATAGAAACTTTGTAAACTTTGTATTGAAAGACTTTCTGTTGTGACACTTGATTCCCCCACAGTGGAAAAAAAGGTCAGAGCAGGGTTTGGATTGTGAAGACAGAAGATGAGGTAAAGCTGTATTTTCATTAAAGTGGCATCATGGGTGGATTTGTGTCTAAGTAAGGTGTGTTAAACAGATGCTCAAGCTGTGGTCCAAATGTTTCAAATGAGTGTCATGGTCTAAAAAAGACAGGAAATCTTCATAGAGGGGCTTGTCCAAGACCAACAGGACAAGATAGTACGATACCTTCAATCAGCAGCAGAGTGGCCATAAAATTGATTTTATTCCATAATGACTTCCTTTGGAGGTATACAGATGCAGCACTGTGGACAACAGTGGTGGAAGAAGATCCTTTGCTTAAGTACTGATACAACGATGCGGAAATACTCCACTACAAGTAAAAGTCCTGCATTCAAAACATCACTCACGTAAAACTACAGCTAAATTTACTTGAAATATTAAAAGTAAATGTACTTGTCCTGAAGTTAATTGTCCCCTGTGACTGATATATGATTCCATCTGATAATACTGATGCATCATTTAACTGTTGTAGCTGCTCCAGGTGGAGCTACTTTTAAATGTTAGCTAGTTTAGTTCAGTGGTTCCCAAACCAAGGGTCACCAGATAAATCAGAGGGGCCGGAACTGTGGTGGAGTATAAGTACCAAAATTACATGAGAAGAAAAAAGTCAAGTAAAGTAAAAATAAAGCACAGTACTGAAATAAATGTAATGATTTACATTTTATCACTGGTAGCAAATATATAATTTCTATAAACAAGAGAGACTTGGTAAGCACTTGGTCCTGTAATGGGTGTTTGCCTTTTATCTTGTGTGGCTGGTTTTGAAGGGCACTTTATAAATTAAGTTTTCTTACTTACTCGTTTCTGTTCAGTTCTTTACAACAAACAACAAAAAACCTGATGCTCCTTGGTGCAGTTCATCGAGATGCAGGTGAACTATTTCAGCCTTATTTGCGTAACCCTAATAGTTGAGAAAGTGTGGGATCTCCAGGTAAGCAAACAAATACAAGAGAGACTAAATGGACTGAATGTGTGTTAGAACTGCATGTGTGTGTGTGTGTGTGTGAGTGTGACACAGCATCCAGTTACAATCTGTATCTTACACACGGGAAACCTGAGGACTGTTTGAGGCATCTTTTTACCTGCAGGCTCTGTAGGGTTTAAGCCGGTGAAACTCCATCTCTGCAGGTTTAATATTTAAAGACTGTTGAGAGTTTGGTTCCCCTTAGAGATCAGGATCGACGCGTCCTTACGCACCTGATCAGCATAGCAGCACTCAAACTGCACTGATCACACTGAAGGGATCTGATCTGTCTCACACCAGGTACTCCTTTTTATCATTCTTTGTTTAGTTTTGTCATGTTTGCCCTCTCAAAAGTTTATTTGTTTTCTGATTAATTTAAATGTATACTTCTGATTAGGATCAGATTGATGGCAGGGTAGCTCATTTTGCAATTCACAAATTTCAGTTTTCGAATCACTTTATTTAATAAAAGAACTGGAATTATGCCAGCGCTGCCATGTGAGAAGGGGGATTTGTTCTGATACAGCACCATGAAATTGGAAAGAAAATAGACACAAACTCAAACTCTGGGATTTTTAGTTTTTCCTGTATAGAAGCTTGTAGCTTACAGTCGTTTGGAGAGCCTGACAAAAGGATTACACTCCCTGAGTGAATCTGCTGTGTGAGCTTTTTGACATCTGCAACTAGTTTAAGGGTTGAACAAGAGTTCATAATATAGATTAAAATATTTTGGGATTTTTCAAGGGCATATAAATTCAAATATTTCATCTTTCCAGGATCTTTGTGGCTTTAAAATAATTTTAACCCTCTTTTCTTTGCAGATTTTTGGCTGATCCAGGTGCATAATCTCACCTACAAATACCAAACATAAGAGCAGTAGCACCAACTCACAGTTATATACACAATGTACGTGAACTCTTCTGGAGGTGAGAGTGGATCTTATTCACTGACCTTCCTGGGAAAAAAAGTAGGGAGACATCACTCTGTGGCCCCTGCAGGCAAGCAACGTGAGTGTAAAACAACTCTACACCTATACAGTTGCAGTGCTTACCATGTACATCATGGTACTGACATCCTTGTTTTCATGTCTGTATCAGATATCAGATTATATGTTGTAGTAGAAGCTGTTCTGACTCATAAATGTGTTGCAGGCAGACGGGTGAAGGTAGACGAGGTTTAAATATTTCAGCTGCTTGGCTGCCTCCGTTGTGAAGCAGTGGAGCAGTCAGCGTATCAGAACAAACATAACACACTGTTCCTGGCAGTGTCTGCTTTAAGATCTGGACATGAAAGCCAGGCGGTCCCACTAGTCTTGACAGCACACATGCTAACCAGCATATGCGCACTTATCTTTACTGTCATGTCAGTAGCAAAACAGCTGGTGTCACTCTCGCTGTTGCAGCAATGGATGCCCAATTTTTTTTGTGCAAAGATCTGTGGGTTTTTTTACAATATATAAATAAAGGCCTCATGCCTGCATTATGTCACTGTAAGCATCACCTCTTGTCCAGATGTTTTCGTTTTATCTGTTCTCCTCCTGCTTTTTAGCATTTCATTTCAGCTGGTCATCTTCGTCTACATCCAACCATACTTTTATCTTAATATCCTCCTTGCATTGACAGTTTATCTTCTTATTCGGAATCCAGGAGTACACCCAGTACTACGCCCTGTACTTCATTTCTATGTCTGTCTGCATGTTTGGAATTTCTACCTTACCTTCTGCGCACCATCTGTATGTTTATTTTTCCTCAGGTGCCTGGGAGACAACTAACAGGCCTGACTGCCCTGAGGACCTTGTGGTGTCCTCGCAGCCTGGACAGGTCACTGTCACAGCACAGGTGCTGGAGGATTTACCAGGCAGCGTACCGGAGCTCAAGGACGACAGGCCGTGTCCAATAATTCACAACACACAGTTTGACCACTATGATGACAGGACAACAGGTCAGACCAGTCACCCCCCCCCACACACACACACACACACACACACACACACACACACACACACGCACACACTCACAAACCACACAACTATGCAATAAGGGAGGTGTTAACTGTAGTTTACTTCAGTAACCTTTAACCTCTGATGCAAATACAAACCAAACAGATAACGCAAGTGTTTTCTATCCCACCAACTTTCCACTGTAATTCCTGACATAATTTCTGTTTCTCCACTAAAAGGTGTTTCTGGCAGGAAAGTAGCAGCATGACGGCACACCCGCATTCCTGTATGAGGAAACAAAGAGGGGAGAGGGTGGGATGGGAATGCAAGAGACAAAGTGATGAAATATTCAAAGGCGGGCCATTTTATGGATGTGTTATCATTTTAGATAAGTCCAACTTGAAAGTGAAAATAAACAGGGACTAACGACTTAGTTAACTGAAACATTAACACAGTTACTGAAATGACCTAAATTTAAAGTGTAATTTTTAGACATGTAAATAGACAATAAACTGCATGTTAATCAGTCATCATCATCATGAAGATGTTAAACATGTTTTAAATATCATAAATAAAATGTAAATGGTTTCACTGTGATATATGTGTTTTATTTCCCCCAAAACTGCATCCATGTAAGTGCAATGAATAATAAATACATTATAAACAAATAAACCCTACAGATCAGTTTTTCTTTGGAAAGACTGTTGAGGGAATGTTTTGAATGACTTTGTTTTGACTCTATCCAGTTGCTGTATGACTGGTTTATTTGGTTTACTCACTTTTGAGAGCAGTTGGTTGAGATCACAACTTAAACAGGGTTTGAGCACAGTTGCACACACACAGAGCTGGAGGAGGCGATTTATGAGCTCCAGTGTTTGACATACATCTGTACACTATTATGGTTATGTAATTGAATATTTGTTCTCTTCAGTCAAATGCCAAAAGGATAACTCTATAGATTGTTGGAATTCTTTTGTTGTTTTTGTTTTTATCAGACAGTATGAAATATGAACAGAGCAGAACTGTCGCACCTTGTTGGACAGAGGAAACATCTCAAATCACAGAACTAGTTACCAATAAGATGTCTCTGAACTGCCCTCATATTAATGTGTTTTTAATAACAGTGATTTAAGGTGCGGCTGCTAATTCATTTTGGGGGTGTGGTGCAGTTTAAAAATGTGATATTACACAGCACATCCACTACATTGCAAAAAAATCTGGCAATAGAAGAATATGTGTTACAAGACTTGATGTTACTGTCCTTTTCTGTCCCTCGCCTATTACTCCACTCTCCAACTTGTTTCAAACTGTTCCCCAACATTTGCTTCATTGTTCAAGCTGTCCTTCATCACAAAAGTCTGTGGATGAGGAGGTGGGCTGCGTTCAGACGCTGGATCGGCGTCGACCACAGAAAACACCCTGGACAAGAGGTCAACCAAGGTGCTGTAAAATGATGAAGAAACAGAGGAGGAGGAGTGATTGTGTGTGTGTGTGTGTGTGTGTGTGTGTGTGTGTGTGTAGAAATCATATGCTTAACTAATGCCTAACTAATATATGACTCTTGATGATTTAATGCATGAATAAATGCATTAATTTATCATAAATTCTTGTTGCTCACCATGGACACACATCCAAACATCCAAGTCACTTTGACTTCATGTGATTAGTTCACATTTAATAGATCATCATGTACTGAATGTTAATTCACTGTTACTTCATACATTAATTGATATGAAAGTTTATTTTAGACCCATGTAGCCTCTGAAAGCAGAACTGAACCTATTTTTATAGACATATGAACCTTTTTTTTTTTTTCAAACTGGTCATCAGATTCAAACCAGCAGTGCGAACATGTTGCTGCATGACCCTCTATTCCCATTTATGGCACATTTACAACCCAGGGGGTGTAGCATTTGTTTGTTGTTGATGACAGAAGTATAGTTGAGCACTGTAGATAATAATGCACTAAGATGAAAATCATTAGCCTAGGGGTGTCAAACAAACAGCCCGCATGCCTGCACCTGTAGCCAACGCAAGTGGCCTACACTGTTGTGAGCAGTGATACTTGTGTGGTGGTTGGCAGTGGGGTTTCTATGCCACTGTGCAGAGTTTCTGTGACTCAAGACACAGCCAAAACATGGATCAATAGTGACAAAATTAAACCAAATTCAACTTCATTATAACTCACAAGGTTAACAGAGAAAACAATTGTGTTTAGCTGGACACGTTTTTCCCACAAATACAACATGCTATCGTTATTAGCACACGCCTTTGACTTTCTACATAAATTAGCCTAGTGGCTGGCAGACTTTATTCTACTCATATGAAGCCAGAATAAATCACACACAGGACCTAAAATGTTATTTTGTAGCATTTGTCTGTCTTCACAATTTATTGTTTTTTGTCTGTGAAATAAAAATTTAAAAAAAGGTTTGTTTCCACTGAGGGAAATGTTTTTAATGCGTCATTTTGGCACATTTATATAAATCCTGCTTGAGAGGTGTCAGGTTTCGGAGGCAAGTTAAAAAGTGAGTTGCTACTTCATGTAAAATGTTGCTTCAGAGGGTTTTTCAATCTGACCAGAACACAGTTCTCTGAAAAAAACAATAAATACTTCCCAGCCAACAACTGTATGTGAGGCCCATGTGGGTAGTAAATGGGCTGAAAAATGGCCCCATAATGGACTCATGTCAGTTGCCCTCATGAATGGGTTTACCCAAGTGGGTCCCACATGGGTTATGCTAGGGCTACCTGGGCACCAGGAGGGTATGGGCCCAAAATAGGCATTTTATCTGGGACCCGAAGGTAAACAAACTCATGTGGGCGATTGGCATGGGGCCATTATGGAACCCATGGTCAGTCCCATATAGGGCCTATTTTTTCAGCCCATTTACTTCACACATGGGCCTCACATACAGATGTTGGCTGGGTTATGGTGGTCATATTTAAAGATATTGAACATTTTGCAAAATATTGTCAATCAGCAGCTTCTGTACTAAAGAATCTGTATTAGACTTTTATTGCTGAGGCACTGCCAAAACTTTTGATTTGTAAACGCTTCGTAAGGTACGGAATAACTTAACCTGCTTCCTCAATAGTTTCCACCATAGTTTGGTGTGGTGATGTCAGCATTACTACACAGGAGTGGAAATGTATGGGAAAATGAGTAGACTGACTGACTGTGAGAGACATATTGATGAAATTGCATGTATTTTTTAAAGACACTTCAGGTTATAAATGGATGAATATTTTCAGTTATTGTTAGTATGCAATGGTTTTAAAAGTCTGGCCCACGTGAGATCAAACTGGGCTGTATGTGGAGTTAAAATTAGTTTGCTACCTGATCTAGCAGATGCTAAGTGATAAATTAAAGGAGAATGGACTTGAAAATAAAAATCATATTTCTATGAGAACAGATACTTTTCTGCTTTCAAAGAGGCTGAGCTGATGCATGGACCTGAAGGGAACTTTATTATAATTGTAATCCAGCTATTTTAGTAGCATAATTAATCAAACATCAATTAATGTATGAAGAAACAGTGTATTAACATTCTTTGCCTGATGATCTACTGAAGTATGAACTAATCACATGAAGTCATAGTAACTTGATTATTTGTTTATGGTGAGCAGCATGACTTCATGATAAATCCTGCATTCATCCATGCATTAATCCTCATGAATCATGCATTAGATGAGCATTTCTTAAATACATGATTCGCACCCTCATTATGATGGTACAAAGTGATTGTGGCAGCTATCATTTTGCATGCATGTTCCAGACTGAATGGTTATTTACAGCATGTTCTGTCTGCAGGCGCATCAGAATCTCAGCTGTCAGACGACAGTGAGGCGACTGAAGCTGAGAGGTCAAGAGATGTCAAGATCTACATTCCCTATGAGTCAGCCGAACTCTGCGTCACTCAGGTAAAATAATGACGATCACTGAGGGAAAGCAGCACAGAATAAGCACTGTATCTCCCACAGCGATGCATTTATGTTCAGAAGAGAATCCGTTTAATACCACAAGACATAAATATTGAAAAACAAGTATGACTCCAAACTCTCCTCTTATAAAACAGTAATTTCTTTTAAACATGTGACTTAGACTCTGTGCTGTGTCCAGTTCTTCAGTGAGATAGCATGCAAACACAATGAAGTCACTGTCAGACACTGTGTTGTGTTCTTCCTCACACTCACATGGCTGCCCTGATGCCACTGCTGTGGCCCTAAAGGCATTTGATCAGTACATGCAACCAGGATGCTATTTCATGTGGTGTTTGTGTGTGTGTACATACACCTTTAAACAGATAGCTGAGGACATGGAGGCCATGAAGAGAAGACACCTTGAAATGGTGCAGGAGCTGGAGGAGAACTTTCAGGTCACAGCACGAGAGAACCAGGTGAGAAGTGTGTGTCCATGTGTGTGTGTGTGTGTGTGAGAGAGAGAGAGAGAGATGGCCCTAACCATAACAGTGATACAAATCTTACTGTCTGTTTAGGAGTGGACTGTGCAGAGGATCAAATCTCATCATCAGAACAAGCTGAACACTTTGAGGAGAATCCTGGACGTCTACCAGGAGAAGGTGGAGAAGAAGAATGCTGACTGGGAGAGGAGAGTCGCGGTCAGCTGGTCCATCTCTCTCTCAGTACCTCTTACCTAAGTGTCTTTACTATTTCAAACCCAACCTACTCCCTTTCCTATTTCCTCCCTTATTATCTGGCTCACTCTGCTGCAACTCCTGCACCCCTCTCATGTGGCACACTTTGTTCTCACTGGTGGTGAAGTTCAACAATACAGTCAAGCTCTCAAGACACTACTTCAGACTTCACCAGCCATGTCGGTGCACATGTTGCAAACCATTTATCTAAAAAGGTAAACAGCTGTATGTATTTTTAATGTATTTCGCTCATTGCCTGGTCCTGTTTCCTGCAGGCCTTGACTGCGCAGAACGAGCAGCTGCTGGAGGAACAGAGAGCAGAGAGGAGGAGGAGTAAAGAGGAAGCCCTCCAGTGGCAAAGAGAGAAGGTTGCACAGGAATCTGGCAGGCTTCAGAAAGCTTTATGTGTTCCTCTGAGCTGGAGCACCCCTTTGTGGTCATATTAGAGTATAACAGGCAACCTTTTTCTGGCATTACGTAATTATTGGACCAACTCAGTTCTTGTCTTTCTTTTAGAGCAAAATGCTGGAACTGTTCTCCAACAGGCTGGATGTCCTGCACAGCCACCAGGCCTCCAGTGAGTCTGCATGCAGCCATTTATACTGTGTGTGTGTGTTTGCAAAACAACTGACCTTTGCATGTAACACCTTTATTAACATTTACCAGCTCTACAGGAGCTGCAACTGGCCAGACAGGAAGTAGGAAAAGTCCAAGAAATGTTGACTGTATCATCACAGGGGCAACAGGAAGCTGCTGAGGAAGATGGAAGCTCAGAGAACAAAGGACTTTCAGCTCAACAGCAGACTGGGGTGGGTTGGAGTAAGTTACCATGGCTCCCATGTCTGTTGATCATATCTGAGGTGCATAAGCTTAGATTGTGAACATATCAACAAAGCAACCAACAAAAAAATCTTATGAGACACCTTCTGAGGGACAATATGTAGAACAGGTCATACTACAAAGACGGGAAATGATCTGATGCCACCATATCAAACATCTTTGAATTAAGATTTGGGTATCTTAATGGTAGCAGAGGTTTCAGTGGTGGGTATCTCAAAAATCTGCATGACAAAATATGTTGTTGTGATTTGGGCGGACTGACCCTTTAAGATGGTTCTGTCTGCAGGCCTGCAATGAGTTAAATCAGCCACTGGAGGGGGCTAAAGCCCGTCTGAAGGAGCTGAAAGAGAGCCTGTATCAGAGGGAGAGAGAGCTCACTGAGCTGCTGGAGGCAGAGGGGACTCCTGTCCCTCCTGTCCCCCAGCCGCCCTGCAGCGTCCTGCTTCTAACTGTCATACACAAGGTGCTGTTCAGCTATTAAACTACACCAACTTCTAACTGTCTGTGTATGACATTACCCTGACATTATGACCTTGTATTATTGATACCATAAGACTGCTTTGTTCGTTTTCTAGGCTCATGCTATCTGCACTGCAGTGGCTGAGACCACAGCTCTTTTGGACTGCATGATTGAGGACAATCGGGTCGCTCTGGTTGAAGCCAGAGACAAACTGGACCATCTACAGATGGCAAAAGAAGACAGTAATGACAGAGACAATAAGACCACTGATCAAGACGGGTTAGAGATCATTGATATAAACGACTGCTTATCGGTTTGATTATCCACTGACAATTTCTATATAAAAGTGGCAGGGTAGATTGAGCTAATTTTCACAATACTTTCCTTCCTTTTTTGTCACAAATATAATCATAATTCAAATTATTTTCTTCTACCTTTCAGGTTAGATGAATATGAGTCAAGTTTGTCTTTGCTACAAGAAACAGTGAGAGAGCATGAGGTCTCTCAGTTGGCTTTGGACTGCATCAAAACCGGAAAAAGTCCTGTAATAAATGGTAAATAAGTACCTTAAATAAATATGTTAACTGCAGCCAACTTCCCATTGTTGCAGTCAAGACCACCTAAACCAATACCAAGTCATGAACAAGACAAGAGTATGGAGACTGAGACAAAACCAAGATCAGACCAGTGCGAGTCATACACTGCATGACAAACTTAGGATAAAATGTGAAACATGTACACTATAGGCACTCCTCAAACTGCTCTGAAAGATCCATATTCCCATAAAAACACCAACAGACAACAAATGAAGATTCCTCTTCAGTCATATTATGTGTGTATGAATAAGAACATCATGAGGAATGTCTTGATGAAATAATCAAAAGGCATTGCAACTGTGAATTTTAAGTGTGTTTCCTTTGTTTTCCATTAAAAGCACCAAGGAGCTGACATCAACATAACCGTCTTTATTCATCACTCCTTTTTTGAACAGAGAATTCAGTGATATCCATGTATTTGTGGTTTTGACCGTTCTGGAAATAAAATTCAGATTGATCTTGGTCCAAGACCGAGACAAGACAGAATAAACATGCAGTCAGGCCCGGGAGGAGACCGAGACCTTCAAAAAGTGGTCTTGTAAACAAAGACTGATCTTGAGTGCTACAACACTGCACTTATTATTAACTGTAATACTTGTATCTTCAGAAGCTGTTCACTTTCATGCACATCAGTCTTGCTTTACAACATCTGCATGCTTCTATATCTGCACTACATTTAACTTACAGCTGCATGGCCTATATCAGTAGTTTTAATCTCTGTTTTTCTCAGAAAGCGACACCGTCTCAGAGCTCGAGGACATACTGGGACGAGGGACAATCCGAACCACAGAGGGAGTGAAGAGTGTTGGTCAGCAACTTCTCTTGTTGCAGGATCAGGTTGGTCTTTTTTCACACAGGTGAATATCTGAGGTCAGGCCTCAAAGGTGGTGAACTTCTCTCTTCATTCTCTTTATTAAGTAAGAAACAGAAGAAGTGGGACTTCCCTGTCCATTTACATAAGTGCCTCTATATAACATCAGTGGTGAATTTGCTGAATTCCAGCTAAACCGTCATGAGGGCAGACTGTGACGTAAATCACATGCGTTGTTGAAGCATCTGCGGCTGTTGTATAATAGTTTGGATGGAGATAGCTGTTACACATTGGATTCATTATTGTCTGTGAACTTAAATACATTGTAGCAATTCAGGGACTTTAATATATAAATTTTTAAGTTCCTAGATGCATTAAATAAAATGTTTTGGATTATTGAGGAATTTTAGTTAACTGTCTAGTCCAAGTAGCTACACATACATGTTTTGCACCTATTCTTCAGTGTCATAGTTGTGTGTTATGTGCTCTTCTCTCAAGCTAAAGCAAGTTAAAGATGAGAAAAAGAAAATAATTGAGAACTACAATTCAGAAAGGACCATGAGGAAGAAGTACTACAATATGGTGGAAGACATGAAAGGTACACATTGGTGAAAATGAAAGGTTTATGAAACATCAAACAGTGAGGCCTTCTCAGTTTGACCCTCACAAGTTATTATGGTTACATGTCTTGTGCTTTTTCTTAGGTAAAATCAGAGTGTTTTGTCGGATTCGACCAGTGAACCGAACCGAGGTTGCGCAGGGTGGATCCATCGTTGTGGAAAAAATAGATGATTACTCTGTTACTGTGGAAACTCCTCGTGGGCAGAGGGAGTTTCAGTTTGACAAGGTGTTCAATGCAGAAGCCTCTCAGGAAGACTTGTTTCATGACACCAACAGGTGAGGGGAATTACACAGAATAATCACAAATGTGCCAAAGCACACATGTAACTGGCCCAAAATGTGTATTTTTGGATTCTGATAGTTTACAATTCAAATTAAAAGTTAAGTAAAAGTACACCTTTGGCCATTGATAGGTAACAAACTGTTGGAGGCATCTGAGGGGCCTGTAATCAAAGGACGGTAGTTAAATACTGTCAGCATGGCAGTTTAGGATATGTTTTCTTTACAGGTTGATCCAGTCTGCTATTGATGGTTACAACGTCTGTATCTTTACGTATGGGCAGACGGGCTCAGGGAAGACCTTCACCATGGTGGGGGACAAGGAACAGAAGAACCCGGGGATCATGCCGAGATCTTTTAATGCCATATTTGATATCATACGGGAGAGCAGCTCTAAGTTTGATTTCAAGGTAACAGACGGTATATCAACAATGTATTTAGATCTTATCTGGGAGATAGGAAAGATCTTAGATTAACTGAATAAGCTCACATCATCTCTCTCCTCGTCTCCCTCGACTTTCTTCCTCTCTGTCTGCCTCCTCATCATTTTACCTCAGGTTTCGGCCTATATGCTGGAGCTGTACAACGACATGCTGCAGGACCTCTTTGTGAGCCTGGCTGGTGAGGCCCATGCACAGCCCCAGTCCCATGGCCAGGCCAGGCGGGTGGAGATCAAGAGGAACAGAAAGGGGGTTGTGTTCGCCCAAGGAGCAGAGACAAAAGAGGCTTCCAGTGCCCAGGAGCTCTACGCTCTGTTCCAGCAGGCCTGTGCCAACCGACATATCTCTGCCACCAGTGAGTCCTCTATACCGTGCCATGCTGCCCAGTTCAAACAGGGCCCTGCTAAATGGTTTGGATTAATCGTGTTAGTTACAGTCAGTATGACGGGGCGGCAGCTAGGTACATCATTACTGGACTAGGCGGTGAGTGGCAGAGCAGCCAAACTGTGAATCAGCATACTGTAGGAAAAGGAGCAACACTGTTTTATAGATGCACACAGGTCAGCAGAGTCGTCACAGGATGCACCTAATATTTAGTGACAGGGAGCTAGAGACACTATGAACTACTAAACTGTTTATACTAAATACTTATAAAAGCTCACATGCTTAGAGTCTACTAAGTATTGTGGAGAGAAGGCTGGCACAAAATAATAAAGAAAGGTGTTATATTTTTCATATATGTTTTTATTGGTACTACACTTTTTATATCTTAAATCATAAACTACATGACTAGCTCTGAAACTATTAGATGATACATTAATCTGCAACATTTTTTTGTTTATTTATTCAAATAATTTCTCAAGAAAAAAGCTAAATATTCTCAAATATTTGCAAACATGTTTCTGTTTTATGTGATTCTAAATTGAATGAGTTTGGATTTTTGAGTTGGTCCAACAAAAAAAGCAATTTGTAACATCACCTTTGGCTCTGGGGAATTTTTATGTAGTATTTACACATTTTTTTTACGTTTTACAAACGACAAAAATAAAGGTTATTTTAATGGTTAATCTAGAGATTCCAAATCAATAATAAGAATACTATTGTTCATATCAGCTACAGTGTATCAAAATCTAAAAGCTATAGAAGTCCATTCAACCCCTTTTACGTTGCATACATTTCCCAAGAGATGAATGTGGAGAGTTCCCGTTCCCATCTGATTGTATGCATCATGGTGGAGAGCAGGAATCTGACCAATGGGAGCGTGAGCACCGGGAAGCTGAGCCTCGTGGACCTGGCAGGCAGTGAGAGAGCAGCCAAGACAGGTGCCAAGGACCATCAGCTAAAGGTTTGCTCATATGTAATGTTTTGATTGGCCCGTCAAGAGATTATAAGGATTTTTGGAAAGATATTCCTCATGGCCTCTAATATTCTCCTCTCCTCTCCTCCTCTGCAGGAGGCTAACTCCATTAACAAGTCTCTGAGTGCCCTGGGTGATGTGATCTCAGCCCTGTCAGCTGAACTGCCCCATGTGCCATACAGGAATAGCAAGCTGACACAGGTAATGATTAAAAAAACAATATACTTTGAATTGTGAGTAAAAGCAAATTCTGAAAATAGCAAGGTCATGGACTATAATGTCGACATGCATTTCATCTCTCAGGTGATGCAGGACTCCCTGGGTGGAAATGCCAAAACTCTCATGATTGTCAACATCTCTCCTTCAGAATGTAACCTCGATGAGACGCTCACATCCCTCGTGTAAAATACAAATAGACATCTATCTTTTCATAATTAGTAGAATGCTAATACACTCATGAATAACACCCGAACTTCCTGAATTTTCCAGTTACGCAACAAGAGTGAAGGCCATAACCAACAATGCTCAGAGACATGTGGACAGCAAAGAGATTGCCCAGCTGAAAGAGGTGCATGCCACTGAAATTTGTTACAAAATCAAATCTATATATAAAGTAAAACAAAAAGAATTTGGAGGCAACACTGAATAATCACACTTGCTTTATCATTGTTTTCTTCTTTGATTTCTGTTTCTGACAGGTGATCATGAGGCTAAGATCGGGACAGACTGTGGAAGACGAGGACGTTTGAACTCTATTGTGTAAAATCAGCCCAGTTACCAGGAGAAAACTTTGGCATTGTACGTTTTTGCTAACCACGTAAAATTTTCGCATTTTATATGTGTGATATCAAAGTTTCTAAAGTCATGTACATGGGATAACTTTGTCATCAGGAGGTGGAGGAGATGGTGGATGGTGTGCCACCTAGATGCAAGAGTAGCAGACCTCTGTTCGAGACCAGCAAACAATAAAAGCAAATGTTTTGAAGCGAGACATCAGCAGCATTTCCATAATTGTATCACCAGAACTGGGTATTTTCAACAAAACATAATCATTTCTGAACCATAACTAAGTGGATTTAGTGCCTAAACATTACAACACATTAACCACAGCGTTGTTGAAACCAAAAGAAATCTTAAATTTCAACATATCCACTACATAATAATAACACACAAATGTAACATATTTGTGGTTTGCAGAAATGTACAATACCAGCATTTATTCTGGCAACTGTGTTGGTACAAAATTCAAAAGTCAGAGGTGGAAGAAGTACTCAGATATTTTCCTTAGGTAAAGGAACAATACGACAGTGTAGAAATATTCGCTCACAAGTAAAAGTGCATTTAGTTCAAAAGTGTTCGCATCAAAATATATTTAAAGTACCAGGGTGAAAGTACTCATCATGCATATTGGCCCATTTCAGAATAATGTTATGTTTTATCATTGTATTATAATTATTGATGCATTAATGAGTACATCACTTAAATGTTGCAGCTGGTAAAGACTGAGCTTATTTGAATTACTTTACAGTATATACTGCTTGGTAGCTTCTGAATCCCTGGATCAATTAAGTCTTATTGCAGTCAATAGTTATGTATCATAATGTATTAGTTGATTATATTATATATATTAATACCTCGTAAGTGTCCACTAAATGTAGTGGAGTAAAAGGTACATTTTTTACCTCTGAGATGGAGTAGAAATAGAATATACAGTAGCAGACCATAAGTAAAGTACAAATACCTCACACTTGTACTTAAGTATAGTACTTGAGTAAATGTACTTAGTTACATTCCACCACTGAGTTTGTTGGGACCATTTCTCAAGTGGTCTATTTTATATCTTGTATGCAGTGTTTAAGCTATGCATGCTAAGGAAGTAGCATATAAGTCATTTAAATGTTTAATTTAGTCACATGGAGGGATGGGTGACATAACTGTAGGGGCACTGACAGCTGCATTCAGAGGATTGCGTGCAGTTTGTTAATCGGCGCTGCCTGCCTGGGTCTATAGAATGAGGCCCCCACAATACAGGGCCCCACGTGTGACTGAAGAGGCAAATAGTCAGTTGGTCAATCAGTTTGCACTCCCTATTGTATGCGGGAAAAGGCACCGAGTTTGTAGCCCATTAGAGAGGTTAAGTCTCCAGAGCCCATGACCTGTTCCTACACCATAACGGGGTCATACCCCATGGCTGGGAATGGACACTCTCAAACACGCAAAGGCCCTGTCCGTTTGTTATTGTTGTTGTTGTTGTTGTCTTTTTTCAGGCGGGTAGCGGGGTTTACTAAAATTAGAGCTTCATGAATGAAACTAAAGACAAGTGTATTAAAACTTGCTGCAGAGTTTGCAGAGAAAAGTAGCAGATTTTTTTCATTTGTAGGAACCAGGTGACTAAGATTTTATTTCCCTTAATATGTTTATGTGGTACTGATTTGTATAGGTGGCTATGTGGAGAAGAAATAATTTAGCAGAGAGAGATTGATTCTGGTGTTTGCTGTTTTTCTTGGCTCACTCTAATCCTTTGCTCAGACTATAACAGTCACAGTAGAGTTGAGGACTCAAACATAAATTGTTTGATCCAGGGTGACATGTCAGCGCTGATGAGGCATAACAGTTTCTATAAGAAGACCGTCTTTTGTCTGCAATTTGGCCCAATCTTAATTGTTCAGCACTTTTAATCTATACAGCGGGCCCCTCAAGTGCTTCTCTTTGTTATGCCACATTAAAGCCATGATTCCTAGCTTTGCGTGCCGTGTTTTATTGGCTGCTTTAGATCAGCTGCCACTCAGCACATGTTCAGTGTGATTTGTTATTCTTTAATGACGGCCATAGTTTAAATCATACTGTGAGCTCTGTGGACTAGAACAAAGTGAGGGACAAAGACACAGAGAGCACATGGAGAGGGAACATGGTTGATGAGGGCCCCCGAGGTCTCATCCTCTTGGTGTGTTTTGTTAATTAATCAGTGCAAACCAATTCAGCACTGTAAATGGTTTGTATACATGACCACACACAGGCAAACTGGGAATGATGTTCTTAGTACAGTAAATGGCTGAGGGCCTGCTGTCATGGCACAGTGTCACAGTACTTCTACAATAAGAAGTTTTCAATCGCATATTTGGCTTGAAAATTATATTTAATGTTTATTTGAAAAGGGACCAGTATGTAGCATAAAACAATGCCACACACCACAGCATTTATAGCCTTAGCTAAATTGTAATGCCCGTCCCTACTCAATAACAAACACACAAGAGACGGTACAAAGCACAAACTCAACAATAAATATGTGCATTAAAGGTATACTATGCAGGATTGTCTATGACTGTTTGTAAACACCAGCAAAAGTAAAAGCCAACCACAGGTTCACTCTCATTTGTGTCTCTTTGACGGCTGCTGCTTATGGTCTGGCACCTGGTTACTATCTTTTTATAAAGCCCGACCTCACCTGAGCGCTGTGGAGGCACACGCCCAGAAACATCCAGAAAATAAGAAGAAAATAAGAAAATACAGGCAGACGGCAGAGTCTCTGCGGAATAATACACTGCCACACACTTCTAATGTGTCATAAGTGAAGATTGAGAGGGAATACTTCTGTAAGTATATCTTTAATAGTCTAATAGTCTTTCTTTAATGCACAAAGTGAGGAACTTGAGAGGATTGTATTTCACTGAAATTGTATTGTATATAATTTATATGTGACAAATAAATTGATGGATTAAAATTTATTGATGTATGTCAGTTTGCTTTTGTAGCCTTTCTCACCATTTTAATGTGCTTCTAAAATCTAATATAAGGCCAAGATTTTTTACCTCCAAAGTCTGTTCAGTAATTTGCTCATTAGATTTAACTCAGTGGCTTCTATTGAGGACTGCGCCTTGAAGAATAGCAAACAGGCACACTTTGCTTAACACTGAGGGTAAGGTAAGTTTTCAAGCTATGCTGCTATGGACTATAAATGATATGAGAGCTGTATGGAAACTGACAGTTTTTATGCTATATATATATATGATGGTATCATCTGCATACATCTGAAAACCTGCTCCAATACCTGGAGTCTATTGTCCAGAAAGTCCAGAAAGGAGGTTTAACAAACTCTGAATCTAACCCTGAACTGTGAGTTGATGAACCCTGAAACGGAGAACTGATCAGCTGATCAGAGTCAGTCACTCTGAATGAAGCTCATGCATGGTAAATGAAAAAATCATCATCAGTGGAGCTCCAATATTACAATTAACCATGGCAACATGTAAATCAAAGGCAGAGCCTCCATTTTTAATCCAGTGGACGCAGAGATATTAATAATCAGGATTGTGAGCTCTGGTCAGCAGGATTATGGTAAATTTGTCATGTATTTATAGGCCTATATGCGGACTGTGCACCTTTATCTTTAAATTAAAAAAAAAAATTAAAAAGAGCCTGAGTCAGAGTGGGGGAAGTGAACACAATACTGTATTCTTCCGTGTTGTCCATTATAGTAATCAAATTAAAATTGCTATCACTCTTGCTAACTTCCATTTATTAATGAAACTCCCTCTTATAATGGAGAGGTTGATGATGAAGGTGATGATAAATAAAAAATATTAACAATGCAACACAGAAGTTAAGCATTTATTTTTATTTTTCACCATACCAAGAAAAAGCTGACATTCAAAATACAGTTTTACATGACAGTACTTGAATATTTTAGTACTTTTACTCTTAACAAGAAACTATTAGTGCCACTTTTTAAAATTATTTCCTATTATTTCCCTCATTTAAAAAAAATCCAACAAAGTCTGTGGACATTATTAACTATACCGATGACAGTGCAGATGCTTTTAGCACTTTGAATAAAACTTTCATGAGGTAATATAACATGTTCACAGTTATAAACATTTTTTAAAAAGGGAAGAAAATATCCATCCAACAGTCATTGATACATTTCACTCAAAACTACTAAGAGTCTGGACCAAAGAGGGGGGCCAATCCTGAATTAATATTAACTTTCTTTAATATTGTGTTAACCAATGTAGGGACCACTTAATCAGTATTTTCTGCAGTGGAATAATAACGGCTATTACTAACTATATTTGTCAAACTTAGACACTGAACATTTTTTTAAGATCCCCTTCAGACATGTTTTAAAATTACTTCCAGTCCTCCTCCCTCACTGAAAAATCCAGAATCTAGATATTTTCTTTATTCAAAAATGTAATTGCTGGACACTCGGTGTCTCCTAACTCAATTAATGAAAGTTGGATTATACTGCATGAGTTGTGTGAGAATTTGTAAACACATGTTTTGATAAAGTTTTGCTGTTGTTAAACGTAGACCCCATCATGACAATTTATCAAGAATTTGCTGTGTTTTTGGAATTCATCGTGCAGGCACACAGTAAAAAAACTTTTTTTTCATGAATGCAACATAACACAGAGTGAGTATTTAATATACAATTTATCATTGGGGGGGTTAGTAATTCTTCAACCTGCTATTATTCAGGTGTAACAATTTGCTGGCTGGCACTTGAGGCCTGTGTCTTTAAGGGCCCTGACACACCAAGCTGACAGTCAGCCGTCAGTCAATGTCGGATGGTTGCTTGAGCATCTGTCACCTTAGTTTTGGCGATGTGTCCCGCACCATTGGTGCTTGTCAGCCCTTGTCGGCTTTTTTGCGGCCGAATCAGCGTGTTAAATCAGCATCAGAGACTGCGGAGTCAGTTAATGAAATCAATCCAATTGGCAGTTTATCTTAGCGCACAAGAAGAGAAAGGAAGTGAGGAAAGCAAACATAGACGGCATGAGATTTAAACAAACATGTTATATTAGGTAAGATTGTTTTGTGTTAGCAATAGAGCGCTTTAGAAGTAATGGTTCGCAATTGTTTGTTTTATTATTTGCTGGTGCACTATACACATCTTCTTTCAACATCGTAGTTGTGTTGTTAATGTGCTAACTGGCTACCTAGCATCTTGTCAATCTTCCGGGTTTCTACTTTTGAATAACAATTACAGACTACTGCCATCTGTTGGTATGGAGAGTTGTTTCCTCTCATGCAGGTGCAGAACATATGTGCTAGCTGGCCGTTGGCTCTTGTCTTTGTGGTGTGTTCAACTGCAGCTTTTCAGCTGAGACACAGGCAACATGAGGCAATGCAAAAGTCAGCCTTTGTGGCCGGTAGTACTTTGTTGTCAGTTTGGTGTGTCTGGGCGTTACAATGCAGTTTACATGAGCCCTTAGAAGACTTCCCCTGGATAGATTAAACTTTGAAAGAGATAACACTGTCATGAACATAACTTTCAAACTTTCCATTTAAGGATAAAGTTCCCATAAGTGATTCTGCCCGACTCCTCTTTTGTCCATGCGCATACTGCCATGCTTCTTTACATTTAGCTTATAAAATTAGAAATGCCTGATTTCACACTCTGCTGTCCTCTTTACCGCCCTCAAAGATGTCTGGGACTGTATCTAATCTGAGTGTGTGGGAGGTCACAGTACTGATGGGCGAGGGGGAGGATGTTCAAAAAGACTTGTATATCTTAATATATAGTTTTGCGCCATTCCTCAGAGAGCCACTGGGGGAGACTTTGGAGATGGGAGCAGATGAGTTAGCTCAACATTGTTTGCCTTGAAGCTACGATAAAAGAGGAGGAGGAGGACCTAGGGATAAGGACTGGAAGTAGACGAGGACATGAGGGGGATGAGGAGATGAAAGGAATCGAACTGATGAGAAGGAGATAGGAGAGTTGGAGGAGAGAAGTTGAAGCAAGGAGGAGGAGAAGAGGGCCGACAAGAGTGAGGATGAACCCTGTGTGAACACAGTTTGATGCCTGAAGCACTGATCGCCAATCTGAAACACCCTCTCTCTCCCTCCCTCAGTGTTTAACTGTAACTAATAACTTAAGATAAAGGCTTTTAATGAGGGGCTGTTTTCAAGCTAGTTTCATTTTTAATGTGGTGGGACAGGAAGGCGGAGGGACTCTACCCTTTCAAAGTACGGGCACAGAAGCACTTTGAATGACCCTCCATTGTCAAAAAATATTGTGTGCAATACTGACATGATGTTAGTTCATATTTAATGCTATGTCTAGCTAATTTTCAATATCTTAGAAACACATATGTACATATATTTCCCTTTTGTTGTCCATGTGTGAACCACAATTGCCAAAACACAAACTCCAATCTGTGAAGAATATTATAAGAAGTACTGTGTCTCTGTAGCATTATTAAAGGGGCAGTACACCCCAAAAATCTTAAGGGATGTCTCCTACAGTAAATCATGACGTAGTTACTGAAGATAATCCACAGACCTTGTTGTGAACAGCTTCATGTAGGAACTATTTTCTTTCTACTGAACTACACCCACCAACTGTATCACTACGCAGAAGGATGTGTGCATCTATTGGTAGCTCCACTACCTGGCACCACTGAGCTAGCTTATGTTACAGCTTAGCCAAGGAGGACACCATTAATGTTTCATTCATCTTGCGCTGTTACAAGCACCAACCTCTCTCGTTCATGAGTAGCTGCACGCTTCCTTCTGCGCAGTGATACAGTTGGTGAGTGTTGTTCAGTAGAAAGAAAATAGTTCCTACATGAAACTGCTCACAACAAGGTCTGTGGATCATCTTGAGTAACCAGGTCATGATTTCTGGAAAGAGACATTTCTGCTAAGTTTTTCAAATGCCTTTTTTTTGCTTCAAGCACCAAAGCAGAGTGCCATCTAGTTCCATTACATTTGAGAGAAAGCAGACATCTCTACGGCCAATATCTCCAACACCCTGCAACTCACACCAAAACAATATCGGATGATATACAGCACTACAGGTCAGAGGAAAATATGTATTGTTGATTTTGGGGTGAACTGTCCCTTTAGGGTTAGCCAAATATGGTGGCTAATAATAACAACAATAATAATAATAATAATTAGAATTTGTGATGTGATATTCCAAAACATCCACACAGAGCATCATTTGGTCTAAAACCTCGAGGTGATGGTAATCCTGTACGGACGTGGTTTCATAGTCAGGCCAAAATCGGTGCTGAGATCCAACTCCTGCCCTGGAACATTTGCAATCTGCAGCCCGTGGAGCAGCGTGGTGAGAAAGACAAACATCTCCAAACGTGCAAATCCATCACCGAGACAGCGTCTCTTCCCCATGCCAAAGATGAGAACCCTCTCCGTCAGCTCCTTGTTGAGGAGTCCTGAGGGAGTCAAAAAGCGATCAGGGCGAAATGTGTCCGGGTCACCCCAAAGATCACTGGGACAGAGTGAAAAACATGAAGGTCAATGAAGCAATCAAAACACAGTATTATAAACTGAAGAGAACACTTCACTCTTTACTGATACAGTAGTCTCACAAAAGTCAAACTCAAAGTCATAATATAGTGATGAATTCTTGCGACTACTCACCTATCATGATTGACTTGATACTGGTTAATGAAGACACATGTGTCTTTAGGAATGAAATATCCATTCAGGGTGATGTTTCTCGTAGTACTGAAGGGGACAAAACCAGACTTTAACAACAATACATACAGCTGTACACATGAATGTACTGCAAAGAAAACTACTGTCTTACCAGTGAGGAATTGTGAAAGGGACGTATGAAGCATGGCGAAACACCTCATATATGAACGCCTCTGTGAAAGGCATCTTGGGCTTATCTGAAAACCTGGGCAGTCTGGCTGTGCCAATGTGGTTGTCTTCGAAAGAAAAGAGAATACATAGAGACCCATTAGAAATTTGTGGAAAACTTTACAATTCTGAAGTCAGTTTTCTGTGCTTTGTGCAACTCTTAACTTGAGGTGTTCTTTTACGCCCCTGAAACTTAATCTGCATCCCAGTGTCTGGGCTGAGAATGCGGCCCAGGAGAGGTAGCCTATGTCCTTTTAAGGACCTGAAGGCTCTTCAACCACCTTCCCAAATGTGATGGTCTGTCCTCACACAAACAAAAAAAGAATGTGCATTCAGGTGCAATTTGAGCTTGAGTCATTTTTTAAGCTTTTCACCATAGCTTTTCAACATAGGCAGTATAAAATCAAATGACATGACTCACTGGTTTGTGGACTCCTGCTTTGAAGTGTCGAGTCCGGTATTTCAGCCGTTGCCTTTTTTTGTTTGTTTGTTTGTTTTGGGGTTTTTTTTGGAGCCAGAAGGTACCATATTTGTCCGAGAGGGTGGCGCCATGGATGAGCGAGGGGTGGATCTGACTGAGAAGCTGAGGACACTATTGGCCTGTCACTCAAAGCAGCCTGCACTTAATTATGTGTGACTTTAAGTATTAATAAAATGTAAGCAGGTGAGTTATAAGAAAAATCAGCCCAGCTGTCATGAAGGGAGAAATTAGCTATTGAGACCAAAACTGGCTTTTGTACCAGGCTGTACACATGTTTATTTCTGCTGTAAAGTTAGACATTTTAACATAGGTGCCTATGGAGCCTCAAGTGGCCATTAGAGGAACTGCAGTTTTTCATTCATTTCATTTTACAGCCCTGGGTGTTGCAGCTTGCTTTTCACCAGAAGACAAGTTGGCCCTAACAGCTGACAACAGGAGTAAGCTAGGGCTCAATATTCCATGACAGCCGATAACTTTTGTGTGAAACTATCAGGATTTGATTAACATGTCCCAGCTTACCAAATTAAATGCTGACATATTTACAGTAAGATAATGGCGTCTAGTAGGATACAGCCAATGAACTAGGATGCAGATTAAGTCAGCCACTGGCCAGTAGAGCCTTTGAAGTTCACTCTCCAGCTCTACAGTAGGTTTCTGATTTAATTGCTCTGTCATTAGTTTACATTCTAGATTTCAAAACAAGTCAAAAGTTCACTGTCTGTAAAATTTAGCTGCATTGTTCCGTTCACCGGGGCTTAAAAGGGCTGAGATGTGTTGAATGTTTTGAGTTTTTAACATGCGACTTCACAAATAATTACAATTACAGAACAAAATATGCTCATCTTTCAAATTAATTAAAAATCAATCACTCATTCACTAATAAGGATTCCAGCAAAATGGTGAGCTTTACTGTAAACAGGAGAATAAAAGCTTCACAGTCAATTTATTGTGTTAATTTACGATTAATTGAGGTGATGAGTAAGTGAAGAATTTCAAACTATGTGCGTTCACATAGTGTGCCTTGCGTGTTACCTCCTTTGTGTCGATCTGGAACAACTCTCTAACCTTTCTTTCTTTCTTTTTTCTCTCTTTCTGTGGCTGTTTGTGCCTCCCTCTCTGATTCATCCTGTCTCCTCTTACTGTCTCCCTCCCTCTCTCTCTCTCTCTCTCTCTCTCTTTCTCTCTCTCTCTCTCTCTCTCTCTCTCTCTCTCTCTCTCTCTCTCTCCCTGTGGAAATGCAACGTGCCTCAGAACAGACAGCACCAGTTCTGTCAACCCACTTCAAAAGTAGCTCTGGCGTCAGCAAATTGGACTGATCTTTTGTGAGTTTCTCTGGTGGCTGTCGGATTGTGTCTGTCCAGCAAGGGCACTCTGGTTGGCCACTGTTGGGTGTTTATTACGTTGAATCGGCCTGAAATTTTGATACTTCCCAACAGACGTCATCGTATGCCGGGCTACTCTTGTGATGATGATGAATGTGTTACAGAGAAAAGGATTTTCACCTAATTGTATCCTGATGCTATGATGAAAGTCAAATAGACCAAAAGCTCAACAATAAAGTGAAACACTGTATAGATGTAAGTGTGTGGAAATGTTTTTCTACCAGTTTGGACTTATTGATGTTTCTAGCACCTTACCAAGACCAAGCTGGGTGGAGCAGTGGTTGTTCTACATCACCTAATTTTATGCTTAAAAGAATACTTCACCCACAATATGATCATTTGTATATCAATTACTAACTTTGTGTGACGTTGAACAAAAAAAACAAAGGAATCTTTACTTTTGTCACATGCCTCCATGGTAAATGAACTGAGAAAATTCTTGATGAATTGGAGTAAAAGGGGGCTGTGTTTAACAGAAAAACTATATCAAAACATATGTTTGCAAACTCTCACGCAGGTTGTGCATTATAATCAAAGTCTCATTTATCCAGTCGTATGCTCAGTACTTCACAAACATGCTTTTTTTTTTTTTTTTGCGCATTTAAAACACTTCTGCGTATGAGCGGCGCACCTGGACACACGTGTGTATTTGAACTCTGCTCGTACATTCCACTTGTCCACGCCTGAGACTGTTTTTATGCTTAGGTATTTTAAATAGTAAATACTGAGCACACGACTGGAGTAATTAGACTTATACCACACTACATAAGTTATGTAAGAGTTTGTTAGCAGATGATTTTATATAGTTTTGCTATTGTTAAAACGCCGCCCCTGGTATTTGAACTCATCAAGAATTTTCTCCATTTTTGAATTCTTTGTTCGCTGTGGAGGCATGAGAGAAAAAAAAATTCTTCATGAATTCAAAGTAACATAGGATGTTTGGGGGTAAAGTATTCCTCTAAAGACATTACGTTTCTAGACTTTTTGGTTGATATTTAAATAGATAAAAGCAACATCTCTGTATCTAGTTCCTATTTCAAATATTAAGAGCCTCTGTATGTGAAGCAACACCTCCTCTAAATTTAGTAGCTTTGGCGCATCAACAATAAACTACCAGCCACAACCGTTGGCTCATTAGCAATGTGTTAATCATTAATGAGTGACCTTCTATTCCTGGACAATGAGAATGAGTCATTCATGAGACGGACACTGGACGGGCCCTCGCTACCCAGCATAGCACAAATTCTTTCTCATTAGATAAGATGAACGCAGTAATGCTCTGAAATATGTGAGTTAGTAAAGAATCACATTGGTATGCAATAAAAAAGAGAGATTAGTCATATGTAAACACGAGACGGTACCTATCTCTTGGTGTATTCTGTCCTGGATGTCAGGATACTTGATCAGGTACAGCAGGCTCCACTGTAAACCAGCAATGATGGTGTCAAATCCTTTAGAAAATCACAAACAACACAGTCACAGTGAAATGACAGTAATCATCTTTATCAACATGATCAACTGAATGTGACTGTTTGTCATCTGTGATAATACAAGTGAAACTTCCAATGTGGCTCACCTGCTCCAAAGATATCTATGACCGTGTGGATGATCTGAGAGTTGGAGAGCTCAGATGAATCCTTATTTTCTTCTCTATCTTCACAAAGTGCAATCAGAGCATCTGTGATGTCCCGGATACAGTTCTGCAATCACACACACATATTCAATATGACAGGGAATTTTGCATTGATTGTGTTGCTGTCTTTCTTAAATCAATGTCACTTAAACATCAAGCAATCTGAATTAACTATCAGGCAATTAATGATTAAGCAGATATAGAGGTTCAAAGTTTATTAGGGAAGAGACAGTAATCAGTTATGGTACGACGCGTGTCTTCCAGTGGGATGCTAATTCCTAATTAGAGTTCGTGCGAACATTTTAGCCACTCTGCACAAGAACAAAGGTCCCTCCCAGGGAACTTGTTTGTTATTTTTTTGGCTACAGTTGCACTCACAGCTACTACTGTATGAGTGCAATGTCAGATTAAATAGTGAACGGCAAATTAGTGGGACAGATATAAGGAAAACAACAGACACGCCCTCCACCACGTTAGGCTGTCCTGAAAACATTCTGTTTGTATCTTGTGGTCACTGTGCAGCACACAGGCTGAGGTTCATATAATATTCATGAAACTAGTGATCAGTTTGTCATGATAATACAGTATTATCATATTTAACAAATCATCGTGGTAGCTTGGACTTGGTAGGCATGGGAAACAATTGTCCCTTTTGCAATGCATGTCCTTAAAACCCTTAAACTGTGATTTTTTTTTTTCTTTGCTTAGCAGCTGCCAATCAACAGTGCAGGTGTAAAAAAAACAACCTGCAAGACAGAGATGGTTGATTATACTGCAATGTCTCAGCGTGATTTTGCATTTCCTTTTGCGATCTCCTTCCCTTCCTTTCCACTAAATTCTGGTCTACAAGGGCATCTTGCTGGCCTTCTTACCTTATCAAAGGTGTTGATATGTTCCTCAATACTCCGCTCCATGAATCCATTCATCCTACGGATGTGTTGGACCATCTTCCTCAGAGATGGACTTGGAAAGTAGCGGAACACAGGGAAAAAATCAGCCAGGTTCCCAGCTGCAAAGATCCTCAGGACCTCGTTGTTGATGTGAACAATAGTAAGGAACTCCTTGTCGTTGTAGTCGTACCTTTTCCCAAAACAGAGGGCACAGACAACATTGGCCACAGAGGTTACCAGGGGCATCACTGGATCTATACCCATTGTATCATGGCCCATTTCCCCTTTAGCAGCAGCCTGTTCCCGAATCACCTCCACCATCTCTGCTGCTTCAGCACAGACGTGCTCCTCCAGCAGGCAGGTGGCACCAGAACCTCTGGGCTCAGCCTGGGAGAAAGACCTGAGGGCATTCTTACACAGCTTCTTATGGAGCATCCAGGCCGGTCCATATTTCTCACTGAAGGTCATACTGGTCCCGTTGGCTACAGCAGAGAAGGTGAATAGGTCAGGTCGCCCAGCAAAAGCTTCTCCTTGCCGAACCAGCGCCTGTCTGATGGTGGTGTATCCACTCAGGACGACAACAGTCAAAGAGCCCAGACGCATCTAGAGTCAAAAAACAAACACATGATTGAATGAATTAATACTTACTCCTCTGTCCGGCTAAAACTTTCCAACACATTTTACAGTCGGTACCTTGAAAACGTCGCCATACTGGAGCCTCAAGCGGGTTAGAGAAAGATGAATCTGGTCCCCCATCTGGAGCAGATTGCCGACAAGGGGCCACGGCGTGGGGCCAGGAGGAGGGGGATATTTTGTGTGGTCCAATCGGGAGTGGTGGTGGTGGCTCTTTCGGCCCCTGAGGGCCATCAGGAGGAGGGTGAGAAGACACAGCGCAACAGTGACATTGGACAGAGAGGCACCAGGGTTCTCCTTGATGGGCAGCGTCCCAAACGACAGTCTCATCCTGCCAGGTAAACTCTAAAAACTGAGAGAGAGGGGGGAGAGACTGTTAAGACACAAAGAAGGCAAAAGTCAGAGTTTGGTCCCCAATTAATTACTCTAAATGAAGATGCTGTGACTGCTCAGAATATTAAAAATTAAAATAAAAATAGCAAATAGCAAAAAATTTCAATAGAAAATTCACTTTGCGATATCCTCTGAAACTTTGGTTGTAAAAAAGTAGAGAGCCAGGCAACAGAGAGCAGTGCAGAGACCAAAATACTTTGAGTTCTGATCCCCGGGAACTTGTTGGTGAGAGTAGCTCACTGTACGGGACGTCCCTTTCAGCAGCGGCCGGGCCCCCTGCAGAGGGAGCTGCTGCCCGCTCACAATAGAGAGGCGCACATGGCGAGAAACTTGGCTCAGGGTGAGGGATGAGTCCAGCCCGGCCAGCCAGTGACCGCATCGGCCCATTTGACCGCAGACCGGAACCATTCACAACAAGGGCCCCTCCTCTCCTGTTCCCTCTGTCCCTCACAAAGTTGCAGGCTGGTTGGTGCAGTGCATTGGCATTTGAAAAGGATTTCCAAGAGCTTATACTTTATGAAATGTGTTATTAAAATATACATGAATGGAAAAAAGGCCAACAAAACATTGTCTATGAAAACCCTGAAAATGTATCATCCAGCAGTTAATATATTTTCAGATATTTTCAGCTTGAATTTTACTTCTACATAATAAAATATTGTGATATTAGTATGTCTGTTAAAATTAAGGATCTGAGTACTTCTTTCCTCACAGACCCCTGAACTGTTTTATGAACAATGTAATTTCCGTACTGTGTCACAAGGGGGCGCTATCCATCTGCTTAGTTTGACTTCATAGTCTCCACAGTTTGGACTGAGGTCAGCGCGCTAAGACTGTAGGCATCACCCAACAAATCACAACCACAGCACTTCAGGAGGTGTGGACAAAACAACAGAACAACTCACACTGTGAGAAAAAAATCACATAGTGGTTTAAAAAATATAAAAGCTGAATCTACACCTCTCTTTCACACTCACACAATAAAAGATTAATATAAACATTGCAAGCTACTGCTGGTAATACATGGTAGTGTGTGAAAACTGATTGCCAGCAATGGTTATGAAGTCTACACTTTTGTTACCACAACAGTGACAGATTATTTGTGAGTTACAAAGTCATGTTTACAACATAATAATTCAGTACCCGACAGATTTATTTTTCCTTTCAGTTTAGCAGCTGTCATTTTTCTTATATTGCTACATGCATCTTGTGGCCTCTCATCTGATTATCAAAGCTATCAAAGCTTCTTTCTTTACTTTAAGTTTTCTCCCTCCCTTTCCTTTTCCCACCTCCTCTCTCCTGCCTTCATCCCTCTTTTCATGCCTGTAATATGTCCTCCTCCCCAGTGTACTCCCTCCATCTTTCATTCCTTTCATTCTCCTTTCTTTCTCGCTCTCCATCGAACCGTCAATTTAGCTCAAGCTCAACTGTGGGACACCCGGTGCTGTCAGGGCCGAGCGACAGCTCCTTTGACCCGGTGGTCCACGTCCCCTCCAGGCCGAGGCAGTCCGGTCTTGTCATTAGCTCTGGCAGACAGAGCCGAGACACACACACTGACTCTGTGGAGCCAGACTACATGGTGAAGTGTCTAGAATGAGAATGTGTTGCTTATATGCAAGCATGAAACAAAGACCAGTGTTACAGTTCTAACATGAATACAGACATAATGACAGAAACTTAAAATGTGTCAAACCTAGACATCTCCTCATCCTCTGAGATAATGATGCTGTATGTTTTCATCAAAAAGTCCTCATTGACACCCAAAACTTTTGCTCAAAACAGTTGACATAGACATGCAAAGACAAGTAGGATTCAGATAGATAATCTCTTTCAGCTCCAATATTCACATCATGGAGAACAGCTGCCCCAAACCCCATTACCTTCACAGCAGAAGCTTCAAGTTAACTGCATGACAAAATGGAGCGATACACATTAGTATGGGAAGCTGGTTTCCACTGTGTTTTGCAACACTCCCTAACTACAGTTCTGCTGATCTTTTCATTGTTTAACAAGGGTTAATTACAGAGACTGTATTGTCCCTGGGGATAATTCTCAAAGGGATGTGTGTATTTCCAGACAGCCAAGATTAAAATAGGCGCACCAGACAAAGTTATGTGACCACATTGTTCCTGGGAGACAGTGAAGCAGCAGGAGGCCCCTTATCAAAGCAAACATCTTCCCAATTATGTTTTCTAGTGTGTAGATGGGCCTATATGCGTGTGCTGCATGTGGACACAGAACAGTTGAGTTAGGGCAATGCAATGAAGCAGCAAGTGAGAATGAGAAGTCTATATGTCTGGCCTTGATCAGACTTGCTTTTCGTGTGCTTCAACTTAAACAGCAAAGTGGATTGTTTTTGTTTTGGTCAAACCTGGCCATTAGAGCAATAGACATTTGCCATCTATTTCTGTGAGGAAAACATTGAAAAACAAAATAAATATTAATTAATTAAAGAACATACAGATGAAATGATCCAATGAAGAGTATCAAAAATCTAAATATAACAATCAAAACATACAAAAGAGGCCTACTGTGCTTCATGAAGTTGGAACGCCTGAAAACCAATACACCAGTTCAGTGTGAGAGCTAGTAAACAGTTTTTTATCTAATTAAAGTATAGCCTATTATCACCAAAAGTAATGAGCTAAAATGTACAGTGACCACTATAAAATAATTAATAAACAGAAAATATAAATGAACAATGCATACAATTAACAATACTTACCATAAACTATAATGTCATGCGCTTCATGATCAAAGAAACTGCGCGCGCTTGCCTCGCGGGCCACGTGGGGTAAAACTGGGATTGGTTCCGCCTGAACGGTTATTAGCGCGTGCAGCGGGACCCTCAGAGGAGCGACCGAGGAGGACTCCCGGTGCGACCGTACGTGGTGCTGCTGTTTCTCTGTTTCCTCGCGCTGAGTGCGGCAGGTATATAAAGCTGCTCGGCGGGTCTCCGGTCCACTGACGCTGAGAGGAGGCTGCAACATGCCTGTGACCGGAGCGGGAGTCCATCAGACCGGAGGCACCTCATCAGCATCTCCAACAGGTGAGCAAACTTTATAAGACTTCTGAGTTATGGAGCTGTTACAACCTTCAATAAACCATATTATGTTCTGTAATGGAAATAAAAGACTTATTATTTCTCAAACCAAACATGGAGCATTTAGTTTAGTGTGCGCCACAGAGCTGGAACAAGCTTCCGGAGGATATCAAACAACTTTGACCACCTTTACATCCAGGTGAAAAACCTTTATGTTCTGCATTTGACTGAACCTAAAAACTAATGAACCATGTTATGACTCAATGTAATAACATTTTTATTCATATTTATATATTTTTTTTTTAAGCTAGAAGATATATATAATTTTTTTGTGATTTTCTTTTATTCTGAATCTTGCTTTTATTGTTCATTTCATTTTTTCCTCAATATTTTTTATGTTATTTTCCAATACTTCAACTCGTCAGTAAGAACATTCTTGGCAATACATCTAGTTCTGATTTTAAACTATTTAATTTCCTTTAATAACCTTTCAGTTCCTTTAATTTGCATTGTGATGTTATTATGCTGTTTGTCTTTTTTTCTATTTTTATTCAGTTAAATCTGGCCAACTCATAAGCTATAAGGCAAAATTCATTCATGCCATCTTTATGAAAATTTGTTCGTTGTAACATGAATTATTAAAATAATAATTTTGGCAATAATTTACTAAAAGTGCCAGGCCTAATAAAAAACAAACAATCTGATGGATAAATGCTAAGCTTAAAGCTAAATGTTTTAAATGGAGCAGGGACGCTATAAACCTCCTAACCTGTGAATAAGATAATTTGCTCCTAAATGCTGCTTTATCCAGATTACAGAAAAAAAAATAGTTAGTACATATTGTAGTTGTTACTGTAATTGTCTCTTGCACCCTATAAGACTCTGCATGTAAGGTGTAATACTCTCAGTCACCTCTTCTTCATCACGCAGCCCTTCACTGTTTCTTCAAAAGCTCAGTCTTTTCTGACAAATATGATGAAGCACACCTCTGGTGTTATTTTGCCCTGGCCTGCATCCTGCTGTTCTCCTATCCTCTCTGTCCAAATGAGTTCAGTCAAGTCCACAGCTCAGAGCCAGCCGGACTTTACGGTGCCAGTCGTGACCCTCGACCCCATGGTGTTACCCTGCTGACAGTGCCAGTGCCTCATTTGGCACAGCTTCTCTCCAGCGGGTTGTGATGGCAACTTCCGCACAGGGTTATGATAAAAAACGAAAGAAGCTATTCTCACTCAGTGATCCAGATATTAACTTTCACAATCAAGTGTTCACACACACATGCAGTACGGTGTATGAGTAAACACACACGCATGCACGCAAACAATTGGACACTGGCGTCCGTGTGTCTTTTTCAGAGGGAAAGCACGCCAACATGAACTCTCAGCCCGACAACGGCCACCAGCAGCAGTCTGATAACGGGTGCAACCACCAGAGCCACAAACCACAACGTGCAGATGGACCTGAGACGCTGGCTCTGCCCATGCCGATCCCTGACCTCACCATTCAGTACACTAAGGTAAGCTGCACCCAACAGTCAAGAGTCAAAGCTGTCAGGACAGAACCAGATGTGAGGTACGATCCACATCTGACCTCCAGTTTGGTTCAGATTCATTTGCTCCCAGGGGACCTTTTAGCTCATAACAAAACAATGTGGAAATCAACCTGTCTACAGTGGGTTCAGTTGCCCTTTAATATGGCATTAAGCACCAGTCATGTAGTAGTTTACTATTTATGGTTTGTGTCCAAAATGAAAATTAAAAATATGGTGTGTTGGCTTGTAATTAAAGGAGAATGAGGATGTGGTTTTAATGAGATGAAAAAGATGAGTTAATATTCAACAAGCTTTACAGCATGCAGATGCATCTCATAAAAGATATCAGAGAGCGAGCGCGGCTCCCACTAACAGGGAGCCTGTTATTAACTCTGTCAGGCTGAGACGAGCTGATACACTAGCGCCATGTGTTTAGGACTGTTTTGATCTGCTTTGAGACAATGCGTTTGAAGAAACGTTTTCTATGTGTTTTATTCTTTTCAAAATCTCCTCCAATATCTCAGCTGTTCATCAATAACGAGTGGCATGAGTCCTACAGCGGGAGAAAGATTCCTGTGTATGATCCTGCCACAGGGAGGCTGCTGTGTGAAGTGGAGGAGGCTGACCCTGTGAGTATATTATACATCATTAATAAATCAAATGTGCTTTTTTAATGTCTGTACTAGCAGGGGTTTGAAAATGAAGGGGGAGGAGTGAGTTCATGACACCATGTTATGTTGTGAGCATGTTATTTTATGCTAATCCTTCCACATCTGTAGAGTCTTCCATCATGGAAGGGAGATCCCTCCTGAGGAGTCTCTCATTTTTTTCCCCAATTATGTTTTGGGACTTTTCCCTTATCTGGGGAGTATTGATGGAGGATGTTGTATGCAGCACACTGTAAAGTCCCTACAGGTGAATTTGCCATTAGGTGATATCAGGATATTAGGTACTGGGTAAGTAAATGAAATTTACTTGACTTTTGTGACCACCTCCTCTACCTGAACCTTTTGTAGGAAGATGTGGACAAGGCAGTCAGGAGTGCCAGAGCCGCCTTTCAGATGGGGTCACCATGGCGATCCATGGACGCCTCAGACCGAGGTCAATTACTTAACAAACTCGCTGACTTAGTGGAGAGAGACAGACTACTGCTGGCAGTGAGAAACACACACACACACACACACACACACACACACACACACACACACACACACACACACACACACACGTACACACAACTGGTTTATTACAGTGAAGTAATGACTCTTACTGAATGGGTGTTTTTTAATTATTTCTAGACACTAGAGGCTCTGGACTCTGGCAAAGTCTTTCTCATGGCATATTTTGTAGATCTGATGGCCACAATCAAAACCCTGAGATATTATGGTGGCTGGGCAGACAAAATTCATGGCAAAACCATCCCTGTAGGTGAGTTTCCATATTGGTCACTAACACTGAGATTCCTCACAGCTTCAGTGAAAGATTTTATTTAGATTTAGACGTAAAGAGTAAAACCACCATGAATTAACTATGCTTTTTGTTTGTTTTTGTTTTTTTAGATGGAGAGTATTTTACTTACACTCGACATGAGCCCATTGGTGTATGTGGCCAGATCATTCCTGTGAGTAGAAAAAAGAGAGACTGGATACAAAACAATTTTTTACCAAACTCATTAATTTCTGTGACATACATCACAGAGCAGAGCTGAACAGGGGAGGGTTGTGTTAAATGATCAGTGGGTACAACTCCAGAGAAAGCAGCTCCCTTCTGTTGCCCTTGTTTCAAAATAAAGGCCCTCTAGTGTTTCATATACAGTCAGGAGGTGGGTGGGGGGATATCGGCTGCTTAACTGGTGTGATCGGCTTTTTCCTGTTCCAAATTATCATTATCATATTGGCCTTTAAAAATTCAATCCATCGGTTGTCCTCTAGTATGTACCTGCTGCAAAAGAAACGATGTATGTATTATATATGTATTTTAATCCTTATTGATGACTAATAAAACTCACAGAAAACATACTAATTTTATATGCTGTTGTGTGTCTGCGCTTTCACATACAGTGGAACTTCCCAGTGATGATGTTTGCATGGAAGATTGCTCCTGCTCTGTGCTGTGGGAACACTTTAGTCATCAAACCTGCTGAACAGACCCCATTATCAGCCCTGCACATGGCTGCGCTCATCAAAGAGGTACGCAGATTATTAGTGTTGGCCCCCAGCAGTGCTAGACGAACAAAGAACTTGTGGACATAAACGCACATCCAGAAACTGTTGATATCTATGTAGCTATAAAAGTAGAAAGACTGCTGTGAGATTGTGTCTCTGTTAAAGATGAGTCTCTCCCTCCGTCTCTCTGTGTTCAGGCTGGGTTTCCTCCAGGAGTGGTAAACGTGGTGCCAGGTTATGGTCAGACAGCAGGCTGCGCCATTTCCCACCACATGGACATCGACAAAGTAGCCTTCACTGGATCTACTGCTGTCAGTATCTGTTGAAAGTAATTGCAAATTGAGGAGGTGTCTCTTCTCTTTCAGTGCCCTTTGCTCCTGTCTGTATTAACTCTTTCACTGTTATGTTACTGTGTTTCTCACATTGTGGTCATTGGTTTCCAGGTTGGGAAACTAATCCAGAAGGCTGCAGGTGAAAGCAACCTAAAAAGAGTTACGCTAGAACTCGGCGGAAAAAATCCAAACATCGTCTTTGCTGACTGTGACTGTGAGTAGTGACAGTGACGTCATGGTTACTTTTTAAATGTGGTGTGTTGTTTTGTACCTTCGCTGTGTGTTACAGTTTACATCATCTCAGAGTTTGCATTATTCTGGGCACTGTTGATGAGGGAAAGGTGCCTCAAAATTATTGAAAAATGCAGAAGAAAATGTGAACAATAAACACATAAAATACATAGTATAAAGTGCAACTTTACATAAAGCAAGCTTTAAAAATGAGTTTGAAATTGTGTTAAACAAGGACAGCAGTCTAGACTGTCCTGGGGGGCAAGTAGGAAAAAAATTCTGGTTATCTATTCTTTAAGCCTGATCTAAATTATTTTGTCTCCTTTATGTATGACTTAAGAAAAGGTGGGAAGGAGGTTTGCCAAAATATTTTCCTTTGTTTCATAATTTTTTATTCAGGTGGAAAAAAAAGTAGTGCCAGGACTATTTGCCTACAGATTATTACACTATTTGCCCTTTTTGTACATCCGTAAAAACATGGGGGAAAAATAAGTTTTGGCAGGTAAAAAAAAAATGTCATTGTCATTTCTGAAGTGATTGTTGTTATAATACTCATTTCAGCCAAGAGGCTCCAGCTCACAACTATCCCCTGTTCTAAACAGGACTAAAAGCACTCACGGTTTCTTCTAGGTGAGTTTTTTCTGCTGAATGTTACACTGAAAAGCTTGTGTAATATGATCAATTAATAAACACATAATAGTACATATTTTGTCTGTTGTTTTTATGAGACTACTAGTAGAAGTAGTAGTACTTTATTAGCATGTTGCAGTCACAACACAACTGAATTACTCACAAACTTACAGACTGTTACAGAAATCACCAAAAGGGATGTGGAGGTGTGTTTCCTCTCCTTGGTTTTGTCTTGTCTTTAGGGTGCATTAAGATATTCAAATTCACCTGGAAGACAATGTGAATGCTTTTAGTCTTGTGAAGGACCTGGGGTAGTAGTGCAGCCTCTTGTGGTGGATGGAGTATTACAACAATAACACTAAGAAGGACTGTGAATGGACCACCACAGCACTGACAGGTGGAGCTACAAACCACACCCTAACGCTGGCCAAACTTTTTAACAGTCATAAGTGGCACTGGTAGCAAATGAAGCTCAAACAGGGACTACTCTGTATCACCTTTTTTACTTCCTGTCGACAGTCTAGTTACAGCTTTAAATATGTGCACGTGTGTCTTGCAGTAGAGTACGCAGTGGAGCAGGCCCACAGCGGTCTGTTCTTTAACCAGGGCCAGTGCTGTCTGGCTGGATCCAGGGTGTTTGTAGAGGAACCAATCTATGAGGAATTTGTCCATCGCAGTGTGGAGAAGGCCAGATCCAAAGTCCTGGGAAATCCACTGCTGCCAGGGGTTGACCAAGGACCACAGGTACGTTGTACTGTTAGGTTACAGTGTCTGCTCAAATATCTCCACCACCACTGATCCAGTGATTTGAGCTGCTGTTTTCTACAGATTGACCAGAAGCAGTTTGATAAGATAATGGAGCTGATAGAGAGTGGAAAGAGGGACGGAGCCACGCTGGAGTGTGGGGGGTCCGCATGGGGTCAGCAGGGACTTTTCATCCAACCCACTGTTTTCTCAAATGTCACAGATGACATGCGCATCGCCAAAGAAGAGGTGCTGTGCTCTAAAACACACCTGCACTGACACAACTGCGCTCAGTAGCACACATTGATCATTGCTCCTTATGTAAACATTTGATCTTTGCTGCTGCATTTCCCTCCCTTGTGCTTCTCAGATTTTTGGTCCAGTGCAGCAGATCATGTGTTTCCGTAGCATCCATGAAGTCATCGAAAGAGCCAACGCTACACACTACGGCCTGGCAGCAGGAGTGTTTACTAATGACATCGACAAAGCCCTGACAGTCTCTTCAGCTCTGCAGGCTGGCATGGTCTGGTAAGAATCAAATCCTCAAAAATTCATCTGCTGCAGTCAAGGGTTGGTGGCTCAGACGATACATCTGAAGTATCTGCTGTGCAAATCCTCACACAAACCTCTCTTAAACAAATATTTCACTGTGCAATCCATTTCCACTTTGCTACACAGTAACAGCTTTTGTAAAATGACTGGTGATTTCATGTAATGAAGTGAAACTTTTATTTTTTATTTTTAGGGTGAATTGCTACAATGCCATGAGTGCTCAGTGTCCCTTTGGTGGATTCAAGATGTCTGGGAATGGGAGGGAGCTGTGAGTAATACCATCATCTATTATCTCAGGTTTCACGTGGCTGGTGCTCAGTGTTGTGGGTTTGGTTTTAGAGGTGGGGACACAGTAAAGTCAGAGGTTCCTCAACAAGAAAAAACAAGTATATACACAAAATATAAATGTTATTTTTTCATGTACATTCATTTACATCATTAATAAATAATAATAATAATGATAATGAATCATGAATAAATTGGTTATCATCCGTATATAAAAACCCCACAAAGCACTACCTTGATAGAGACCTGATATTTGTTGCTAATGTCAACAATGATTTTTAAACCTAATAATTATTGATTTTTGTCTTTATTACAAACAGCTTTGTCCTTTACTTCATCATCTTTGATTGATGATCAGTTATTGCATATTTTCAGGAGAATTATCTGTAAATAGAAACGGCAAATTTTTTTTTTAATTTGGGGGACTTTTTGAGCCTTTTTCAACCTCCTCTGTGAAGGCAGATCGACTTGCGTTACTTAACAGGCAAAAAAAATCTGGCAATCACTTGCTACTGCTTGTGAAGCTTAGTATGTGTATGCATAGTAGTAAATGAAGGCAACCTATATGAGTTATTTTAGCCAATGAATCAAACTGAAAACTGTAAAAGTGTCCAGAGGAAATGACGCCTTGCTGGTACATTAAACATGGTAAAGGCCTTTTATACTTGTTTTATGTCCATCACACGCCTACGCTGGTACTTTGGTAGTCTGAGTCACCAAATGAAGACTATGGGTATAAGTCTGCCATTGATCTGCTATTTCAGCCAGCATTCTCGTCCCCTTCCTCTGTCTTCGTTCTGCCATTTTGCAAGAGCAATGTTGCTGCATCCTGGGCTTAGTACCTCCAAAGACGATTGTGATTGGTTTAGAGAAATACAGAATGGTGCTTCCATATCCTTCTCTAGGGCTGATCCTCTCATTCACTCAGTGCTGTAGAGATATGCCTGGCTACGTGAGACCAGCACTTTAATGGTAACTTGATGTTGTTCATGTAATTTTCCTTGCATAATCAGTGGTGTTTTTTTGTTGTTTTGTTTTGGGGTTTTTCAGGGGTGAATACGCTCTTCAGGAATACACCGAGGTCAAGGCAGTCACCATCAAAATCTCACAGAAGAACTCATAATACCATCATGCCACTGGACTGACTTTCTTGTCTTTTTAATTGTCTGCCGCCCCATGGCTTCAGATCTTCCTCACACATTTTGCAATACTCAGATAGCACCTGGATATTTTGAAGAAATTGGCAATTATTTGTCACTCCATGGACATTTATTCCAGTTATCTCTCATAAGATATACCTATTTTTTCAACTTCTCATCATTGTCTTTTCTCTTTCTCTTGATATTACTGTGATGATGCTGACTTTGATTTATCTATGTTCCTCTTGTGTATTATCTCAGATGTATTTAACAGTTGAGTGATCAGCATGTTGTGTCTGTTATGTGGATGTTAGCTTAAAAGAAGTAACCACTTGAATAGCACTTTGCCAGAAAAGAATTATTTTAATAGGTGTCATACAAAAAATAGAAAGACATTTTACAGACTATTTACAGGGATTTCCAAATGAAATCAATAAAACTGTCGACCCATGTTAGAACCAGTAAACCTCACACTGATTTTAATGCAGTAAATGTGATCATGTTTTTGTATGTTGTTATAGTTCTACCAGTAATACAGATACAACAGTCATGTCAGTGTCCATGTACTTTACATACAAACTGAAGACATTATGGAATTGGGACTGTGGAGGCCGAATGTGCCTTTGCATGGAATACAGACTTTTTAGTAGTTAGCTATACTCAATTAAAGTCCCCCTCTAGACACATTTTAACTACTAATACTAATACTGCTTGTTTGTTTAACATTGTTTTTCCAAATAAGGGTTAAAAAAATTAAAAAAAAGAGGCCAGAAGAAGATTAAATCCTCCACCCTCATTGAGAAATGATGGATCTGTTATGGCTCTGCTGAAAGAGCAGTGTGCAACAAGATGACTAGTGTTAGCGTTAGAGGAAACATTAAAGAGATCCAGCCAAACATGTTTGAGCTTCAGTCAGAGCCAGACTCAAATGACGAGTCTGTTGTGCACCAAAATCGGTGATTAGAAAACAAATCAGAGTGGTAAATGTGGTTAGCATCTTTCATTTGTTTAAGGTTTTGGTTAGCTTGTAGGCTAACTGGCAGTGGCTGACATTGCATTAATGTTAGTGAAACATATAATAATCTGCCGTAGTGGGGGTTTTGGCATATGGTGGAAGGAAGACCCAGGGTTTGGTTTACATTCAAAAAGTAGGCTAACATGTTTTCTGTCAAAACTTTTACTATGTAACGATGGGCAAAAAGGAACAAACTGATCTTTTTGAACGCCTCTTTTTAGTGTCCAGTATGTATCAGGTCAGCGTGTCAAACGACCGTGTGCTCATGAATCCCCGACTTTTCACACTCACTGTTATCACAGGGTACTGCTCACACTGCCTGCTCTGGTGACTTAACAAAAGGGTATTAAATCAGACTTGAGACTTAAACAGCGATTAGCTTTCGTATTAGTGACTAAAAGGTAATCTATTTTGCCTGGGGTACATTTGGATTTCAGATTTTAGGGAAGTGCACAGGCATGGCCCCCTTCAGTAACAGAATGTGGAAACACCTTTTCAGTAACAAACCTCACAGTTACAGGTCAGTGTAGTGAAGGTCAGACATTTTAAGGGAAATACATGTAAGAAAGAAACAGTTTTGAATGGAGGGGGACTTAAAGTATTTGGCTAGTTTGAAATACTAGTTGTACTGCTTTTCATTGAGGTAAAAATATCTGTTAATTAGTTCATGTATATTTATCATTTCTTGAAAAGGGAGAAGGTCATTAGTCAGTTACATCTAAAGAATTAAAAAATATGATAATTTTCGTGGCACCCTCTTTACAGCCTGTGACTCTGACTGCCGTGGTCATGATAACAGACACTGGTTGTTGTGGTCAATTTTAGGTTTTGTCTGGATTTAAGTCCATAAATCATGACTCTTGTCGCCTCGGCCCACCCCGACCTCTCCCCCTCCCAGGCCCTGGTTGAGGTCCTCTAGCATTTCCAGGAGGCCCTGTTCTTTGTCCGGGGCCACGGGTCACTGGAGCTCTGGGGTTTGGTGCAGCCAGAGACACATCTTTTTGCAGATTAACCCCTTTTCCTGCTGCACCTGGCTTTACTTTGGGAGACTTGCTGCCTTTCTCAACTACGACATCTGAGAAGACAGTTGGAGAGCAAAATGAATTGTGAGGACAGTTGGGTGCAAACTGGCTGATAGTAAGACAAGAAAGGAGTGTGTGTGTGTGTGTGTGTGTGTGTGTGTGTGTGTGTGTACCAGGTGGAGGTAGCTCTTCCTCAGTGGGAGGCGGTATTAGAGACTTGTTTGGCAGCAGGTCCTCCAAGTCTTTCATCACTTGATTTGTGCTGTCCTTGTTGTTCCTGCGGTTCTTCTCCTCATCCCGAGCCTAAAGTGTCCACCAATAAACCAGACAGTCATTTGTTTGATTGGATCTTGAACAAAGGAGATCCTGAAAAAGGAGGAAAACACAACAAATACACTCATACTGACCATTTGCATCTTCCTTTTAAGGTCCATGTTTGCTTGTTGGTATCCCTTTGACACTGCATTTAGGTAGTAGATGGCCAACCTGTTACACAGTGTTAAAAGTCTTTTAGGTGAAAGCAATTGTTAACTGCACAACAGCATAGACCACAGTCAGGCGTATGACTCAGGGCTGTAGACACCAAGGTTGCGCCCTCCAAGTTTCATTACTTTACTTTCTACAAAACACAAACTGAACGGGCGTTTTTAGACTCAACATGTATAAATCTGACTATTTTAGGCCAAATAAAGGATAAATTTGAAGTCACTGTGTGTAGGATTTGAACATTTCTGTCTCTGGTGCCTCCCTGTGGTAGTATCAAAAACAACACAGAGGGAAACAGCAACGCTTACCACTGCCGCAGTACCAGTTTTGACAAGGACAGGCTCATTTTCCAGCAGACAAAATTTTATGCCATCAGAATCATTTAAAGGTGACATAATCACATAAAAAATCTACACATAGACTGCCAATATACAGGCAGTGGGCAGAGGGCTTCAGTCAATTTAACAACTCACAAAAATATGAATACAGTTAAAAAAAATTCACAAAAGGTGAAAACACTAAATAACAAAAAAACATACAGATCTTGTAAAGTGACATTTTAAGGGACATTTCAAAAGTTAAAATCATGTAGGTTTCCCTTCCTCTACAGCCCACATGGGATGGAATTTAACCTCAATTTGCCTTTTTTTGTGGATAAAACATTATTTTTCAGTTGATATGTGAATAACACTTACACCATGAGAAGGACAGCTGGCATTATGAGTCCAGGGTTCGTGGCATATGTAAAAATGTTCCCTATGAAGGCCGGTAGATCTTGTTCTATAGTCTCCATGACCACATCATACATCTTCTCCTGGCCACTGGGGGAAAGACACGGATCACATACAGTATCACTAAATCACAAATGTGAGACAGTTTTATTATGTTACAGCATAAAGGTGTTTGAGCAATCTGTCAAGGGACTGCTGATGAAAATCAGCATTAAGGTTTTTTTTTTCTTTTTAAGCAAACTCTGGTTCAATAAACTTCAAATATTATTGAACTGTGTTTTTGCACTAGTGTACTGTCTACCATGACAAACTTACTACAAGGCAGCTGTAATGTATGAAGAGGTGCCTCTGTTGAACTTTTAATAAACAGAATCAAAACGGGTAGGGAAAATAGCTGCTGCCGTCACAAAGAAAGTGGTTTACTGGAAGTGTATGTGCCTGTAAAAAATGTGTTATTAACAAGACCAAGATCTACAGCTATGCAGCTCTTTGAGCCAGTGCTGATCCTAAACTCTGGGGGAGGCAGGCAAAGACGCCCATTGTGGTCCTGTTTAATTGCACTGACGGTTACACCTCACATTGTATGTATGACAATTATGGGTAGCTAGCCAACTGTTCTAACTTAAAGTATGATGAACTCATAATACTTTTAACCTGCAGAGGAACTCATCATAACTATCACAATCCAGCTGTATATCTATTTATATGGGACTAGTAGAATTGTATTACCAAAGCCCTCCCACTTGCCAAATTTGCACCCCATATGCTTTATAAATTTTCTTTAAATTGTGATTTGCCATCACACTCTCAGTCTCAAACAGAAAAGGTCTGGAATTAACCAAAAAAGTAAAGAAAAAACACCAACTAAAAACCGAGATGCTGATTCACACAAGACTAATATTATATATAATATTATCTCAAGCTCTGAGTTTGTGGAAATATGGAAAGTAATTTGCAGTGGAATTTTTGCTTGACAAAGTACGGACATGGCAGGTTTGCACTGGATTAAGATCACAGATGACCTCCACAATTCTTATGAATTCCTATAGGTCCACATGTAATACTCTGCAAATAGGGCTTTTGTAATATTAATTCAGATTTCATTATCATAGTATACCATTTAATTCCTACTGTCTCCGTCTCTTACTGACCTGAATGGCCCACAGTCAAATGATGGGGACAAGGTCATGATAGTGTAGACAACAGGCAGCAGGCTGAGGAACAGCACAAGCAGCAACAGGCCCATGTAGAAGTTGTTGGACCGCGAGGCCTTGAAAACTCGCTCATGAGGAACGTTGCAGCACATCACTGCCCAGCACTGGTAGTACATTGAGCACAGGAGACGCAAAACGTTGAGACCCACCAGACCTGGAGCGTAAAATGCTCCCATCCTGAGGAAAACAGCAGCAACATTATTTTCTAAAATACTAATCTATCAACTTACTTTGAACTAATTATTTATATACATCTACTGGGTATTGTAATTGGTGATTTATTGTAATTTGATACTTTTGCAACAGTTTGGCTCCAATATCAACAGTCAAACAAATAACAAGTCTAATCTGAAGAGGCAGGCACTCCACATTCACTAGTTTGTTAATTATAGGCACATTGGAGACAGTGTTGCAGCAGAGGGAAGCTCATTAGTCTAACATTAGTCCCATTAGAGAATACAGAAAGAGACAGAACATAAAATCAACCATGCAGATGTGGAGTAATTCACCATATCATTCCTTGATTGAAGATAAGCCCAAGCACATTTCCACTGATGTCAAACTCTCCATATGAAGGCTGGAATCAACACAACAACACAATTAGCATGCTCAAATGAATTAATAAGAGCCACCTTGATACACTCTGCATTTGCTCCTGACTATGTTTCTCTCTCTCTGTAATTAAGTTCTCATTGCAGTGTCCTGTTTCGCTGAATGTTAGGGATCAGCTGTCTTGCCAGATGTCATTGTATGGTATCAGGTTGACTTGGATCTAATATGAACTGTGCTGTACTCACACAGTGTTCAATAATAGCTGAATGACATGGTAGCTATACAATGATGACATAAACTGATACACCAACTTGAACTTCACGTTCAGACGCATGACTGCGGGCTTGATGTAGCATGATGTTTACAGAACATGACACAAAAACTGTGTAATGTTTTGTTGGATAGGTAAAAAGAAAATATAATCAATAAATTAATTCCTGACTAAATCTAACCAAACAAACACAAACACGCTCACAAATGTAATGACCCACTGATGCACACTATGAGTACTCACAAATCCGGCTTCCAGATCCCAGCACCAGCAGTAGTTAAGGAAGCGGACCAGGACAGCTCGCACAAAGTCACCAATCAGGATGGTCAAATAGTTCACCTGCATGTCCGACACGATCAGCTTCACAAATTCCTACACAGCATGAGAAGCCAACAAGAAATAAGGAAAAATACAAACTGACCAATGAAATTAGGTCTCTTCTGTTTAATGCTGCAAACTGAGTGAAAATATTCTAACAGTAAGTGTTGCAGCTACTGATGTATTCATCCTCATCTGCATCCACATTTCTCATTCACCAGTATACAGTATAATGCCACTACTGACTATTCCCACTCCAGTCTCCCAGCAGGGCCCTCTGATGACGTCGGCGGGGGGCACATCTGGAGGGGGCACATCTGTCGTGTTGTAGAAGGAGCTGTAGTTGGCATAGTACTGATCCAAGGCAAATATTGTGGCATTCTTAATTGCCTTCTCGCTCTCCAACTAAAGAATGGAAAATGCAAAGCATACTCAAATTCACACATGCAGTTTGCAGCCTGGGTATAAAGGAATAAACGTATATTTCAAGAAATACTATTCACTTTCTGATTGATAGTTGGGTGCAAAGATCGATATCATTCTCTGTCCTTTAGATGTGAAGCCACAGCCAGCAGCTGGTTAGCATAGCTTAGCACAAAGACTGGACAAGAGAAACAGCTACATTGGCTCTGTTAAATGGCAAAAAAATCCTCCTCAGCAAAAAATAGTCAGGCACACAACTCTTCGTAAAAAAGCAAATTGTCATTTTCCACTTTTTTTTTTTGCACAGATTAAACAAACATGGTGCTCTTAGGCAGATTTTGCTGCCTTTTTATGTCAAGCTAGCTGTTTCCAGTCTTTGTGTCAAGGTTAGGCTAACCAGTTGCTGGACAGAGTCTTGAAATGGGACAGAGTGGAACTGATCTTCTCATCTCTCTACCAGTGAGCAAATTTCCCAATGTGTCAAACTTTTGCTTCAAAGGCATGAACTGTCACAAAACAGCTTTACTGTGGATTTGTACAGTATTTTGAAAGTGAGTCAGAGATGTAGCTATTCTGTCATACCTTTGCAGTAACTTCATCAAACAGGGCGAAGAGGAAGGTGTAAAGATTTCCCAGGAAAAGGGCAAAGATTCGTCCCAGCTGCCACTTGAGGGCAACACGAGGGTGATAATCTTCCAATTCTGCGATGGTTTCAAACAGAGGAGGACACACCAGCCCCAGCAGAGACATCACAAACTCCACCTGATACATTAGACAAGAGGTGGGGAGTTACTAATCTAATTTTTCAGTCTTATTTTCAAGCCTCAGCTCCCCCAAAATTACCTCCTTGTGTTATCTATAAAATGATACTCCAAAAAATCATCGCTTTGCCAAAGGTTAAGAAATACCAAATGTTTAATGTCAACCTGCCTCGTTCTTCTCAAACCATGACAGATCTTCTTGCTTCATATTAGCAAACTCTTGAGATCGTTTCACCACAAAGTAGATGAGGTATCCGCTGCCTCCAAGGCTGCACAAGATCAGAAAGTTTGCTAGAACTCTGAGGAACCGTCGGAGGTGGATGTTCTCATCTTTCTGGTTTTCCTGTTCATCCACGATGGATTCCTACAGTGGGGCAAAATGAGTCAGTTTAAAGGAGTTGTATGCGACATCAGGAGCACATCTTTGATTCAGAGTTTGAGCCAGGACTGTCGGCACACAGCTCTCAACATGGAGATGAACAGTTAAATGGTACTAACATCTTGAAAATTGCCAACAGTAAGAACATTGCTAACAATGGCAACAGTGCTGACAGAGCCAGCATTATTTGTGTGGCACTGAACTGAAGGGTGAGTGCTACGCATCTGCAATCCCACTGTTCCACCATCAGCTGTGTGGCCTGTGCTTCGCTATGAGACACCAAGCAGCATGATAATTGGTTGGTATTGAACGACCTGGGGCAGCACAGTAAATCGTTGTTTGCAGCTATAATAATGCACAAACACACACACACCTGCTAACCTTGAAACTGGTGGTAATGGAGGCGTACTTATTGTCTGCAGTCTCAGGGTTTCCTATCAGGTAGTCCCAGCTGGTGAACATCTTCCAGCTGAAGGTGAACTCTCCCTCCTCCGCCCCGTCCCCTCCTTCATTCGAGTTACGTGCCATCCTGAGAAGAAAAAAAGACCACATGAAAAACACACAAACATTTCTATCAGCAGTGACTGCACACCTGATTGTTTTGCCTTACGTTCTTATGACAACCATTAGGCTGTATCCAAAGATGCCAACGCCCACCAGCAGGTATGACAGAGGGAGTCTGAACTGCAGCAACCCGATCGTTCGCTCGTTGTTGTAGTACCCGTAGAACAAAATGGAGTACTTACAGTATCCCTGTTGATGAGGTATTCAAATATTTATACTTACAGACATATACACTGTCATGAATAAAATAATAGATAAAGTTTCTTACCCCAAAGTCATTGAGCACAGAGAAGTCCATGGCTGTGTCCTGCTCCTCTCGAGGCACAGTTTTCCTGGGAATGGAGCCGTAGGGAAGACCCATGAGAACCTACACACAGGAAAGAGGGAGACAAAAACATGTTCAATGTCTGCTACATCAAAAACCACCTGCTAACATGTATTATCAGAAAGACTGTACCTCAGGTAGCACCACCAGGCCAAACATGAACCCAAACAGCACCAGGTTCAGACCGTACATCCACCTCAGAAAAATAAAGTAGGATGCCACAGATGATCCAAAGTGACCTATGTTTAGGAAAACAGAGAGCTTGTCTTCAAAATGTAGTGATATAAGACACAGTAAGGCCATAGTGACTATTTTCCCATAATGTCATCAAGGTACCAACTTTCAACTTCCTTTATCTTCCTCTCCCAGGGTATACAGGCTGTTTTGAAGTTCTCAAAGTCACGTTTAAACTTGATCAGTTTCTGAAATTAAAAAAAAAGAAGTTTAAAATGGTTATCTCTACAATATCGGCCTCATTATAAAGTTTTTACTGTCGAGAGCTGATTACCTTGGTCATCATGACTTTGTATGCATACAGCTTTTTGCCTTTTCCTTTCCCAAGAGCTCCTTCAAATTTTTCAACAAACTCCTGGGACTCCCTGTTTGACCAATTAGAGAAAACATCCAACTGAAAAACATGATAAACCTAACCAGTTAATTAATTAGTCAGTGGCAACAGGAGCAGCGGGAAAAACGACAGGTTTGGGATGATTTACTGATTGATGGTGCATTGCATATGGTTAGAGCACGAGGAGGAAGACTTGGCAAGCAGCAGGTCAGTTAGCCACAACAGCATGCATTAAACAGTGTTAAGCTCATGAAAAAATTAAGGTGGTTCACCTCTCAGGTTGCCTTTGCAGAAACTTGCTTACACTGATCTGTACATAGAGAGACATACACACCGAGTGCACACTTACCTACACTGACCCTGGTTGTGTTTACAGTCTTCTCACACTGACAGGAAGATGTAGTACAGTGTGCCGCTGTATGTTCACCTGAGATTTAAAAGCAACTGCCCTCATGTGTCTCCTGCATCTCACAGAGGGGAGAACTTACAAAACTGAATAGTAACTGTGAATGTGAATGAACCTGCGTGGATCTACTCAATCTCAGATGTTTCCAAAGGCTGTGCAGAATTAAGTTATCTGGGAGAATATAATTAATCAGGCCAACCCTGGCATGTTCCACCAAAAGTAAATTTATTTGTGCGAGCATTATATCAGAGCTCAGTTCTGTAAATGCACAAAATGAAGGTTACAATATTGTAACCCTAGATCTTTGGCACTGACAGAGCCTTCTACTGGACTCTATGGGTAACAGTCTCATCCAAGCACACATTCGCCCACTGAATATTGCATAAACATAAATTAAACTACCCAAATACATGCGGAGTCCACAGTATATATAAGACACGTATGACACGCTCAGCATCCTACACCTCTTCAGCAAGCAGCGTAGGAGCAACAGGGCCCATTGATAGAGGGTTCCGCCTGTGCTAATAAAACTAGAGTTACAATATTGTACCTTTGTTTGATGTCACACAAGCTCCGCCCTCTACTGGACCTGTGGGCACAGTGGGTGGAGCCCGATGAATCAACACCCTGTCACGACATAACATCGACCCAACCACACTGATTCTGACTGGTTAAAGTTTAGTTGCTGCAGCCCGCCTACTTCTTTATAAGCTAGGCTTTTTAATAGTGGTCTGACTTCTGTAGTAGCAGCTTCGATTTTCCATAGCGTTGATCACAGCACTGATGAAGAGAAGCACCAAACAGCTAAAGTAGCATTAAACAAGTTTTAATAAAGCATAATCAGCATCACATGTACATGACATGAGTGATGGTAGGCATTTAGCTAAGTGCTGGTATAAGAAAAAGTCAATAAAACACAAATGCGTAATAAGCAAAAACAACAGAAGAAGAACAAGAACAAATGCAGCTGCAGCATCAAACAGAAATCCCAGTCATCACGAGCAAACAGGCAGAAGATGTAAGCTTTTTGTTTTTGGTTTTACTTGAGCAGCACGAGCCTCCTCTTCATGCGCCAGGGTTTGTTCCTTAATGTAGCGATCAGTTTCTTCTTCTCCTCTACCTGTTCCTTTAGGGCTGCGATCTCTCCCTCCGACAGCGACTCTTCATCAGAATCAGAGGAGGAGGAAGAGCTGATGAAGGGAAAGAGCTGTCACATGCCATGGCTTTGACAAGACGCTCAGACACCAACATCAGAAACCTCAAAACCACAGTTTGTTTTATTGTGTTGGCTGTCTTTCCATTTAAAATCACTTTTAAAGCTCAAATATTTCAGACTACTGTTTGAAATCAGTGTTCAGTTTTCATTCATTGTCATCTGTGATATCACGTTTGTAACCGCATATTGACCTACGTGAGATGTCCTTTACCTAAGCTATTCTAGCTTTGATGATAGTTTGTATGATGTTGGTATGAAATGGAATGACCAAATACCTGCATCAGCCTCAGCTGTACTATGTGTTTACTTGCTTTTAGCAAATGTTAGCATGATAAGACGTCACACTAAGATTGCAAACATAGTAAACAATCAGCTTGTTAGTGCGCTGACCTTGTCATTTAGCTCAAAGTCATAACATGTAGGCTTCAATGCGTCTCAAAGAGGAGCCTAGCACGCCCTAAGGCTGGGCTTTGTTTGAAAATAACTAGTTTGTACGACGTGTTGTCCGACCATATTTGAATATAAAAGCATGTATAGTTGCTCTAATTGGTCGCACTCAAAGGTGGATTGAAAAGGCGGGAGATGCAACAATCATTTCATACAGCAATAATGCACATTTTTAGACAGTTAGTCTTGGAAGACATTTTGTTTCACTTCACGATGTGAGTGTGAATGTTTTACGGTCGGTTTCAGAAAATGAAAGAAATGGCCAGACACTGGCAACCTCACTATTTGTCCTTCATATGGTTGCACACTTTGATGTGTACGACAGTTTTGCTGCCACAAGGGGGCATAAATCAAATCAAACTCGTGGCCACTTTAAAATTAGTTCTAAAACTAAAACTTATAGACTGCTTAACTTTCGTCCTTCTGAACTGAAATACACACTGTGTAAAGTCAGATTTAGATTTCACTACCAGTACATTTTCCCAATTTTTTCCGAGAATGAAACTGACAAGACAGACATGCAGCTCACACAAATACAAATGCTCGTTTTTCCCTCTGTAGACTGTTAGCTGACGATCGTTAGCTTAAACAAGCTTACTTAGCGGTAATGAAATGACCGCTACAGACCCTGGAGTTTACCAGCGGTGTCCAGGTCTTTCCTTTGATTGCTGCAATACACATTGTGCACTGGTACTTTTTTCTTTCGGGGAGCAGTAGACTTTTATTTCTGACATCAAGTTTGTACCATTGAGCCATTTCCCACATGTGTGTATTTCAGTTCAGGAGGACTAAAGTTCAGCATTTCATATGCTTTTTCATACAGTAGTGACTGGGCCGGAAGTCTATGTTGAAAACAATGTTGTTTCCTAGTAACCAAAAGACACCTTGAAACAAGCTATTGGCAGCCAGCGAAGGCCAAAAGCCTTGCAGCACTGTTTTAATAAGCTAAAGCTTAAGTTTCTTTTACCTCCTATGCAGCACCTTATAAAAACATTTCTGAAAAGTTCTCCACAAATTAAATTATTATGTTTCTTATTTTCATGAATTCTTCCTCTACAAAAAGTTAAAACCTTCTTTCTTGACACTGGATAGTCGTAGCAGGTAGTTAGCTACGTTTTAAAATGCAGCCAGCTAACAGTGAAACAGAAGATCTGGTGTCTCAGGATGGTTTGTCCCGTTGCCTTTATTTTAAAAAGGCAGCACGCAGTAAATAATGGATGAACAAATGAGATTACACCATCCTTTACAGCAGCCAAAAATCTCTATCACGCGAACCCGTTCATCATTAACTGAATTAAATTATTAAGTGAATGCTGCACATGTCGTTGTTGATGAACGTACAAGTCAGAGACATTTTGCAGCTTTTCTCAGTACATGAACAGCATCTCAAAAATCCACCAGATAAACTTTAAATGCCATATATTCAGGGAAATGTGTATTCTGTGTTGTAATAACATTGAGGTAATTTACACTGTTAATGTTTCATGTCCCTGAATATATGTCACATAGCTTCAGGGGTCTGCATGAACCTGAGAGCCCATGCAGGTGTGTGGAGCGTGCAGGTAAGTGAGAGACAGCTCTCAGAGAATATCGCACCTGCTCAACTTCCCATTCTTCTTTTTCTTGTCCTTCTCTCCTCCTTTATCCTTCCCTTGTTTCCCTCTGACATTTCCCTTCTTCTCTTTATTCTGCTCTTCTTTTTCTTTTTTGGACGCAGCTGGCCCTCGCTTTTTCTTTTTATCTCGGTCTTCTTCGCTCTCCTCATCGCTATCCTCCTTAGCTTTCTTCCTAGAGGCTTTTGAGGTTTTTCTTTTCACACTCCGGTTGTCCTCCTCATCGTCTTCATCACTGTCCCGAGGCTTGGCCTTTTTCTTACGTCCTTTATTCCTTGGTGCCTCGTCCTCTTCGTCCTCCTCATCATCACTAACCCGTTTGGCTGCACGTTTTGGTTTGGCTCTTCTGTTTTTAGATCTCTTCCTGGCCTCATCTGAGATGAGACAAACATATACATATACATTTAGACAAGCTTGTGCAACAGTGACATTACTCTCATTACATTTTCTAGCTCATCAAAAGTTCAAAGTATGATAATAAAGTGCACAAGAATACTTTAAAATAATTCTTGTCAGCCTCTTTGAAAGAGGAAATTTGGTCAAAAGTTGTAAATAATCTTGATGAAAAGAGACGACAGAAATAAACAAGCAGGAATTTATACTACTTTGTCCATCACTCTGTCACATTGCTCCAGATCTTCCAAACATAGTCATACCCTGCTCAATTTAACTGATTCTCTGATGAAAAGCAAACAAACTCACCTTCACTTCCACTGTCTGACACAGCATCAACGTCCATCCCAACTGTAATCACACAAAACGACACCCATACACAAATTAAGGCAATACATCTCTACATAAATAGACCACTTAAGTGTGACTTTTACTCAGTCGTTCTCAATGTGATGAAAAAGATGACCATTTAAAGCTGAAAATTAAATGTTAGAAACAGTTAAAGACAGGTTTTTTTTTTCAACATAATAACATTAAAAACCATCTCACCATCTTCAACCCTAACTACAGCTTCGTTTTTTCTCTTTGGAGGCATTTTGCTGTTTCTCTTTTAGTTATTTCCTCCAGTTAGATCTCCTCTGCTCACTTCAGACTCTGCCTCCTCTCCATCCATGAGTCTCTCAGTGTAAGGGGCTGTTACACTTCACTGTGAAGCTACTGTGTCAAAAAGCCAAGATACACAACCTCACACACACACACACACACACACACACACACACACATGCAGGAACAGGTGTTCTTCTGTTAAGGCAGTACAAAGACCGGGCTCCTTGACGACCATCAAAGACAACACAGTCCATTAGATGATAATCAGGAGCCCGGGAGAACAGAATCAGACAATGGACTTGTCAGTCAAAATGCTAATTGATATTTTACCGGAGCTCAGATCCAATCCACTGTTTTAATCCTCATGTTAATTCAAATAGGATAATGTCTAACAACCTGAATTATTGTCATATCATTGTCAGTGTGTGTGATTATACAAGGAGTTAGTGTTGAGTCCAAAAACTGGTGGGTGGACTTCATTCAGTTGTGACCCAGAAAGGAGACACCAGAGCAAATGTAGACATAAAGGTCAGACCCCATTAAAGTTTGATGAAAGCTTAAGTAATCCTGAGGGAAAAGTGAAACAAGTCAGTGTATGTAAATACTGTACAGAGTGTAGGTGTAGGAATACAGTGCAAAGTGAATACACGAGAGTTATTCCTGTAAATCTCTAACTTCACTACCAGTTAACTTTAATGCAGTTTTACAAGCCATTTGTCAAAGGATAGGTTCATATTTTTGAAGTCTAAATAATACTCACAAGCCTATGTGTACATTGAGAGAGTAATTGTTTGGAACAGACTGTAACTTTGGAAAATATGCATTTGATTTAATTCATTTTGACTGCCTCAGCCTAATATTAGCCATATTAGGAATCCATTTTTGCCTCCTAACTTGTCAAATAACACTGCTTCATCAGTAATGTCAGTGTCAGAGACTGACACACAGAGGAACCACTCTCGCCAGTATGATACGCATCGGGCGGCGTAATTTGGTAACACCACTGGCGACTACCATAATGTATAGAGCGTAAAAGTGATTATAGAGCGGGTGGGTCAAACAAACTCCGGACTTTCACCTGGGAGCCTGCTGTTGAGTTCCTGTGTGAATTTTAAGTAAAACCATGATGATTTTGTTCTAAATCTAACCACGTGCTTTTGTTGTCTAAACCTAAGAAAACGAACCTAAAAAGAAAATGTTCTAACTATGTTGTAAGTTTACTTTGAAAAACAATGTATGCATGTAACGAGCAGAAATTGTACATTTCCTGTGTACTCTGAAAAGACACAATGCATGTAACAGGGTAAAATGACATGCTGTTCAAAAACATCCAAAACAGACACAGGAGTATACCTACTGTGTCATATTAGGATGTGTAGGTCCTCTGACAAAGCAGCAGTACATGACAAGTTGACATGAGAACATGATGGTGTAGCATGGGCCAGGGAAGAGCCCATTAAGTTGATTGGCGTGGATCTGCATCACAGGGGGGATGCAGAAATTATTTTTCACTTTCATTAAACTTGCAATACATGACTAGGCTGGGATTGCCTGCACACAGCTTGGACTTCACAAGCAAACATGTAGTGGCTGAGCGGAAAACAGTACAGTGCTAACAATGGCAACAGTTCTGACAGAGCTAACAGTGTTAATGGGGGTTAGCTCACACTTGCTGGGGTGACCTGGGTTTAATCAGTGGGTGGACATATGCCTCTTGTATTATGACACCATCCTGCCACTGTGGATTGGTACAGCATTACCAGCAGCAACCACCATATGAGCACCGCAGTATGAAGTCTGCGCTGTCCGAGCGACCTTCTAATTGCAAGGTAGACTTACAGACTTAAAAATAATGTGTAGCTAGGTTTTCATTAAAAGCTTGTGATGGCACAGGGGTAATAAAAAAGACATAGAGATGAGGACTGAGGGGCAAACAGTACTGACAAATGTTCCAGTCCACATTACATGTTTCAACCTCTAAGATGCAGATACTACCTGTGTAGTTATGGTCAAATGTCAGATCTGACCTTTTAAATAATACAGGAGGAAACAGGAGACGCCAGACCGCTGCTAACACAGAGAGCAACACACTTCCGGGGGTTGTATGAAAGCCGGCCTGAAGGCTTGAAAGACAACCTAAGCCCTTGGAGCTTTTCATGTCCTCCTCATCCAGCTCCTCCTCTCACTCCTCCCTTTAATTGCCCCCTCCACTTCCTGCATCCATTCAATCCTCCTCTCCATCCTCCATTCCCGCTGTAAGTACTTAGGCTACAGAAGGCCTTAATGCATTTATTCTGGACATCCATTAACTAAAAAGCATCTTACTTTCCACAAGTTCACAGTCAGTGGCAACCTTTACTCTCCAAAGCAAAACTGGATACCGCCTGAGCAGTCAAATCAGTGTGTCTTGCTCCTCCCTTCACCGTTAGTGAATAAGAGATGCCCATTGTGGTACAGCAGACATTGAGATATCCGGTAATGTGCAACCCATCATGGCTCAGTTTTCTGCCACACTGTACCGGCATGGAGGGAGACTGGGATGGCGCCAAAACGCAGTAGGGAGGGTTAGACAGCGGGGATCAGGAGGTTGGTATTACCTGGATGAATTAGAGTGAGGCAGCTTATGACAGTCTCCAGTGTACAGGAAGAAGGAAGGCTTTACTCAGCCTTCCTTAGTCTTCATTAAATAATGTGATTGACAATTCTTGGCCCATGATGAATGAATAAAGCACAGGGGCTTACTCCATCCTCTACTTCTCAAATAACTGCAGAATTAATACTTAATGCTTACTTGCCATGAATTGATCATGAGCATCAGTGGAAGTGGGTTTGATTGGCACAGTAACTCAACGTCAGTGGCACTATGAGCCTGTTGACTTGTTGTCTTCAATGATTTAGAGACAACACTTATTCCTCAATGACGACGCTTATATTGCTCAGATCTTAAATTTCAGTTGAACAACACTTTGAACAACTGTCAATATATAGAATTTCAGGTTACCTACGTGTAACTAATGAAACAACAACATTACTTTTACATCTGACTGACAGGTCAGCGTAATGACAGGTTGACTGACAGAAGCACTCAGTATCCAATAAGTGGAGAGCAGAATCAGATATTGGGACACTGGATATAGCCAAGCGGTTATCAGATGATACGAGTCATCTATGCCACACAATGAAGGTCAAGAGATCACGATAAATTGAGTTACACTGACAGCTCCAATCTGAATGTCTGGCACATATTACATTTTCTCATTGCTGTCCAAAAAATAGAATCAGACATGTTTTCAAGCTCACCCAGTGTATCATATTGATATTTTAAAGCTGAAAAACAGCTTTAAATTGAGTGTGTAAGTTCAGCCAGAGATGAGTAAGAGATCTATTTAAGCCTTGCGAGCTAGGTTAAATGGCCTCCATGTCTAATGAATTGTTTAATGCTTTGGCCCAGTCACAGGTCCAGGGACAACTGCACTCAATGTCTCAGTGTGAGAGGCCAAGACAATAATATGTGTCAGTGGGTTTTAAAATGATTGTAATTTGGAGTATAACTAATTTGTTGGGAAACTGAAAGGTTAACAACACGCTAAAGCTCAGGAATTGCTTGTGATGTCATCTTATATGTCTTAAAAGACTAGAAAGTGACAAATAATCAAAAATAAATTAATATAACTTAAAAAAAACCAACACCTCCATGTTTAGCTAATTCATTTCTAAAACATGTCATAACTTGAATTATAGCCTTGCAGTTTGTATGCCTCAGCCGACTAGTCAAGTTGCAGTTACAGTTTCAGACTCATATGTAGCCATGACTATAGACAATGCTTCAAAAATGGATGTTGCTGCAAACTACAAATTCTAAAATGTAGGTGCTTCATACACATAATTAAACTGGCAGCAAAGAAGATCCATACAAAAAGCACCCTATCAAGGTGAGCACCTAAGATTTGTGTCACCAATAAGTGTCTGACCAGATGTCCTCCCCTTTTGTTCATGAAATATGATGTTGAATAATGCCAGAAAAGGCTTTCACAAACATTATGATGTCACAATGAAGCTGACCTTTGAACTTCTGGATACAAAATGTCATCACTTCATCATTTTATTCTGTTAGACATAATACGCGTATTAAGTCTTTAGTTATGGCCAAAAACATGTTTGGGGAAGTCACAGTGACCTTGACCTTTGACCACCAAATGCTAACCAGTTCTATGAGTCCAAGTGGACGTTTGAGCTAAAGCTAAAAGCTAAATGCTAAAAGCATTACCTAGGAGTGATGCGTTGCTGTGATAGGAAAGGTTTGGCCAAATATGGGGACCTTCTGTATGTACTCTGAAGACAGAAAGCACACCTGTCTATAGCTATTGTAGCATAAAGACACACTGATAGTCTTTCTGTTTTGTATGAGAGTTTTCAGCTGACTCAACTTTCAAATAAATTTACAGTTTAATGCAGATTTAATTTACTAATACACTGACTGCCACTGAAGAAGAACTGAAATGCAACATTTAAAAAAAATAAAAAATGAGATGCTGCTCTTGTTAGTGTTTATTTGGTAACAAAGAAACAACTACTAATTTGAAATTCTTACAGCTTCTTTAAACCATGAATACACAGTTTATTCAGGACACTACCAGACTAACTTCCAATGACTTGAATTTTACAATAAAGTGCTTGGTTTTGAGTGACATTTGCTGACATGCTGTTTTCCACTGCTTCAGTGTCTCTGCAGACTCGGCACCCTGTGCATCCTGGGTTCACTTTGCCGAGGAAAACCAGGGAGGTAACCAGGAGACCCGTAGTTGCCGTGGTGATAGGTCCTGGGGACAGGGGCTCTGGTGGTTGGAAGTTTGTGCTCTTGGTCTCTAGGTGGAGGAGGAGGAGGATTACGTCCATTCTTACCATGATACAGTCTCTGACTGTTACTGTGGTCTTCCTCTTCATCTGCTGAAGGAGACAGTAGGACAAGAGAAATATGTCATTTATTAACCATATACTGTACACTGCTTTAGAATCACTGTGTTAACTCTTGTAACAGCTGCTAAAGCATTTTTTTGTGGAAAAAGTTAGTGGGTTAGTTAACCTTAGCTATTAAATGTGTGTGAAGAGAAAAGCAAAAAATAAAAATGACTGGTGAAAACTAAATAAATGAATCAAATAAATTAAGTTTGAATTGATTTTTATCAACTGATTTGTGATAAACAATACAAAGTTTTTGCTTTTCTTGACAACTTGGAGGTTAAATGAAAAGTATAAAGCTTAGTATTTATTTTTACACTTCATTTTAATTATTCAGTTTATTCAGATATATTTTAGTCTTGTCTATTTTCCTTTTATCACATTTTGTCAGTTTCAGAGTTTGAGACCAAAGGCAACTTGTGTAATGAAAGTTTAACAGATTTTTGTTTGTTTTTTGTTTGTTTGTTTGCATTGGATGTGTCTTTTTAATCCCATGATAAAAATCCTCTGTTTCATTTTTACTTAGATTTGAAAAGTCTGACCCTCTTCCTCTTGTAGTGAAGCGTTGTTGTTCTGTTGTTGCTCTGCAGCATGTGATGCAGCGTTTCTGGCCTCCTCTAGATCCATTTGTGCCTTCAACGCTGCTCGTTTGTTCTTCTTCTTGTTCTCCTCATTTTGCTTGAAAGGAGCAGACAGGCAGTCATTATGAGACTGACTACAGACAACTTATTCAGTTCAGTGGGAACGCAAAAACTCTAGAAATCACTTCACAGTCTAGAAGTGTAGAATAAAGTATACAGACATGCACATCTCATTTAGGCTACTTTTATTCAGCTGCTGCTCCTGACAAGCTCTTTGAGATGTTACTCTGCTGCACTCTGCTGGACTGATGATACTAATACAACTACTGTGGCCACAGGCAGACACCACAGTGGCCTCGGGTGGTCTGTTTGTGCACCTACAGACTTGCTGGGGAGTTACAACACTGCAAAATGCATTGGAAAAGCAAATCTGGAGGACAAACAAACATTGTAGCTTTACCTGACAAAAATTCAAATTCCCCCTCTATTTTTAGAGTGTTAGAGGTTAACAATGTGACATATTGCATGCCACTTGCCTAATATCAGACAGAATTATCAACGACCCAGCCAAGTATGTCACTCCATTCTCATGAACAGTCATGAACATCATCATCACTTGACTGTGAGTGTAATTCATGAGAAGTTTCCAAGTGCAGATTGTATTTATTTATGTGTATTCAAAAGCACACAAGAGCAAGAGTAGCAGTGCAAGATGAGAGGAAAAACAGTCTAATTTTGGTTACCGTTTGTAGTTTTTTCTTCAGTTCCACGTTAGCTTCTTTGTAGCTTTTTGATGTGGACTGCAGGTAATAAATGGCCAGTCTGAAAGATAATATAACAGATTATTACCATCACAGATCTGTAATCCTTACTATTAAAAGGAAACAATGACAACATGGCCATGCAAAGATATAAATATTCATGCCGTCTGCTGCTGACTCACACCATAAGCAATATGAAGGGTAGAACCAGTCCAGGGTTAGAGGCATAGCTGAACACTTTACTAAACCAGGCAGGGAAGTCCGACTCAAGAGTCTCCTGGATCACATCAAACATACGTTTTTTCCCACTAAAGAGAAGAGAGTGATTGTGATATAAAGTCTAGTCATCAAATTGTGAATGCCAGATCCCTCGAAGAAGCATCATTACCTGAAGGGTCCACAGTCAAAGGAAGGGGGGATGGTGACGATGGTGTAGATGGCAGGCAGGGTGGACAGGAAGAGGATGACCAGCAACATGGCCATGTAGAAGTTGTTGGAGCCAGAGGCCTTGAAGACCCTTTCCTGGGGCACATTACAGCACATCACGGCCCAGCACTGCAGATACATGGACACATGGAGCCTGAGGACATTCAGGGCCGGCAAGCAGGGGGCATAGAAAGCACCCATCCTGGAGGAAAACATTAGGCCAGACACTGAGTGGAGGACACACTGAAAGTGATATTCTGGTTGTAAAGTCACCACAAAAATGAAAGTTGATGTGTTTAATGCATGTTTGGAACCTGCTGATTGAAATAAAACTGATGTTGTTTTCTCACCATATCATTCCCTGATTGAAGATCAGGCCCAGAACGTTCCCACTGACATCAAACTCAGAGTAGGACGGCTTTCACAAAAGACACAAAAAAGACAAAAATAACTCTGCTGCTGTGACTCATGTTTCGTAACCAACATTTAAATTCACCTCTACACAAAGGCGCACATTTTGAATGTGAAATCAAAAATAAATTATACGCTCTGTTGAATTTTAGAGGCACAGTCACTGTGATTGCCGGAACAGATGACTCACAAATCCGGCTTCAAGATCCCAGCACCAGCAGTAGTTGAGGAAACGAACAAGCACGGCTCTCAGGAAGTCGCCGATCAGCAGCGTGATGTAGGTTGTCATGGTATCAGATATGATCAGCCGGACAAACTCCTGCAAAGGATGAAGTAATCACATTTAATATCTGTAGACTATATATTTCAAATTTAATGTTATGAACATTTTAAAAGAAAGAGCAAATATTTTCCTGTTTTTGTGATAGTGGTGGTCACCTTACAGAGGTTTTTTATTTACCACTTTATAACTGTATACATGTCTCATTATTTAACATGCATGTACAGGTTAGTTCATCATGTTTTTGTGTATGTATATCCTATGTAAAATGTAACTTAACTGTATGTCCTACCCAGTGTAAAATACACTGTATTTAATTTCAATACAAATCTTAAATCACACAAACTTTGTATTTCTTTCACAATTTATCAATGAGGTCAAAACACATTTCCATTTTGTTGTCAAAATGTCAGTAGAAAGATTTAATTGTCAAATAAACCAAAGAATAAAAATAAAAATCTCTAGTAAAAGATGGCTCTATTAAAAAAGTGTCTGTCTACTTATCAAAACCAAATTACTGGCAGATCACAAAATCGCCTCTGCCATGTTAAATAAATGTAAATATAAATATAAAAGGTCATCTATTTAAAATTCACAGTCCATTGTTATATTACATATTTTGTTTATGTTATATTTTTTATATTCTTATTTAACATTGGTCACTTTGTGGTATCTATAACTTTATGCTGCAAAAATGATTACATCATACACTTACATAACAGTTTACACACAACCACACACACATGCACACTGACCTGGCCCACCATGGTCTCCCAGCAGGGCCCTCTGGGCACATCAGCAGGCTGAATAGTGATGGGTGGAGCTGTGCTGTTTTCTGATACCGTACTGTTGTAAAGACTGGCTTCCCACATGGTTATATTAAACTTGACTATCTTTTCCTCTTCCCTCTGTAACACATATGCACACCAAAGGTTATGTATATCATAAAATTATAATATATCTTGCATGTCTGCATGCTCTAGCTCTCACTTTGAGGTTGATCTCATCCATGAGTGCGATGATGAAGGTGTAGAGATTTCCCAAGAAGAGGGCAAAGATGCGACCCAGCTGCCACTGCAGGGCAACACGAGGGTGGTAGTTCTCCAGGGCGCTGATGACGTCAAACAGCATGGGGCAGAACATCCCCAGTAATGACATGACCATGTTTACCTGAGAAACATAAATTATTAATCATTAATGCTAGTAACTACAGGTGTACTTTTCCTGCTGTGAAACGACTACAGGCCACATTCTTAAAGGTCTGGTGCCTGGGTCTTCAACAGGGGGTCCACGACCCCTTGAGGGTCCTCAGAGTTACTGCAGGGGTTCACCAAATTACTATCTGACAATTTCAGTTATAAATTAAGTTTGTTTGTTTGTTTCTAATATTAAACAGTGTCAAAAAAACACATGAACATGAATACAACATCATTAGCGAAGATAAATTGGCCTATTTTAATGATATCCAACTGTCATTCTTAAATCCTTGTGCAATCATGTGAGCTAGCTAAAGCTAAATCACTGTGCTGCACTTTTTTTTTCATTGTACAGCACCTATCCATAACAACGAGGTGAAACAGTTTGCTAACATTTACGTACTATTGACACATATTTGCCAGTTAGCTGTATTATTATTCCAAATGTACAATCATTCCTCTGAACCACAATGAATCAATGAATTGTTTTGTAACACCACAGAAACAATTAACAAAAGTGCAGAGGGTGACGCTGATGCACCCAGCCATTCTGCAACTGCTGCTTATTCAGCAGCTACAGACAAACGTGAACCTTGCTCCCTCTCTCTTTGAGCTGCAGTGACCTTGGCATGGAAAACACTGCAGACCCCTGGTCTAGTGTGTAGGATTAAGTGACATTTATTAGTTGTAGATTGCAACCAACTGAAACTTCTCCTTTGTGCAAAGCGTGTGGGAGAACTATGGTGATGCTAAAATGCAAATGGTCCTATCTAGAGCCAGTGTTTGTTTTTTTCTGTTCTGGGCCACTGTAGAAACATTGTGGTGCAACAAGGTGGACTCTGAGGATGAAGACCCACTCTGTATGTGGCTCATTTTAAGGTAACAAAAACACAACAATTCTTAGTTTCAGGGGACAAGAAAACATACTTATTATATTCAATTTCTGCAAAGATATCCCCTTATATTTTATATGCTGTACCTTTAAAATGATAGTGTGGTTCTAATGCTTAAACACCATATATCACACCTTTTTCTAAAATTAACTTACTCAGCAGGTCTTGCCTGCTGCTAAAATGATTCACACACTTTGTCTCTCTGTCACTCATTTCTCATTGCTACCTCATTCCTCTCCCACCAGGTGTGGTTCTCCAGTCCATCAAGGGCAAACTTCTGAGAGCGACGCACTACAAAGTAGATGAGATATCCACTTCCTGCCAAGCAGCACAAGACCAGGAAGTTGGCCAGCACACGCAAAAAACGAGTCAGATGGATGTTGTCATCCTTTCGGCTCTCCTGCTCCTCTAGGATTGCTTCCTGGAGAGGACAACAGAGGGATATACAGGATATAGATGAATGTGATATCAGTGGCATCAGTCACTACACTGGATCAGCTGCACTGACCTTGAAACTGGTGGTGATGGAGGCAAACTTATTGTCTGCAGTTTCAGGGTTTCCTATCAGATAGTCCCAGCTGGTGAACATTTTCCAGCTGAAATTAAAGCTGTTATCATCTCCGACCCCCGTCTCATTTGCATTACGGGCCATTCTGTAATCAGAAATAAGTACAGGTTCAGTATAACATTTATTGTGCCTAAATTAATCGGTGTATGTAGTCATGATAAACATACGTTCTTATGACCACCATATAGCTATAGGCCACTGTTCCCACACCAACCAGGAAGTATGACAGAGGCATCCGGAACTTGAGCCAGCCAATGGCACGCTGGTTGTTGTAGTAACCGTAGAAGAGGACTGAATACTGAGCGTAACCCTGTGGATTTTAGTTGAGGTGATCATTATTTTTCTGACTCACAGGCTTATGTAACAAAATCACACAATGCTATTTCAAGAGCTTGAGGTGAGTGTGATGTTGCACATGTATGATTAACTGACTCCAAAGTCCCATAAGACAGCAAAGTCCATGGCACTGCTCTCCTCTGCCCTGGGGACAGTCTTTCTTGGGATGCTGCCATAGGGCCGCCCCATTAATGCCTGTTTGAAACAAGCAGGGGATCAAGGAGGGTTATTAGGGAAAAAAAAGTCATGAAAACACACATGGGAGCAAAACTACAGACACAGGAATCGTGGTGAAAGCAAAAGCCATGCACAGTACCTCTGGCACCATAACCAACCCAAAGGTCAGACAAAACAAGATCATGTTGATGCCATACATCCACCTCAGGAAGATAAAGTAAGAGGCAACTGAAGAGCCAAAATGACCTGAGAGGCAGACAGAATAAATATGAGATATGAGGATGGCAGGGATGCTGGAAAGCTTTCACAATTCCTGTAAAATTCACCTAAAATGTCAATCTTAGACATACCCAAAGTAAACTGAAAGCTGCTCTTGTTCCATTACATGTACATGTACATTAAAAAAGAGGGTAAAACAATATACTCAATATGTAAGTGAAAAACAAGAAAACAAAGATGTAAATGTCTATTTCACAAGTTGGCAAATAGCTAGCAATGAAATATTAAGTTAAAAGAGAGGTGGTTGAGGTTAGGGTAATGGGTAGGGTTACATCTCGTTACTTATAAAGTGAATCATGTCTTCATGTATTATGAATTATAAAGTGGATTATTGATGCATTCAGTCTCATTTATTTACTACTATGAAGCATTGCAGCAGGGTTCAGATAGGACTCCCGTTGGTGGGTTTGGGTTTGCACTACAGGTGGCCGTAATTTGTAGGGACATGTCGTGTACACTAAGAATGGAATATGTCTGCAGCTATACATGTCTCATTGTAGGCTATGGAGGTGACATGGTAGTTCCTATCAATAAAAAGTTCAGTGTTCAGCCACCATTTTGACAGTGAGCAATGGGAAATATTTACGTGACAATATTGGGAGTTGACTAGTGGGAGTTATGAATATACATCGAGAAATATGAACATTTAAAATGATGCAATAATGTGTTTGGACTAAATATTTTGCTGGATTTAGATGGCCAGGCCCTTTAGGAGTGTAAGAGGACTGTTTTTGTTGGAATATTAGCAATCTGTGGATTATAATAACACTTAGGTGAGTTATAACGCTTTGCTTGTTTGTTGTTTGTCTGACAGAAGCTTTATTGAATCTGCTGTGGTGGTTGTATCTTGAAATGGTCGGCATCAATTGAACCGCAAGGAGCGTAGCTTTCAAATGAAAGGTTGTATGAGTAAACCGCTTAAACACAGCAGTTGTTTACATATCATGATATATCATAATCATCACATAAACCATACGACGGCCCACAGGCAGGCTGTCGGGTTGTGGAGAGGCCTGCAAGACATACAGTGTGAGCGGTATGATTCATCTGGTGTAGTCTCTTTAAACTCTTTGAAGTCTTGAACATATGAAAATATATATATTTGAAATAAACCAAACTTACTTTCAATCTCCTTAATTTTCATCTCCCATGGAATACAGGCAGTTTTGAAGTTTTCAAAGTCCCGTTGAAACTTCATCCATTTCTACAAAAGCGATATAATTACATAAAAATGTATGACACATTCAGTATGATTTTTTTTGCTAATTATGTAAATAGATAGTGACATCAAATCAGTCTGTGACTGCTTACCTTGGTCATCATGACCTTGTATGCATAGAGCTTCCTGCCTTTCCCTTTCCCCAAAGCTCCCTCATACTTCTCCACAAACTCCTGAGACTCCCTACAAAGAAGAAGACGATTCAATTTAAAGTGAATCACAGGCCACATGTTGTTGTACAGCTGATAATGAGAACTCATTCTGATTGTCTCAGGATCCTAATTTAAAGTGTACTTTGATAATGTTGAGTTAATTTACCGTAAAGTCACAAGTTTCTTTTTCATCGGCCAGGGTTTTCCCCTCAGACCTTGGATCAGTTTCTTCCTCTCCTCCACTGCCTCCTTCAGCTTCTCCAGCTCCTCCGGTGACAGAGACTCTGGCCTCACCTCTTTCTCCTCATTGTCCTCTTCTTCACTGTCATCTTGCTCACTTGTCTCCTGCTCTGAACTGAGGCACAGAAGAGTAGTTTAATGTCTTTGAACCTTTCTTGTGTACATAACAGAGTCTTTCTGATCACTCTGCAGAATGAGAAGATTACAATAGTTTTCCTCAGCAGGAAACTACAGATGAAGTGAATTTATAAGATGACACTCACCTTGTTTCAACGACTCTCTTGTGCTTTTTCTTTTTCACTTCCTGTTCTTTTTCCTTCACTGTATGTTTACCTTCATCATCTTCTCTCTCCTCCTTTTTGGCACTTCCATGTTTCTTTTTACCCTTGGCATGTCTTTCATCATCCTCTCCCTTCTCCTCCTCCATTTTTCTTGTTTTTTCATTCTTGATATTCTTCCTTGTTTTTGTCACCTTATCACTTTTTATTTTGGGCTGCTCCTCCTCATCCCTCTCTCTTCCTTTTGCTTCTTGGTCACTCCTTGATCTCTTTCTCCTTCCCTTTTCTCTTTTCTCAGGCCTAGCCTGTAATTCCTCTTCCCCCTCTCCTGCTCTGGATGATCTTTTTTTCCTCCCATTTCTCCTCCTCTTTTTCTCTCTGTCACCATCTCTTCTTTTTCCTCTGTGTCTTTCCTTCTCATGCTCCTCTTCAAAAGTGCAAACTTCGTCCTCGTCACCTGCAGTAAAAAAAAATGTAGACGCTGTGTATATTCAGTGTTGCAGCGGGCTGCACAATTTATTGACACTCACTGGCACTTTAGTGATGTCACTTTATTTCTCCCTGAGGTGCTATAAACTGATAATCACCCCATAATTTTACACGATCATGAAGTTTCTCATTGTTCTCCACTCAAGTAAACCATCTGTGTTTGCATGTTGCTGATATATTTTAATCCAGGTGTGATGACTGGGGACATTGGTCATAACTAAGGGGCAATGGAGAGTGTACATACAGGACTGGGTATGAACTGGTTAAGCAGCGAGGCCAATGGGTGGCAGCAGAGACAGAAAAGAAGGAACAACTGGTCAAAAACAAACAGCTCCGACATAATCCCAACCCCAGGAACAGAACAAAAATGAAGGTGTATACACTAAGGGCCAGTAGGAAGTCCAGACTCTTCTGCCTTTCTAATAATTTAGTTTATTTTGGAAAATTCGTAATCATGTTACCAGTCAGTAAATCCAGTGAATCATGGGGACCTTTTTGATTTGTGTTATAACATAAAAATCCACTCACCTTCAAATTCCAGTCCAATGTCAACTGTGGGAGAGAGATAACATTACAAATAAAAAAGTTGAGAAAACTCAACATTTTTGAGTTTGTCAAACTTAAAATTAACACCTCTGGTAACTTATGTCAGGGTGAAGTACATTCTTATTTTATAACAGTTAAATAATTTACATTTGTTGTGTCAATATCAATTTATTGTTATGCTTGACTTTAAATTTGATCAATTATAGTGTCATCAAGTGAGCCACAGCATAAACCTGATTTAGCATTAAGACATTTTTATAGACATGCATCCAGATAAAGACAAATGGGATAGCCACAATTGCAGCATTTGTTGTTGAAGGACGGGAAGGGAGAAACTAACAAGGACACCTGTATCTTTATCACAGTTTGCATAGTTTAAATTTTCATGACAGAGATAAAGTCCATGTGTCTCATCTGAGAGACATAACAAGACACATACCAAACTCCACCATATAACATTCTTCAAATGAGAAAATAAAAGGCTTTTGGAAATTTTAATCATGCTTCCCATGGTGGGAAGAGTGTGCCACTAAGCTAATCGTGTTTACAGAAACTAAATTTGATGAGTCACATGAATGATAAGTTGGACATAAATTACAAGATTGGACACATAATCAAAAGTTCTTAAAGTGATCACTACACAGTTTAAGGTCATGTAAGCTAAGGTTAGGTACGGTACACTAAGGTAAGATAAGGTATACATTGTTGTCCCACAGGGAAATTTGTTGTGGACTCAAAGCTGCTGCATCGTACAATATACACACATAGACACTTACATATAGACATTATACATATGAAAACTTACATTGACGTACCTAAATCCATTCACTCCATAAATAATAAAAGTCCAAAAGTTATAAAAACAATAGTTTCACATGACAAAACCAGATAAAATCAGACTCTTTACAAAAAAAGTAAAACCATAACACAACCACACAAAATTAGCCAGTTTCATATAGTAAACCAAGTGTAACCAAGCCAGATAATAAATAGTCAGGTTGAAGTATTATGTTTCCTGAGTCAAAGTGACTCGATGCTGTTTAGTATTTTGATGGAGGATGGGATGAATGAGGTTTTGTTGATTTAAACTAGTTTGTCATTCTGACCCGTCAGCCTGAACGCAACAGCTGAAACACAGAGTACAGGATATGTGTTGGGTTGTTGTTCTTCTTCTTCTGCGCCTCCCTAAGCACACATTCCTCAAATAGAGATAAAGATGTTCCTTTTTCTCTATGATTTTCATGGTCGTTTGTGTGTGGCGTGCAAGTTTAGTCTTTAACTGTGTCGACAGGTTGCCATACCACACCTGAATGCCATATGGAATCACACTCTCAAATTGCTTTGTAAATTGTTTGGTAAAACAAAAACATGAGTTTACTGTTGACAGTTTAAGTTGGCCTGACTTAAACATGACAAACGTGTCTAATTACACTGAGGTAGTCATAGTTTTTTCTATACACATAATCATGAGGTCACAGTGCAGAGAAGTTAATTATAAAATAAAAGGTTTTTTTTTTCTTTTAATGCTTTAAATTTACATTTCGCAGTCCAATCAACTTGTAACACTTAAAATACAAGTTGGCATTTTTATGTGGCATTGAAGCTACACAGGCACCATTTTTCTCTTTCTGAAAACAAGTTATGGTAGAAAATATTTCTGTAATTATTTTTACTTCTTTTAATAATTCCTGTTTTATTGTTATGTTTATCTGTTGTCTCGTGTTCATCCATTTTTTGTTTTGATTTCAATTTATCTATGACATAATCAACCCTCTTTCTCCTCAGATGACCTCAGCTTTATAAATCCAGTCTACCTCTTAATATCATCAACAGAGCGCTGACCCCGTTCACTGGTTGAGCTAAGCTTACCTTATTGTATACCTGGTGGCACTATTGTCCTGCAGTGAAGGGGGGGTAAAGAGGAAAACAAAGAGGACCACTGACAAATTGAACTGATATTTATGTAGTCGGCCCTTTGATGTGTGCCCTTAGTGTAACCGGAGTGGCCAGCACACGGGTCATTACGGCCGTGTGCAGCAGAGGGGCACAAAAGAGACAAACAATGGCCTAATGAAGGGAGACGGGGTGGCTAAGCCCACAAGGCCGGGGAGACAGCCGAGGGCCAGAGGCCAGCTCCCAAATATGCAGCTGACTGAGTAGGAGGCAAGAAAGTAGCAGATAAAGGTGGTGGATGGTCGGCCTTTTATTGATGATTAAAACTAGAAATCCAGTGTAAACAGAGATATTGTTTTTAATTAACTGTTCTATGCATATTAATGAACTTAAGGCTCTAATAAACTCAATAAATGTGGATGTTTTGTCCAAAAATAGGTTCAGATCAGTTTTTACAGTGATATCATCAACACACCACAAACACAGAGACCAAAGGGCTTTGGTGTAGTTAATTAATCAGTAATGAACATGCTGACATAAACCTTAAATTGAGGATAACTTACAGCACATTATGGCCACTAAATTCATCACTCTTTATCTCCACATGTAACAACAATGAAGGTCCTCTATTAACAAAATTAAGTCATATTATGTGAAAACCAGAACAGCAATTTGGTCATGGAAATATAAAGATGGTCTTACTGTCATTCTCAGAGGTGATCAGACTGTCTCGAGGCATCGTCCTCTCATGGTCCTGTAACCCCTAAAACAGTCACCCGAGCATCCAGCGGACTCTGAGGTGCAAGTGAAGCTGCAGGTGGTCAGTGGTCTCTCTCCCTCTGCATCTTTACAGTGAAGGATGCTGCTTATCCAAGCCCACTCACTGCCATGGGAATGAAGAGTGTGTGTGTGTGTGTGTGTGTGTGTGTGTGTGTGTGTGTGTGTGTGTGTGTGTGTGTGTGTGTGTGTGTGTGTGTGTGTGTGTGTGTGATGAAGGGCTGGTACATGATGAGTAACTCGCATGAGAAGTTTACTTTTTCCTCGCCACCCATCGACCCGAAACAGGGACAATGACAGCATGGAAACCCTAGAGCCACGCAATTTCACTAGTGATCAATTATTCAAAACAGTTATGACTGCCTTTATGCTGCTGTGTGTGTGTGTGTGTGTGTGTGTGTGCATGTATGTGTGTTAAAAGACTAAAACATGGGGGTTATGAGACCAGCAGGTGAAAGTGAGGGTCAGGAGAGGTTGTTTTCGCTGTATCATAACATGACTCAGCTGTTAGGGTTCATATGACTCAGCTGTTAGGGTTCATATGACTCAGCTGTTAGGGTTCACTGAGAAGTGACGTTCAAAAATCACATTCACCTTGCATGACCTAATGCCTAATGTCCTCTCGATCCATAATTTTGCTTCTCTTTATGAAATAAGTTAGATGGCTGTACATTGTGTTTTATCAGTGTACATAGGATCATTGATTTTACTTATTCACAACAGTTAGATAGCTATTTTCTTTCTTCTGTTCTTTCTTTCTTTCTAGCTCTAATGACGTGAGAAATGTGGTGTACTTTTTACTTAGGGTTGATTTATATTAATTGATTGTAGACTTACCTTAACTAGTTTCTCCTGAGGTTTTGGATAAAAGTAAGAGTTTGTCAAAATTGCGCAAATGTTCATATTTGAGAAATCTGTGTGTGCTGAGCAAACCATGTGAGGGTTTTTTTGTATATATTTTTTTTTTACCAAAAAATACATGGCGTCATACGGGCATGACCAAAATATAATGCAAATATAGTGAACATAGAAAGAAAAGGTAACTAAAAGACAGGCAGGGGATGAGTACCAAGGCAATAAACCTGCAGAGGGCGCTGTTGCTCTACACTGGAATGCTCATGAGGCCACACCTCAGTGTCAGAAAGGAGTATTTTTATCTTCAACTGACTTGTTTTTTGTTTGTCTGTGTATTTGTGCATGCACGTGTGGGGAAAGCGTGCAGCAGATCAAATGTATGGTACCATGCTTGTGTATACGTTCATAAACTCTGGGGTGATATAGGAGCAAGAGGTATGGGTGGGATATCTGTTTCCTCCCGCTAAACTTAGCTGCAGGGTATGGGCATCAATGAACAGAGGGGTGAGGGAGGTCATCAAGGCCACTTAAGCAGCAGAGAGCGGCATCAAAACATACTGCAAGATGCATCTGACTGTAAACAGATCTCTTGTGGTATGTAGTCTTGTGGTATGATTTTGTAAAATCTCTCTAAGATTTCTGCCTCTAAGGCCAAAGGGAGGAATTTTACTTGGAAAAAAAGGTGTTCCCCAGAATCCATGTGCCAGTAACTCAGGAAAATTCACAGAAATTGTTGTGACCTGTTTTCATTGGAACTACTTTCTGACAAAGAAATCGCCCCTAGTCAGATAAATCCCAAATTATCTGGCAGGATACCACGAGAGGATTTTATTCTTTTAAAACTAGGGTGAGCAGACCCTTTAAGAAGTAATATTTGTACAGTTGATGTGTATTAAAATATTGCCCATGCAATATTTTAATACACATCTTTCTGTCAAACTGTGAAGCTGAGTGCACTTATGTAATATACGGTATTACATGTGTAATATGTACTAAATAACGTCATCTGAGGTTTTATACACAGTAAAGAACAGGGATTCAGAACAGGACATATGTGGGAATTATAGGGATTGCAGGAAGCATATACTCAATATAATGTACAAAGAGCTGAAAATATGCCTACTAGTTTAAAATAACTATATTGAGAGTAGAAAGGAGATCGTAAAATCTAATCAAAAGCTGATGCATGTCTGCATGTGTTTGCATTCTGTTCCAGTCTGTCCTGATGAGTGTACATCTGTGTTTCACTGTGCATATACAGCACAATTTGTCTGTGCTGTTTCTTTAGTTTGGTGATACACTACGATGACTTAGAGCTATCAGTCTGCAGGCATTAGACAGTGATTCATCGCACAGTTGGTGCGGTAAAAGGTTAGTGAACCCTGCAAAGGCCCTGTGTGCACTGTATGAGTCAAACAGCAGCTCTGTAGCAGATGATCAGTCTGTCACCAAGATGCCTGCCCCTTAATGCAGGTCAGAGAGGCAGGAAACAAACAAAGACTCAGAGGAGAGGAAGCATGTCTACTGAGGTCTGAAGGCATTGTACTGTACCCTGCTAAAAATAGATATAACGGGTCATCATGAGCAAGTAACTTAATCAAGTTAATAAAGTCAAAATGACCTTTTTTTGTTGCTAAAAAGTGCAGCAGGTCATATTTACACAAACTGAAGCAGTTACAAAAACAATTTCCTGCTTCCTTTAGTGTACAGTAACAGTAAAACAAATGTACAAACATGTGCGACCGATCCTTCCTGTCTTTCTCTGCTGATAACAGCCCATGAACTTTGTATAGCATTACAGGCTCCTCAGCTCCAGAACTGTTGACACTAAATGTAAAGCAGCAGGGAGCTGAGGCCCTGAGGGCAAAGCTTGGCTGTTTTTGAGAAGAGTGAGCTGAGAAGGGAGTGCAGGTTAATCAGGTGTGACTTTTGGCTGTCAAGGGTGTAAGTTTCGTTACAGTGTTGGAGGGGTCACATATGAAATGGGGGGTTCAGGGGTCCTCTGCCAAAAAAAGGGGGTATCGAATACTTTTTTTTCAGCATCCTGGTGATTTTTTTATTCATTTATTTGCGTCTTTTTTGCATCAATTTGTGGTGTTAATGTCTAAAATGTTGTCAGAATAAAGCTCCTATGCTACTTTCATGTTTCTATTTGGTGTGGAGAAATGCACAAGCTCTATAAATTGAGCGGGGCGTGTCTCCTGCATCTCCTCCAGAATCAACGCCTGTGCAGGTAACAGACACGTTTTTGCCCAAGGGATTGAAAATGAGACAGTCGTTACATTGAGAGACAGGTCACTGAAGACGTGTAGATTCAATGTAATACAGGTTATTTACCTGGAAGACTGTCATGGATCATTGGTTGCTTTTGAGCAGAGGTAAGACTTGTTTTTTCACAAATGCTATAGAAAAGCTGACCTGCCTACTACTTCAAATATTGCTGTTTTGTCCTAGTCATTACAACATCCAATGAGGTGGGGATAAGAAAATAAACAGTCACAAATTGAAACAATATTCCATCAAAAACCCATGGGTCTTCACTTTGAAACTCAGCGCCTGCCCAGCTGGATCTCTCCCTCCCTTGTTTTCCCCTCTTCAGTAAATTCCTTCCTTCTGTTTCCGGGTGTTTCTGCAGAGAACTGTCTGATGTCCCAGTATGGAAGAAGAGGAAGAGAGAGAATTTTTCAGGAAGGAGATTTCAGCCCTCAGAGTATCAGCAGCCAGAGAGGAAATGAGAGAAAGAGATGGTTTAAATGGACAGAAGAGGAGAAGCGTGTTGCTCAGTTTTGTACAGCCTGTTCATGGCACAGAAAGACAGTGTGGGGGTGAGTGAGAGAGAAAAAGAGAGCGTGGTAAGTATGCGTGAGTAAAACAGCGTCATCAAGCACGGAGGCGGACCCTGCCAGACTATGGGTGTCGATGGGGGCGGGACTTGGCCGCTGCAATTGACAGATTACAGCAGTGGGGGCGTGACTTGCCCTTGCAGACAGAGAAGCACGTGGCCAGGCCCGTCTGCACGAGGGAGCAGCAACAAAGACCAGCCAGTCTGGGGAACAGAACAGAACACAGGACATCTGCTGCACACACATGTACACGCACACACTCTCTCTTTCACACACTCACATGCAAGGGGTTCACATTTGTTCACCTCTCGCAGGCATGCGGCTGTACATGGAGTCTCATATATCAGCTGCAAAGGACAAACCCACACATACACACACAGCAGCATACATTTGTAACTGACAACTCATTATTCTACAGCAACATAAACACATTGCTACAGGCATGTGCACCAGCTTTCTGCAACAACAACCACACTTGCACACACACATTTACACACACACTATGTTATTCCAACAATGATCCAGACACCCATGTACGGTGCGATTTGTGCGAAGAAGGAGGGAGAAAGGAAGAGGGAGAGAGTTTAGATAGAGTGTGGGTGCTGGGAAAGTTTGGGGGGGACTACTCCCTGGTCAGAAATAACAAGAAACACATTCATGAGAGATGTAGAGGAGGCTGTGTAGCAGAACGAGTGGGGGACTGAATGGTCAGTAAGTGCTGATTCAGCAGATCACATTCATTTGATCTGATGTTTGTTCTCTGTTTATCCCTCCATTGCTTTATCTTTGTTTCAAAATACCTAATATCTTGCTTCTTGACATTTTTGCCCATATGTGACCCTAGTACATTCTACTTCACGTTTCCTCCAGTGTGTTCACCAAGTGTTTCCCCAACAATTACATCAACAACAGTGTAAATGGAGCTGAAAGTAGCAAGGATTTACAACAAAGCTGCCCCTGATCTCCCCAGAATCACGCAGACAAGCACCCTCTGTTCGCGAAATGTTTCTCTTTACTTATGTTAACACACACACATACATACGTATACGTCGTCGCCCCTTTAATGAGGGGCTGCACATGAAGTTGAATGTGGACAGAGCAGGGTGGGGGATCAAGTTTTGAAGCAATGGTTTTAGTCAGCCTCAGTGCAGAGCTTATCAAGCCCCGCACACAGCTTATGTAAATGGATAAGCTGCCATTTCCACCACTAGCCCCTTTATCAACAGTGTCTCACCACACCGACGCCAGACACAGGCAAGCTGTGCCTCTGTGTCCGTGTGTGTGTGTGTGTGTGTGTGTGTTTGTGTGTGTGTCGGGTGGGCCAGTATCTGCCTAGTAACTACAGACGGGCTGTTCCAGATTCACAGAAGTAATCCTCACACCCTCTCATGCCCACACACACACACACACACACACACATACACATACACATACACACAGACTGAAACACAACAAAAAATATAACTGCAGATTGTATGCATCTGTTGTCATGGCAACGTTGTCACTTTCAGCTCCTCACGTGTGCCTGTCATGGTCTTGGAAAAGAATTATTGTCCCACCCCCCCTTCAATACAATCACCAGCACCATTACACCTAACCACCCACACACACTCACATTCAGCGGTACCAGTACCTACAAACACACACACATAGAAGCCAAGCGATGACAGCGAGGGGGATGGGTAATGATACTCGACACCTCCCACTCTCTCCTCAGCTGCCCCCCTCCCCTCACTGAAACCCATGAACCTTCACATACTAAACAGACATACATTTCGCATACACATGCTCCTTCTCTTCTGCTTCTCCGTACAGGGCTGAGTTAACACAACACTCACACAAAGACCTCAGTGTAAAACACAGACCAGGTTCCCCCTCGCCTTCCCCTCCCTCCATGTGCCTTCTTTACTCACATATGAAAAGCTTTGTCTGCACAACAAGGGAACCATACTACTAATACTGTGTTTGATACACGGATTTGCATACAAATGCCACATGATGACTTTTCACAAGCACTATTCACGTTTAACTACGCTGTGAGCAAGACTAAAAGGCCCAGTGTGTAGGATTCAGGGGAATATATTGGCAGAAATGGAATATAATATAATAAGTATGTTACTGTATAATCACCTCAAAATAAGAATCGTTACCTTAGACTAAGCCATTTATATCTACATTGGGACCAGGTCCTCGTCTACAGAGATCGTCATGTTGCACCCATGTTTCTACAGTAGCCCGCAACGGACAAACCAAACACTAACCCCTTTTTACACAAAGATTGAACTACAGACACGCTACGAAGTCCCTTCATTATGCTTCCTTTGCAGTTTTATACAGAACCAAAGACGGCAGCATTGCACCACTCCAGTGTGTGATTTGAGACAGCATGCTGGCATTGCATACTCAAAAGAGGCATGACATGTAACACAACAGCATCGGCCTCTAGTGTGACGTATAACATATGCGTTAGCAGCACTTTAGAAACAATAACAATGGCATAACATGGCAATAACAATCATTTACCATTCATCATTTATATAACAGTTGATCTTGTCCTCTGCTTGCGGGGTAAGGAGTTCCTGGACCTCAGTGGGTTTTTTTTCCAATTTGTGAACATTTTCGGCCACTGTTCTTTTTCTTTGAGTTAGCTGCTAACTGCTAGCAGCTAGTTTTTAAATCTCCCATGGTGGGTTGCATGCATAGCATGGGATCAAAACATTACACCCATGGCGCCCTTGATCATGTCCTGTCAGCTGTCCTGTTTATACAGACGCCATTTCACCTCCATTGCTACCTCTGATGCCGACTGAAAGGCGAGACAACACTGTCCCCCGTTCCACGACTGTACCTTTTCTAGCGAGGCGGCATTGCTATGTAAAAATCCTGCCTTGAAGAGGCAGTGTAAAAGGGGCTACTGGCTCTGGATAGGGCCATTCACATTTTTACATCAGCCACCATAGTTGGTAGGCCCTCTGTGATGAGAGCGTCGGAAAAAACAATCATTTTTTAATGTGAAACTGCTTTTTTCAGTGTTTTTACTGGTTTAAACCCCCGGGTCTGTTTGTTTTGGAAAGAAAGAGACCTCTGCAGATAAATCTGCTCCCGGTAAAAACCTCCTGAGCAATGAACACTGAATGAATCCAAATCAAGAGAAGTTTCAGCTGGCTGCAAAATGCAATCCTTACCGCTCAATCCACCTAAATAGTACACACTGTTCGTTTAAATCCAAGCCACAGCTGTCTATCAGTACTTGTCACTCCTCTGCTATAGTTTTATCACAGTATCTGATGTTACTTTAATCAGCAAATAGTGCTCCTGGTTGTAGAGGTTCCTCCCAATACCTTGCTTGTAAATTATATGCAAATGAACTCCCAGTTGTCAAGCCAGTGTGAAAAGCCTAGAAAGAAAAGCAGACGACAACATTAACATGATGTGATATTGAATTGATTACAGTAAATTATAAGTGTGAATGTGTCAGTGTCAGTTAACCACTGGCCATCCTGCAGTTTTCGTGACTCAGGTAATCACCAGCTGGCTTTTACTTATCAGAGATTAACAATCTGACTAGAGATGGTATGAGAGCTTGTTTGTCAGGCAAGTATTGCTGTTGATCAGTCATCAGTTGCAAGGTCTTCTTAACTCTCTCGCTGTTTGTGAAAGGAGAGACAAAACATTTCAGAGTTTGTCAGACTTTTGTTCTTTTTATTTGCCAGGTCTCCCTTAAAAACAGACTGTTGATCTCAGCTGGACTTAATATGGGCTGAATAAACTTTTTAAAAAATGTATTTGGGAATTGAGCCACATATACACATTACACATCTTTCTGCTTTTTTCCCTGATATTTTTCCCTGAAAATAAACATGCAAAAGGAAATGCATTGATAAATAAATAAATACATTTTGCACAGTATGCAAGGGCTAATAAAGGCAAGTTAGTAAATATTATTTAGAGGAGAGAGATGGACATATGCACTGTAAAAATATATTTACAAAGGCTGACGTATTTTGTGTGGAAGAAATACGTTTCAGTCAGCCCTCTGTTTGTGGTCAAACTGGTAAAAGAAATTCTCCATGTTTCAGGCTGTACAACTGAAGACATCGACAACATGTCATCTGTTCTTTTGACAAAACCAGTGTAAGCAAACATACACGTGTGTGTATTTCCCTTAAAAAAGTTAGGGGAAGATCAGCAGCACCACCTACTTTTACTTTCACTTGGCTACACCTTCTACCAGTGTTCACATGCAGTCTGGTTTAAACTGGAGCAAACACATTACACTAGCCAAGGGCTTCCAGACTGTACTAGCCCTCTAAGTTTCCACGAATCCACTCACTGATAGATGACAACATGTTCCCTTTAACTCACACACAAACACCCAGCTGCTCAGCGTGCCCTGTAGCGCCTGGGGATATGTGTGACGTTATACTGACAAGGTGGGGGGATACGCTGGGACTTGTCAGAGCTGCAGCGTAAACCACACAGCACACATGACCAACTGCAAGTGATTGGAAAGAATGTGGTGTTTCACAAAAACATGACCAGTAGATGACAGGATGTGAACCAGGGTGAAGCTAACCTCTGTGTCGGCCTACAGAAAAATAGAGAACTTTGCAGGCTACATGTAGCCCATAGGTTTATGTAGGATATTGAGCTTGTTCAGTTTTGCAAAAAAAGTCAATAACAACATCTTAAAAGTTAAAAAATGGGGGGCAAAGTTAGAAAAAAAAATATGCTCGGGGTTAAAATGGCCTATGACACTTATGCAGTAAACATTTACTCAGTGAGGTCTTATTCAATAAGGAAAAGCTAAGGTAGGAACTCAAAACAATACTGTCTCAACTGCCCCTGGGTAACTTCCCAAACCATCTCAGGGAAAGCAGACACCTTTGGACTCCTGTGCTAGCTACCAATAAACATTCAGACACCTAACGCTGGCACAAACTGATAGGCCAAAAAATAACCTTTCAAAAATATGTCTTTTGTATGTGGCATAACTAAAACCAGTATGGTAGAACAAAAATAACAAATGAGCCAACATTTTACTTACACACAGTAGATTTCAAAACTGTAAATCAAATGTAAGGAACAGTCAGAAGGTGTTTCAGCACAGTGAATGGCATGGACATAGTTAGTCTCTAACTTGCTACAAAGGCATTGTCTCAACTGTGCGTCCATCTGAAATGACCCTGCTCTCCTCTATATCATCATATCATGATGTGGCTTTCAAACATGTTTACAACCAGGGCTGTAGCTAGGATATTAGTAATACTGAGGCCACGTGTCCAAAGTCCCACAGTTTAATCTTCCCCCTACATGTCAATTTTGACGAGCCACTGAAGACAGTGAAATTTTCTTTTCCCGCTATTTGTATATTGAATCACCTGTTAAAATATATACTGTGCTAAATTTATCTCCCTGCTTAATGTTCTTGATACTATGGGCTATTTCAAAGCCTTCCTCACAATGTCAGGTCATAATTCTGTTGGAGCATTGTGAAATCACTTTATTTTTGCATATAATTTGTTTGTAACGATAAAACTGTAACTGTAAACGCCTTCTCAGAATGTTTAAAACCCCCCAGTTCCCTGAAACAATACAGAGGACATGACATAAAGGTCCTCAGGGGTGGCTACGACCCTGTTTACCAACTGAAACTAGAGCCAACCAAAATGAATTTCACAACAGCTTTCTAACAGTACATCCTGAAGCTATCTTGATCTTTTGGTGCTGCTCTGCTCTTATCTGTTGTAGCCTCCCACAAGACATGTTTACACTTTCAACCTAAGTGTGTGTGTGTGTGTGTGTGTGTGTGTGTGTGTGTGTGTGTGTGTGTGTGTGTGTGTGTGTGTGTGTGTCTGAGTGCGTCTTGTACATCTATCTTTACGACGACAAATATAAACCTTCAGACTTCAGACGTTTCAAAGTGAAGATATTTCGGCCTGTTCTCGGGCTGGATCTTCAAAGAGCTGTTTGATAGTTAAGATTTTGTTTTGGGGCTTAGGGTTAGAATTATGCGTTGGGTTCAGCTTAGTGTAGGGTTTTGGGTTCAGCATGTAGTTGTGATAGTTTAGATTATAAGATTAGGATCTAGGGGCTGAGTAATGCACTTTGTAAATAAAAAACAGTCCTCACCGGGGTGGGCCTGCCTAAAATTTACCAGTGCCAATAGGATTGATATAAAAACATTTGATCTGTCTTTTGGTAGCCTAGATCACAATTCCCACATTTGTGATTACCTGATTACATACAGATGATATTTATATGTATTTATCATTAAAAAAAGGTCATGTCTTTTAGCATAATTCATAGAGAACAGTAAAAAAAGAAATACCCTGAAGGGCTGGTCTGGATTTTTTGAAGTGGAGTCATATGGAGTACTTATCCATAGTCGGTTAACTCTCTACATTTGATGTCAGTTGGCTCACCCCCAGTTTTGATAGTCTGACAAGGACGGTTAGCAATGTAGACAATGTAGGCCTACTGCTGTGGATGGGGGTCACCAACAAAACATATTTTAGCAACTTAAAACCTAAAAAAAAAAGTCCCACTTAAAAAAAACATTATCAGCATTAGATTGCTTAGCTTCCATGTCAGACTCCAGCCTGTTTCTTCAAACTGGTGGTGTGCTGACTGACATCTACAAAAATCTTAACTTTCCTTGTAAGTTTGTCAAATGAATGAATGAATAGTAATGAAAATGTATTCAGATATAGTCTACTAATGATACATTAACCTCATAAATCATCATAGCACATTAACTATTTTTAATCATAAAAAAGTATTGGTACCAGATTCAATATCTTCAATTCTTGTCCAGATATTACTTGGTATCAGCAGTGATGTAATGTAACCAAGTAATTGTACTTTGCTACAGTACTTAAGTATTTTGGGGAACATCTGTACCTACATTTTTATATTTCAGTCAACCTTCACTCTTACTTCACTACATTTACTAAATAAAATATATACTTTTACTTCAATGCATTTCTCCTGAGCATCTTTGTTATTTACTACAAAATGGGGACGAAAGGGACGATGGAAGGAGGACGGAAGGCACAGACAGACTGTTCAGACTTTAAATCCTTAAAGTTGTGGAAAAGACCTTGTCTTTGTGGTCCATTTTTAAGGTGTACATGTTACGAAGAAATAAACTTCATAATTCTCAAAATACTGACAGCTTGCTTTCTTTATTAACAGCATTTACTTATAGCCCACTTTTACATTATGTAGGCCTCCATTTAATATCATAAAAGACTTTTACACAAGTAAGGTTCAAATAGGTGACTCTAGTTTCTACCAAATCATTTTCTGGCAAGAAATCTGACTTTTACTCAAGTGTGGCTTTCAGGTACTTCATCCACTGTATCAGTTTGAAACTAAATTTTGTGGTAGCCTATCACCCACCCCTACTGCTTGGCTCTGGCCTGTTGTTACCTCTCTGAAAACATGTTTACACTCTTTCAATGTCAACAAAACAAGTGTGTGTGCATGTGAAGAGGGGGCTGCCTGGTGAGCTCTCCCATAACAAACAAGCCTGTATAACTTTCTAGTTATAAATCCACACTTGTTTTGTTCCTGACATAGGAGGGGTGAGTCTGTTTCAACAACAAATAGTGCCCTCTCACAGATATAAAATGTTATACGAAGAGGCATTCCCTGGAGATTACCCTCTTAATCACACAATTACCTCTCAATACAGTCATGTCAGCACTATTATTCATGTATGCATTCATTTAGGTGGATTACTCAATAAAAAGATTCGTGGCCTTGTAGGAGGATGACGAATAGATGTGTAATAACGCTACACTGGCACGCATGCGCACACCGGACTACCCCCCGCCTCCCCACCGTCTCGCAGCACTGTACATAGCGCTCGGGGGCTCCGCGGGCAGCCAATGGGGACACGTTGTTTTACCCGTGACATCATCCGCCACTCCTCTTACTAAAGAAGGAAACAAACATCCATCCAGAAGGAACGGGAGACGGAGAGAGAAAGAGAGAGAGGTAGGAGGGCGAGGAAGGGAGAATTAAACCCACCTAAACCTGCCTGACACGAAGGACAGCGCCACAGAAACACAGCCTCAGAGAGTACAGGACGATACCAGGTTATCAGGACCTCAGACCCGCGACCTTTTTTCTCCTGCCAGGACAAACGGCCACTTTTCCTGTCCTCTCGCGAGAAACTTCATCGATTTTTAGCAGGTGATGATCTTGGATTATTGTCTTTTTTTCCTTAACACGGATGAATTTTGAAGTGAGCTCAGCTTGTCGAGGTAAACAACGAAAACAGGGGTGTTTAACTAAGCCGATGGTCGGTCACGGCGACCTTTAACGGTGGATTGAAAGGTCAGGGGGTGTATGCGTGATGGTATTGTGTGGTAAACAAGCTTTTTTTGTCTCTGGCTCGTTGAAGTTGTCACCACCAACACCACCACCATCTCCTCCTCCTGACTGGAAATATCACAAGCCCTCAAACGTGACTCCGTCTGGTTTCGGGAGAAAACAAGGGAGGGAGCTAGCTAGTGCTGGTTGCTGTCTCTGTTTTTCTATTTGCCCTGAGCTGGGGGATGGGGAACCAAAGCCAGCTAATTCCTGTCTAGAAATAGAAAATTCATAAGCCGAATGGGCAAGTAGAGCGAGAGAGTTGCTCTGAAATTACTACACAGCATTTAGTTAAATATTAAATGAACTGCCAGCACATCTTTGCCTAGTGTTTGTAGTAGTTTCAGCTTAGGAGAAAATGATGTTTGTTCCGTGTTAAGAGCTCTGTGGCACCACCAAGTCGTTTCCAAGTACTTAAGTGTGATTATAAAATCGAGGTTGTTCCCACTGCTTCGTTGAAAACACGTAGAAAATGGCTATGAGTAGAAATGGTGGGAGAAAGGGGAGCTACAAAACGATGTCTAAACAGGAAGCAGAGAGATTGCAGACAAAGGAAGAAAGAAGAAACAAAGGGAGCAGGGACCACACTGTCTAGACTGTGGGTTATTTCAGAAAACATCAGTGCTGTTGCCTTCCTGTCGGTCACTGATGATTATTGGCATCATTGAGTCCCTTTAAAGAGAATAAATTACTGCGTGGAACAAAACAACAGAGGGTTTTTTTCTGTACTGTCCTTCAGTGTGACTCAGTAGTTTTCAGCCCAGCAGGGCCTGAAATATGAGCTAACGTTAAGCCTGTGTCTGATACAGGAGCACTGTCTTCCCCTTTTGTTTGCTGGAGATTTTCACAGCTATGTTGTTTAAATGTCTATCGCTTAGAGACCAAACAGCACTATTTCGAGTCGAGCCTGTTTTTCACATTTTGTTGCTGTGAGTGTTTGGATTTTTGTGAAAGGAAGTTGGTGGTGAATGATTGTGGCTTGTAATCTACCCTGTGCTGGAAACCCCCTGACTTGCCCTGTAGGATGTGCAGTATTTTACAATACACAACACATTGTAAATGCATACTTATTGAAGCTTAGCGCCAATTTGAAGAAACAGGACGTAGGTATAATTTGTTTTGCTCATGAGCAGTAATTGATTGATAAATCTAGGTGGATGACTGGGTACCTAAAGTTAGTGATAAACACCAACACTCACAGTTATATTTAATGAATAGCATGTGTGCTTTTCTCCATAAAAGACCTCATTTGATCAACATACACTTACATCTCCTGAAGTGTGCAGTGTTTTCATGTCAGGTTGAAAGCTGTGTGAATTTAAAGATAGGTAACCTGGGTGGTTTTACCTCCTACCTGACCCCTGTTTGGTGAGAGGTCTTGGTAAAGGTTAGGTTAACATGCCTGCTGTTTGTCTGACAGCTGGGCCCAAATGTGACAGCTGAGCCACACTGTCCATTGTTCCTTTGTGTCATGGTTAATCTGTTTACAGATATGGGTCTTGTCATGTTCTTTGTTGTATCTTTTCTGTTGTTTTTCTTGTCAGATGTTATTCTAGTCTCAGCTTAAATTGATATCTTCCCTTTGAGGAACTGTTTTCACTTTAAGACCTAGTCCAAAAAGATGGGGCATTGATGTGTAGGTCAGATCCTTCAGTCCAAATGTAGATGCCAACACAATAAACTGGTATGTGTTTAAAGAGAAGGATACCGATGATCACATGTAAAGAAAAATTCCTTTCGAGCTGCACGGTGGTTACCAACCTCTAGCTCATTCCTGTCTGGTATTTTTCAGCAGTCAGCAGCTGAACACGTGACACAAAAGAGAGAAGGTCTTTGTGGGCTTTTCCAAGGAAACCCTTTGTTGACAAGGCGGTGATAGCATGCAGGGTTAGATAAAGAGAGATGGAGGGAGGGGTTGGGGGGTAGCTCAAGATTTAATAGCACTTGTTAGTCTGTTGGTGAGGCCAGGACACCTCGAGGGGACTGACAGGACATTCTGAAACAACTGCCAACCTCTCCTGGAACATTAAGCTCGCTTGCCCTGTTTGTGTCCGTGACCAGAATATAGAAGAGCTTCACACCAACGCAAGCAAGCAGCTGCCATGTTACAGCACGACAGGGCCAAAGGTTGTTTACAAAGGAAATACAGCACTGTTGCTGTATATGCTGGTAGTTGTTGGCTGTGTTGTTGTCTTTTCTGTCGATGAGATGATTTGTAGAAGAGTCAGGGCAGGACTGGCAGACAGGATGCCTCTTACCCAGCTAATCCAGGCCTTCCTGTCTGTCTGTTTGTTCATTCATCAAGGTGTTTTTGATCTGTTGCCTCAAAGGCTGCGCCTCCCATTACACAACTTCCTGCTGTATTGCATTGCAGCAGAGCAGGGCGACAACGTCATAGGGCTACACGTTTTGCCAAGTTACGCACATACACGCTTGTTTATGGGCGTATGTGTGGGGAGAAATGACTCGGGAAGTTTTGAAATGCCTTGTGTGGCAAGATTCGCGGGGAGGGAGGGGAATACTTTCTGAAACTGTCGACCTACTTTGTTCCTCGTCATTCACTATCTTGTGCCTTCTGGTAAGAACAGTATGTCATTTAACTATTGTCTTGTTGTTCCTTTTGTGGTCCAGATATGGCTCATGAGTCAAGGCTTCATTTTATGTCTGTCTGGAGGAAGTGAAAAGCCTAGTGAGGCAGCGTTAGTTATGGTGAAGAGTCATTGTTGATCATATAATTACCATAACACACAAGTATGGCACATGAAACACAATTGGCTTCAGTTATGAATAATTGCCTAAGTAACACTAACTGGGTAACTATGATTTAGCTATTGATAAGGGAAATAATTGATAAGAAAGAAAGTTTTTCCCAAAGCAGTGTTCAGATATAAAAATGAGAGATGGTGGTCAAATGTTAGGAAGAACCATACCGACTGTTCTCAGGACTGAAAAGGGGTTCGTGGGGGAGGGGGTGGTGGGAGGAAAGGGGGACACAACAGTGAACAAAGCTGTGGGACAGAACAGAGTCCAGCTTCTGCCAAGGTGCTGAGCAGAACACAGTGAGTGTTGTTTGTTCTCTGGACTTCCTGTGGAGAAGCGTTCATTACTGTATTCAGGCTAAAGTCCAGGTCAAAAGAGACAGGCAAGTTGTTCTCGAATTTTCATAATATGATTCCTGTTATCTGTGACAGCTGTTGACACAGCGACAAGTTTCTTTGGAACCAGATTGGCAGGACAGTAGCGTCTTTACAGGGGAATGTGTCCTATGATGGAAAACATTTTAGTTGTATTTCACATTGAGGTCTTCAGGCCGAAAAACGCTCTTTCTCTCTGTGTGCCTGTCTGTCTAATTCTCACTCTGTTTCTCTCACTCTTTTAGCAATGGCCCAAGAGACGAACCAGAGCCCGGTGCCCATGCTTTGTGCCACGGGCTGCGGTTTCTATGGCAACCCAAGAACCAATGGTATGTGCTCCGTGTGCTATAAGGATCACCTGACACGGCAGCAAAGCAGTGACCGCATGAGCCCCCTCAGCCCTATGGGTAAGTCGATTCACAAGGATAACAAAAAAGGAAATGGAGAATTCTGCCTGTTTGTTAGGGAAACGTAGAAAACAATTGCAATCCAAATTGAGTTCAGAAGTCCAGTTATAAACAAATAAATGTGCCTTAACCTATATACTTACAACTAGAGTCAAGGAGGGACTTGAGGAAGTGTAGACATTGTTTTGAAATACAGCCAGTTCCAGGTCAGTGTTTTTTCCCAGCTCTCCTCCCCTGGCCCTCCCTTTTTGTTTTTCCACTTTGTGTAATGAAAGACAGCTGTTTTCTTCATTACAATGTTCAAGGTTAGGTGGGTGTTCACTCCTTTAGACATGTTTAAGGTCAAACATTGATGTTCCTCTCACAGTGCAACACTGAAAACCTGTAGAGACCCTTTTTGCAAATGAGACAAAGACACTATCAAGAATAGGAGATAATTTTTAATAGAGCTTTGAGAAAGAAGTATAGCCAGATATTTGTACATTTCCAAATCAACTGAGGAGATTTTAAATTATTAATCTGGGCGTAGATAACATGAGTTTGTTTTATTATTATTTCAGCATCAATACAGTGTAATGCTCACATTATTTTCTATTTTATTGTGAATTAAGCTGTTTACAAGTATATATTTTGCACTGTACTTGTTTTGCTTTCTAATATCATTGTTTTCTGTTTGAGTTTTGTCTCATGGAGTTCACTGTGTTCTCATCCAGGCTCAGCTGGTAGTCCTACCTCAGAGGCCTCGGCTATCCAGAGACTAGAAGCCAGTCTAGCCAAGGTTGATGCCTCCCCTGCCTCGTCACCAGACATGTCTAGGTCAGTGTCAGCTGGGTTTGACTTTTTGAGGTAGTTGGTAATTGGTGAATGTAAGACCTGACAAGTTCCTTTTCTCTTGCTGACTCCTGTTTGTCTGCTTATTTAAACTCTCAGAACTGTTCAAGGATCTCTTCCTGTGACTCAACAAATGACAGAGATGAGCATCTCGAGGGAGGACAAGCCAGAACCCTTAGAGCCTGGTAAGACACACAGACGCACATAAACACACTTGTAGTAACAGAGAATCCAGCAGACATAAACAAGCGGACATTTGACACACACAGGCAAAGAACAGACACACACAGGTGGCTGCTCGCACACAGACTTCTTAAGGCAAACATCGCCTTGTAGGACCCACTGTAGCCATAGTTTATTTTTGATGCTTCACTGCATACCTTAAACCCAACTGTTGGTTTTACTTACAGCCTCCAAGAAAGAGAGGAGGCCTAAAAATAAACCTGTTTAAAAATACCTCCGCACCAGAGGGCATTCTCAGATTAGATGCTGCCTGCCAGAGGCTTTCTCAGAGTAGTGCACTATTTTCTGCCAAGAACAAGTGGGGGCAATTTGGAGATAAGGAACATACTAATTACTGTCGTTTTGGACAAAAGTACACAATTTCAGTTGCCAGTGTGTTTGCATTTTATAATAGAACTATGATCTTATTAATCTGTTGCTCTGGCAAATTAAAAATATCAGATAATGACAAATTAAAAGTTGCACAACTAATAAGTATTTTTCCTTGTTGTCTTTGTGTAGTTGTAAACCAGCCTGCTGCTTCTAGCCCTTCTCCTGTAGCTTCTTCCAGCAGTGAAGAAGGCAAGAGTGACACCCCCAAACCCAAGAAAAATAGGTGCTTCATGTGCCGCAAAAGGGTGGGCCTTACAGGTGAGCAGGGGGGACATAACGGGCCCCTAATGCAACATATACTATTTATGTCAGTGATTCAGGTTATGAAAATTGTTTTACTGTCATAGATGGAAAGACAAAGGTTATTTTGCCTTACCGCTTCCCAAGTAGAGTCATTCAGCTCTCCTTTTCCAGCTTTGACCCCTGACCTTTGTGCTTCCAGGGTTCGATTGTCGCTGTGGCAACCTGTTCTGTGGCATCCACCGGTACTCAGACAAGCACAACTGTCCCTATGATTACAAGGCTGAGGCTGCCGCCAAGATCCGTAAAGAGAACCCTGTGGTGGTGGCTGACAAGATCCAGAGAATATAGATTTTACAAAACAACAGCAGCAGCGGCGGCAACGATGACAACACCTTTGACAAAGACTGGAGAATGAGTGCGAACCTTTTGAAATGAGCACTGGCATGAGTGGCTAAGTGAGGATCGAAAGGACTTGATTTACGAAATTACAACCTCAAGAAAATGACGGGGGGGAAAAGAAGAAAAAAAGAAAAGATCCTGTCTGATGCATGAATGATCACTTCTCTCCTTTTTTGATTAATTCATTAGTTTGTTTTATCCTATTTTCTGTGGTGTGACTTTGCCGCTGTTCAGTCCTTTTTTTTCTATGAATATGTATTGTCTTATTAAGAGCAGCCCAGGCTAACTGTCCAGGATATGCTGTGCTCCTCTCACCCAAACCAGGCGCCATTTTGTGCCAAACCGTAGACAGCCATTTTACTGAAACCCTGTCATGTGTCAGACACAGGCCGGTCTTTCAAAGCATTCAGACTACACAGTAACAGTCCACACAAGTTGTGTCCCTCAAGTTTTTGAACTTCTTGTTCTGCGCTCCGTTGGTACTGGAGTCAGTCAGCGTTTGGAGAACCGTACAACTGTCCCCCACCATGCACAAGGGGCTTTGTTACTTTGTCTCTGTCTTTCCTAGCTTTACCTACCTCACAGCTACTGTGTTAAGCTTTGTTGTCTTCCCTTTTACTTTGTTTTCATCAGCTTCGACCCCAGCAGAACAATGGATCGTCTTGATATTCAGCCTCAGTGACCCCTCTGATCAGCATGTCTGTGTTGACTTTGATCGGTTTGATTGTGATGAGGCTGTTTCCATTACGGCTGGAGGTATCATGCTAGACAGGGACAAACGAGTTACTCCACGTTTCACTGAGTCTAAACATTTTCAATGGACATGATGGGTGAAGGAGTTCCCCAACTGGTCTGAGCTCATAGTGTAATCACAGACGCCTGGTGCAGGGCTGTGTGTGCCGATGTGTGGCCTGAGAGGAAGGATGGCACCCTTCCCTGGCAGGCCTGGTAGGTGAATTTAAGCAACAATATTGTAGGGGCATGAATGGATTGGGATAAATGCATGAGTTACTCTTCATCTGCATTAGTGAATTATGGCATCACTCAACTTAGGGTTTCACACATTTTGTTTGCTGAGAGACAATTATCTGTTATGTTTTATTAGCTTTTTTTTTCTCTTCCATTGATATTGTACTGATGTTAGCGCATGTATTCAGTGCATTTGTGGAATAGGGTATGTGAACCATGATTTCTTTTTTTTTTTTTTTTAATTTTTAAATGCGCTAACAGAACGTTCATGTGAGCACAGTGAGTGTGTGTGTGCGTGTGTGTGTGTGTCTGAGTGTGTGTTGTTTCCCAACCCTTTTGTCTGTGGAGCTACCCGGTTTATCAGCACATGTTTACAGAACTACAGGAGCATGCCAGAGCTAGATTTATGAAAAATAATAGATACCAAGATTAGATGTAACTTCTCAACTGTCTAACAGCTATTGATCTGTGTGTCTGCTTTAGAGCACCGTAGAGAAGTGTGCGTGCGTGTATTTGTGCGCGTGCATGTGCACATTCCCGTGCAAAAGTGTGTTTTCATGGCTGCCTGACACATTGGAACCCACGGATGTTTGTGACTTGTGTTAATCCCACCTCCCCCTTTTTTTTCCTCCCCCCTGTAAGGATGTGTTTTTCATTTAAAAGACAACTGTATGTATTCGTTTTGAGTTTCTCCTTTCTGATTCTTAGTTATATGCAAATTTGTACAAAAAATGAAAAAACAACAAACTGTGTTGATATTTATGTATTACATATAATCTTGCTATCCAGCATTACGACAGAATAGTATCATGTAAATAAAACTGTACAGAGAGACATTACCAAGCTTCATTGTGTGTTGACTTTCACAGCTCACTGTTTTCTCATTTCTCAGTAATGTTGGGAGTTGTAGTGTGTGTGTGTGTGTGTGTGTGTGGCTGTTTCAACAGCTTGGTTTTAACAGTGTTGCACATTTTATAGCCTCCCTTGTGCAGATAAACCTGTCGGGCCAAAAGGGCAACTTTAAATGGAGTAAACAAGTTTATTGTACCATAGCGTAGTAAATATGGCTGAAAAAATACGGCTGTTTTGGGAAGTTAGTGATGAATCAGCAAAAGGTGGTTGTGACTGAAAGTGGAACTAATTACAGTCAGGACAGGAATAGTGTAGGAGCCACTTCTCAGGAGTTCCAGACATTAATACCTTACCTAGGCTAACCCTGCCTCTTTAGCATTCTCATGCTAATACAGAGCGCTGGCAGCTCTGACTGTAAACCTCGCTCAGCAGACTTGTCCAAACCTCGTCTGGGTCACACAGGAAGTATTAATCCCTGGACCCTGGAAGAAAGCGATCCTGTTCCACTTTATCTTGGCCAGGGCTGTCCAGGCAGAACTCACATTGTGTGCCTGTGCTTCAGAGACAATGTGTTTTCTCACACTCCTGTTGGGAGCTCCAGGGCCGAGTGTGTTCACAGATGGCGTCACGGCAACAGCTGCTCAGACAGCTGAGGTGTGCTCATGTGGAGTCCCTGTGACAAAGCTTCAGAGATCACATTGTCTGGACACAAGTCTAAAGTACAATGGAGTGTTCACACAAAAAAGTATTGGGTGGGAAAACATGAAGTGTTCAAACTCAAGATTTTTATTGAGCTGTTTAAAGTCCAGCCAGGGGCCAGTAGAAGGCATATTAATCACTGACCACACCATCCTCCTTAATCACGAGTCTGCGTGTCCTTTGAACCAGAGAGGACAGAGGAGTGCACTCAATAACTAATGTGGTGACAGATGAGAGGACGATCAGCACACTCCAAATATGACCTGGAACAACTACAGACATTCTGAAGCACATACTGTGTGTGTGTGTATGTGTGTGTGTGCATGTGGAAAAGAGTTGAACACACACATTTCAGAGTCAGTAATCCCCCCCACACATACACACACACACTCTAACCTACAATTTGTTTCACTGATGTGTGCAGCCCATTTATCTGTGTCACCCTCTCTCTCCCTCTGTCATTGGGTGTGACCGAGGTTATAAGGCTGGCGCAGTAGATGTAAAACATCAGAGATTCTGACTGGCAGAAGACGACAGATGTTGGTGCCAGATGTGCAAAAGGGGATGAAAGTTATACGAGGCCACAGACAGTAAATACAAACATGAACACACTTCTGTTTCTCAAGGAAACGGTTACACCCACGTTAACTGCATCTTCCTCCTCTACTTGTTTTCACGTGTTCCTCTCTCAGTTTCATCATATTGTTTCTACATTCTGTCTTCATTATATTTCATACTACATATAAGAAGGAATGTGGACCAAAAAAAAAACATGTAAAATAGTACATAATGAACACTCACATACACAGTAAGCATTTGTATGTACAGGGGCAGCTGTGACTCAGGATAGTGTGTCATCCATTAGCCACAGGGTTGGTGGTATGGAGGGGTAGTCGACATGTAACTTGACTACATTTAATCAAATTTGTTCTTAGATTACCCAGATGTTTTTGAGCATCCTGTACTTTGCTTAAGTATTTTCATTTTATGCTACTTTGTGCTTCTTCTCCACGACATTTTGGAAGTCAATATTGTTCTTTTTACTCCAAAATGTTTATCTTACATTAACTACTAGTGACTTTGCAGATTATTATTACAAAGTACAAAACAACTCGTAAATCATGATGTATTAGTACAGATTAAGTTGAGCTGAGATTAGCCCCACCTTTAGAAGCTGCAACATCAGTGACGCTTACACATCAATGCATTTATGATTGTAATCCAGTGATATGACATATATTATTCTGAAATGCACCATTCTGCATAATCAGTACTTTTACTTTTGGTACTTGAAGTATATTTAGATGCTAATAATAGATTTTGAATGCAGAATGACTTTCATTGTGTGTTGTTGGGTTTTTTCTATACTGTGGTATTGTTAGTATTACTAAAGTTAAAGATCAGAGTACTTTTTAAACCACTGGTGGGCTGATCATCGGCTCTTCCTGTACACACAAGCCAAAGTGTCCCTGAGCATGACACTGAACTCCAATTTGCTCTCTGCTGCCATCTGGATGTGAATGCTGTACAAGTGCAGCCCATTTACGATACACAGATAGAGCACCCATGCATATTTAAAAGAAACACACAACACCATATTCTATATATACTATATACATATGTTCTAAATACAAAATAAGACTGACACTTACTGAGTATATATGCTGTTCATATACAGTATATACACACAGAAACTGAGAAGGATGTCTCCTTCACTTTGTGAGCAACCATACAAGTTGAATGAATGTATACATGTATATGTCAGCACACTTTACAAATAAAAATCACTCAATCAAAACTGCTTTAAGGGAGGGAAGATATATTGAATAAATTATTTATTAAATTCAGATTATATTTAGAAAAGATAATAGGATGTTTAAATATGCCAGAGAAAACTGCAGTGTGTCAAAAATAAATAAATAAATTAAAGGTTTATTAAGGCACTAAGACCGATGTGCAGGTGTGCTGTATGTAAAGTATAAAATAAGATAAGCTTTATCTATTCTAAGGGAAATTTCTGTGTAACAGTTGCAATACAGAGGAGTGCAGATACAATGCATGCAATATACAGGGCATAAATAACAAAGTAGAAAAAGCAATATATAGCAAATATAAAACTAAATATAAACAAGATAATAGTAAGAAGCAAAATGTAAGGAATAGCTCACAGTAAAGTTCAAAATATGAAATATAAAATCGAGCTAACAGTAAGACAGAAAATATAACACTAGATAACAGTAAGGTGCAAATAGGTGCAACCAATATATCCAATATATAGCCTACAATATATACAGTGACACAAACTGGCTAGGAGTATGAATGAATATGTTGGTACAGTGTCAGATAGTTAAAATCATATTTGTTTTTATTTTTTAAAAATCTCTATGAGAACTTGTGAGGTTGCTAACAAACAGTTGTTTTATGTAGGATGGCATTTCACTCAGAAGAACTGAGTCAAATCTGAGCAACTCTATTGGTCTCTTAGATCAATGTCATACACCAATACTGAACTTGAAATATGGTGTCACGAAAACTGCAGCTCGGACAACCAACCAGCCAGCCATTCACAATGCAGTTGTAAGGATATAATCAATTAGCCTATTTTGGAGGCTGTTATTTTTCTAACAGGCCTACAGAAAGCTGGATTTATCCAAGTATTTTAAAAAAAAAAGCCAAAGACTGAGATATAATAAAACCTTAAACAGTGAATTATTGCTTTCAAGAGGCTACATGCTCATAATTAACAGACTATGGGAGAACGTTTTAATTAGAAATTAATCAAATCAACCTTTAAAAACTGAAATTATGAGATTAAAAATAGCCTGCAGGGGGCGATACTTGCTTTTGCTCCATGTGTCAAGTGTAATCTTTGACACCGGAACCGGAAACCAGCGGCAGCAGCGGCTTGTTGTGCGCTCGTGTTAGCTCTGCTTTTGTAACGTATGAGAGACGCATTTGTATGAAACTCGGACATTTTGAGAATAACCTCATGCTACAACTCTAAACACTGCACCCATGTTCCCAGCGTCTCCATAAAAAGACAGAGTGGAGTCGACTCTGTGAAAGTTTTGAGCAGCGGGTTGGTTTATTTTAAGGAAAAGTGCGGTAAAAGCTAAAAGACAAAACTTGCACCATGGCGGATGTTACTGCCCGTAGCCTGCAGTACGAGTACAAAGCGGTGAGTACGGACAGTGTTTGTAGATAAACTTGAAAACATATATCACCAACATATACATAAAAATAGAGTTTAACATGCTCCTACGGTATCAAGCTAGCCAGCTAGCATACATGTTTTCATTCAGGCTACTCCGTGTTTAGCTAGCCATTCTGCTAACTAGCAGTTAGGCTAGCCGGAGCTGTGCAGACTAGTGTCCCGACTGATCACCTTGTCTTTGTATCGTATTGTCAGAACTCAAACTTGGTGTTACAAGCCGATCGCTCCCTGATCGACCGCACACGGAGAGATGAACCCACCGGAGAGGTCCTGTCCCTGGTGGGAAAGCTGGAAGGGACGAAGATGGGTGATAAGGCTCAGAGGACCAAACCCCAGAAGCTGGAGGAGAGACGAGACAAGTCAGTACTGTCAACAATACGTTATATTGTCATGGTCACGTTAATGCAATTGATGTATACCTTTTACTATATTTATCCCCCGATGTACTTTAGTTAATGGACTGAAGTGTTATTCTGCATGTGCATTGGTTTCATTTCATGTCTCAGGAATCAAAATCAACTTTTAGAGTCAGAGAAGTTCATTGATACTGTTCGGCAGTCCATCATAGTAAATATTTGGTGTTGGGTTTTAACCTTTACATCGCCAAAACTTGTAGCTGTTAAATTATGGTTATTTTGAGAAATCTTAGGGGTCTCCGTGCTCAAAGTGTTTTTGGAAGCTGACATTTGTAATTTTGACTTGGTATCTAATTGCATTGCTTGTTGAAAGTTCAAATCCAGAAGATAAACATTCTTAAAATATATTTTTAAATAGAATAATGTCAATAATCCAATCCAGAAGTGAATCACAAAACAGTGATAACTGCTCATCATTTGCCAGCCGATATCAAATACTAAAATGATGGAAATTCTCACCAATTCATCTTCATGTCCGACACTGAAACCATTTCAAAAACAATATGTCGTTGTCAACAAAGTTGACAGAACAGAACAGAAACACGCTTTAAGGCTTAGCAATGTGTTTGTCATCCTGTAATAAAATTGCCTGGCATGCAGGCAAAGCAACACCTGTGCTATGGTTTGGAAAGTATTTTGCTCAAATGGCAAAAGCATCTAATATAGAATCCTCATCAGTACACTTAAATGGTGTTGTTCTGGTGTCCATAGAGTGACGCTACTCCTAATCTGTTTCATTTTCTCTTGCTCTGTCCATACAGGAGGCGGAAAAGAGATGAGGACAGGCACGACATCAACAAAATGAAGGGTTATACCCTTCTGTCTGAAGGCATCGATGAAATGGTGGGCATCGTGTACAAGCCTAAAACCAAAGAAACCAGAGAGACCTATGAAGTTTTGCTGAGCTTCATCCATGCTGCTTTAGGAGATCAGGTCAGGAAACTGAAAAACAGTTGTTCTGTTTACATGTGAGCTCGTGTTTTCTATCAGTGACCAGCACCTAAAGCTTGTATTGATCTGGTTATTATATCTTCTTGCAGCCGCGTGATATTCTGTGTGGAGCGGCAGATGAAGTGTTGGCAGTGTTGAAGAATGATAAAATGAGGGATAAGGAAAGGCGGCGTGAAGTAGAGCAGCTTCTTGGGCCTGCTGATGACACCCGCTACCATGTGTTGGTTAATTTGGGCAAAAAGATTTCCGATTACGGAGGGGACAAGGATTTACAGAATATGGGTGAGTACACTGGAAACTACTATGTACTATATATAATTAGTAAGTTCATGATGTTGTACATCGCGTCACATCACATCATGTTTCAGATTTCCATGAGAATACACCTGTGATTGTGGACTGTGTCTTTCGTTAACAGATGACAACATCGATGAAACATATGGTGTGAATGTCCAGTTTGAATCTGATGAGGAGGTGAGGACTTTATGCTTATTCCTTAAAAATCACAACTCTTAAGTTATCCCCGATTTGTAGCTTCAAATTGCGGGTTTAACCAGATTATGTCACCGATGTTCATTGTTATGTAGGAAGGGGATGAAGACCAGTTTGGAGAGGTACGAGATGAACACTCAGATGAAGACAGTGAAGGAGAGGAGGCAGGTGTGGGCTGCGCTCTTTCAGCCAACGTAAGTGCGATATCTGAATTAATGTTTGTTCTGAGTTAAACCAGTTTATATGTACGCAGCAAGTTAATGAATTACTCTTTATTTAGCTTGGGGCGACAGGCGATGTGATGACAGTGAAGAAAAAAGATCTACATCCTCGAGACATCGACGCTTTCTGGCTCCAGCGTCAGCTCAGTCGTTTTTATGACGATGCCATCGTCTCCCAAAAGAAAGCAGATGAAGTCTTAGAAATCCTCAAGGTATGTTTGACATCTTGTCTGTTATGAGCTTTTTCTGTTGTACATATACACGTATATTTTTCAGACTCACTCCTTCATCGCCATCTGTATTCCACAGACTGCCAGTGATGACAGAGAATGTGAGAACCAGCTGGTGTTGCTGCTGGGCTTCAACACCTTCGATTTCATCAAAATCCTCCGTCAACATCGCCGCATGAGTAAGTCATTAGTGTAGAATAGTGTTTTTCAGAATATTGGATCTTGTTTTTTTTTACATTATTAATCACTTTCTGTCACCTGACATACAGTTCAGTATTGTACCATGCTGGCAAGCGCTCAGAGTGAGGCAGAAAAGGAGCGGATAATAGGAAAGATGGAGTCTGACCAGGAACTGTCAAAGATTCTTTACCAGCTGCAAGAGACAGAGAAGGAGGATATTATTCGGGTAAGACTTCTTGCTTATAAAAGTATTTATAATGATTGCATCAAAGTATCTTTTATTTGTTATTCATGGGTTTTTTTGTTTTTAGGAGGAGCGATCTCGCAGGGAGAGGGTGAGGAAGTCTCGTGTTGATGACATGGAAGCGATGGATATTGACCACGGAGAGGTGAATACTGTTCATATATCAACTGCAATTATGCAAGCTACCCATGGTATTTTTTACTACAAGATAACTCAGGATTGCCACATTGGGGAAGGAAGATGTCATGAGGAACACTGCCATTGGTATGTATGCACAAAAGCTGAAATGTTGTATTTTTTATTGTTCTTGTTTCACAGTCAGTGGCCCCTCGACAGTTGCTAGACCTTGATGACCTGGCCTTCACTCAGGGGAGCCATTTCATGGCCAACAAGCGTTGCCAACTGCCAGATGGCTCATTTCGCAAACAACGCAAAGGTTATGAAGAAGTTCATGTGCCTGCCCTCAAACCCAAACCCTTTGCTGACGATGAGGTTTGTTGGTTTTATGTCTCATTATGAAAACCTTGTCATGCAACTACTGATGCAGAGGTTTCAATGATAAGTCGATTAGTAGCGTGTAGATGTACTCATGTCCTTCATTCTGCATGTCATTGCTTCATCAGGTGCTTGTTGCCATCGAGAAGTTGCCTAAGTATGCTCAGGCTGGATTTGAAGGGTTCAAAACACTGAATCGCATCCAGAGCAAGCTCTTCAAAACAACCTTGGAGACTGATGAGAACTTGCTAGTGTGTGCACCCACGGTAAGCAAACCTTGCTGAAGCTAAAAGCAGCGTGACAGTTTTTCCCGATGTGAATATTCTCCGATAATCTGGTTCTTCTTTGTGCACACAGGGAGCTGGTAAGACCAATGTTGCTTTGATGGCAATGCTGAGAGAAATTGGAAAGCACATAAACCTTGATGGAACCATCAATGTGGACGACTTCAAAATCATCTACATTGCACCCATGCGCTCACTCGTACAGGAGATGGTGGGAAGTTTCAGTAAGGTGAGGCCCTTCTCTGTCCTGCAGAAATCTGTATACATCAAATTAAATAAATTCATATCTGTGGCTGTGTGATTTTACTGATTAAATACCTTCTTCCCTTGACCAGCGATTGGCAAGTTATGGCATCACGGTGTCTGAGCTGACAGGAGATCACCAGCTCTGCAAAGAGGAGATTAACGCCACGCAAATCATCGTCTGCACCCCTGAGAAATGGGACATCATCACCCGTAAAGGCGGAGAGCGTACCTACACCCAGCTAGTGCGGCTCATTATCATTGTAAGTGCTGTGAATTTTTTGACAAGGGATCCTGTCATAAAACTCATCGACTGTGTTATAGCACCTGTCTAACTGATGAATTGATGTAAAACTCTAATAAGCTACAAAACCAATGTTTCTGTGCAGGATGAAATCCACCTGCTGCACGATGACCGTGGACCCGTGTTGGAATCTCTGGTGGCAAGGACCATACGTAATGTGGAGCTGACACAGGAGGATGTGCGCCTGCTGGGCCTGAGTGCCACACTGCCCAACTATGAGGATGTGGCTACCTGCCTGCGCGTAGATCCTGCCAAGGGACTCTTCTACTTCGACAACAGGTATGTCGTGTGGAGGAAGTCAAATGACAAAAAGTTAAATCATACTGCGGGAGCTTTTTCGAGGTAGGATTCCAGTGATGTCTTGTGATCTTGCGAATCTAGCTGTTTGGCACGGTAACTTAATTTGGGCAGACATGCTGGAGGAGGAGTGAAGTTGTAAATACAGGCATGTGTAACACTTGAAACTGCTGTTCTCAGACTCTCAGAGTTTTTTGTTTTTAACTCAAGTGTTGTCTCGTGTGAGGCAGCTGTTTTTTATTGTTTGTATGGAAGTTTCATATAAAAGAGGAAAATAATCAATTTTATTCTATGGTTATGTTAAACCATTTCTTAATTGAATCTACCGAACAATTATTGTATGGTGTAATATACTGTTACCATTATAAAAAAAATTACAAATACTATGAAGATTTATGTTATGTTGCCCAACCCTGTCATAAGTAATCGCGTTCTGTTCTAATGTGTTAAGTGGACACTCCCCATAACAGCCACATGTGTTTTCTTGTTTGCATTTTTTGCATATGCACCTCTGATAACTTAATTTCTTCTCTGTAGTTTCCGCCCTGTGCCCCTGGAGCAGACTTATGTCGGCATCACAGAGAAAAAGGCCATCAAGCGTTTCCAGATCATGAACGAGATTGTCTATGAAAAGATAATGGAACATGCTGGAAAGAACCAGGTGAGTCCTCTGTGGCTTGTGTTTCTCAAGTGACTGAATTCAATGACCAGATTCTCATAAGGAAGAACCTTTGAGCCACAGCAATTATAATTACATGCATGCACAAACTGGCACTAATTAACAATCTAACCATAACTGACTCCTGACTTTCGCTTGTCCCCATCAGGTGCTAGTATTTGTGCACTCCAGGAAGGAGACAGGAAAAACTGCAAGAGCCATAAGAGACATGTGTTTGGAGAAGGACACTCTGGGTCTTTTCCTCAGAGAGGGTTCGGCATCCACTGAAGTTCTGAGAACTGAGGCAGAGCAGTGCAAGGTGAGCTAACTAACCTGAAACTTCACCACAACAAAATAAGATAGATGACAAAATTCAAAGTTCTTGTAGCGCTTAGCAAGAACTCTTTTAGACTCACACCTGAACTTTCTTTTCTAGAACCTCGAGCTGAAGGATTTGCTGCCGTACGGCTTCGCAATCCATCATGCTGGTATGACCAGAGTGGACCGTACACTAGTAGAGGATCTGTTTGCCGATAGACACATCCAGGTTCTGGTATCTACAGCTACTCTGGCTTGGGGTGTCAACCTGCCGGCACACACCGTCATCATCAAAGGCACTCAGGTGTACAGCCCAGAGAAAGGCAGATGGACTGAACTTGGAGCCCTGGACATTTTGCAGGCAAGTCTGTGCTGGCTGGATACTAAACTACAGGAAAGTTTTTTTCACCTCTCACTAAAAGTAGTAACACAACAATTTATGTCTAATTTCAGATGCTTGGTCGAGCTGGTCGTCCTCAGTATGACACCAAGGGCGAGGGAATCCTGATCACGTCCCATGGAGAGCTGCAGTACTATCTGTCCCTGCTCAACCAGCAGCTGCCCATTGAGAGTCAGATGGTGGGCAAGCTGCCTGACATGCTCAATGCTGAGATAGTGCTGGGCAACGTGCAGACCGTCAAGGTTAGTGACATGTAAAGACGCATCATCAGATGCATAGGGAGTTGATCAAATACTCTGTTTTTTATTTTTACAGTTTCTGTAACTAATATTTTTGTTGTGTCAGGATGCTGTGAACTGGCTCGGCTACACCTACCTGTATGTGCGCATGCTCCGCAACCCCACCCTGTATGGTGTCTCCCATGATGACCGGAGTTCAGACCCCCTGCTAGAGAGACGCAGGATGGACCTAGTGCACACAGCAGCCAGTGTCCTGGACAAGAACAGCCTCATCAAGTATGACAAGAGGACTGGCAGCTTCCAGGTATGAACATCTAACAGTTATTATCTGTTAATGATCTGTTCTTTTAATGCCAGTGCTGTTAAATTATTGCTGAGTTTGACATTAGACTTGTAATGATTGACTTTTTTGCCTCTTTTCCTGAAGGTTACAGACCTGGGACGCATCGCCAGTCACTTCTACATCACTCATGACTCCATTCAAACATACAACCAGCTGCTGAAGCCCACTCTCAGTGAGATTGAGCTCTTCAGAGTCTTTTCACTGTCCTCAGAGTTCAGGAACATCACTGTGAGAGAGGTATGGTTGTCTTTAGACAGTCATGGTTTTGCAGTTCTAGCCCCCAACAAAACTTAACTTAACATGCTGAACTTAAATACCGAAATGTTGCTGTGTCTTTCAGGAGGAGAAGCTGGAACTTCAGAAGCTGCTGGAAAGAGTTCCCATTCCTGTGAAGGAAAGCATTGAGGAGCCCAGCGCAAAGGTAGCGTTCATAATCAGTGATCAATTTATAAGAATTACATTCCGTTACCAGCAATAAAATTAGAGGCATTACTAGCCCTAATGATGTAGTCTTTTTACACCCGTCTCCTTGCCTTACTTTGTTAACATGTTGTTGAATAAAACGTAGCAGATTGTCTATGGTAAACATGTACTCCTTCTAAAAGATGATTTATGATTTCTTAAATTCATTAACAGACAGTAACTTGTTCGGTGAACATTTAACATAATTTGTTATTAATTTTAGCCCCATATAAAATGAATAAACATGATGTTTCACAGATAATGATCTACTCCCTTATAACTGCTCATTTATTAAATCAGAATTCTACTGAGTAAAATACGATTAGCAGAATTAAGCAGAGGACCTTAGTAATATAAGTAATATAAAGTGGTAGTAATAGAAATCACTTAAGGCACTCATTTTAATATGGTATGAAAGAAATATGGGAAGCCAGTAGGGTTGGTAAAATAATATTCGAAGGTTGAATATCCGTCAAATATGGGAAAAAATGGACATTCGGTTGTGAAATTTAATATTCGATTAGTGGGCATGGCTGTCGCTCAGAGCATGGGACGCACTGCTGACTTTCTTCCGGTGTGTGTGTGTGTGTGTGTCCTTTACTGGCCTATGTAGTTGTAGAAATAATATTCGAATATAATCAATATACGGCCGTTTTTTTAAAGCCAAATATTCAAATTTAATTTCTGAGCTCAGTTGACAGCCCTAGAAGCCAGTAACACATTCTCAGCCTAGGTTGAAGTGTAAACAAATCCTGCACCTGTTCGTAAAATGTCCGCGGGCTCTGAGGGATTTATATTTTCTAAACTGTTCACATGTATGTACCGTTAACAAGATAGCTGGTAATATCTATAGATTGTGTGCTAATATCCAAGTATGAGGCCAGGGGCAGCATTGTGGGTCAGAATTCCAACTTTTCGTTGTTAGGTTGCGTGGATCCATGTTGTTACTAGAAAATAAATAGCCAAACAGCAGTTCCAGGTATCTTTTCTGAGTTTGTTTCAGTATGGTTTTCTCCCAGTTTGCTTCTGCTTCTCCAGTTGGAAGATTTAATGGGTTGGATAACTTATTTACTTGTGTTGTTTACTGTACAGCTTGCTGTAGCTATACTTTCAAAATGGCGTGTTGGTGACATCACACACAATCCACACATGTGACTGACAAAGACAGATTGTGTAAGATTAGTTTAAGTGGCTTGGGGTTTTTCTGGTGTGCTGATTAGTTGCCACTTGATTTGTTCCTTCTTTTCTGTTATATGAACAGGACTAATTAAATCCCAATAAAAAGTTCATCGTGTATTTTGTGTCTTCTCATTTCAGATCAACGTCCTGCTCCAGGCGTACATCTCTCAACTCAAGCTGGAAGGCTTTGCTCTCATGGCTGACATGGTTTATGTTACCCAGGTACACCACGACCTACTTTCATTATTGTTTTGGTCAACTTATAGGTTTTTGTTTGTCTTTCAGAATTGCGGTTTTCACATGTTTTTCTTTAGTTGTACATGGGCTTGAATTTCTGTCGTGTGAGGACGTTACATCTTTAGACTGATTAGATGCAAATAAATGTCGTTTTACACCTGTTTTAAAATTGGTTTGTTTAAAATGTTGATGCCAAACATAACTGCCCACGAATACAATTCAATTTGGTAACAAAAAAAAACTTGTTTTTAGAAAACAAAGGTAGATTTGTTTTTGGAGTGAATTGTCCTGAGATTAATTTTTCCATGATGTTTTTTCTTACAGAGTGCTGGCAGGTTGATGCGGGCCATATTTGAGATTGTTCTCAACAGGGGCTGGGCTCAGCTGACAGACAAGACCATGAATCTTTGCAAGATGATTGACAAGAGAATGTAAGTCTGTAACTCTTTGTTTTGCTATGTTGTCTTTTGGTTGCCAAGGTAAGACGCTGATGTTTTGCATCCCTGTTCTCTACAGGTGGCAGTCGATGTCTCCACTGCGACAGTTCAAGAAGCTGCCAGAGGAAGTGATCAAGAAGATCGAGAAGAAGAACTTCCCCTTTGAGCGTCTTTATGATCTCAACCACAATGAGATTGGTGAGTGTCTTCTCCAATAACTTTCTCACTGAATTCCCTCCTCAGCCTTCGGACTAATTAGAAGCCATATTTTTAATTTTTTAGGTGAGCTGATCCGAATGCCAAAAATGGGGAAAACCATCCACAAATACGTCCACCAGTTCCCCAAATTGGACCTGGCTGTCCATCTACAGCCCATCACCCGCTCTACACTGAAAGTGGAGCTCACCATCACGCCTGACTTTCAGTGGGATGACAAGGTCAGTACGTGGATCCAGGGTGTGCTGCACCATAACTGCCCCTGTTGCTTTGCCTCCTTACACACTTTGATTTTCTCCACTTAGATTCATGGATCATCAGAGGCTTTCTGGATCCTTGTTGAGGATGTGGACAGTGAGGTCATCCTCCACCACGAGTACTTCCTGCTCAAAGCCAAGTACGCCCAGGACGAGCACCTTGTGACTTTCTTTGTCCCAGTGTTCGAGCCTCTGCCACCACAGTACTTCATCCGTGTGGTCTCAGACCGATGGCTCTGTAAGTAATTTGAAACATCTGTGTTGTAGAAATCACATTGTTAATGTTCAGTATTTTAATCATCTGCTTTATTTTTTCTGCGTCTTTTCAGCCTGTGAGACTCAGCTGCCAGTATCTTTCCGTCACCTGATCCTACCAGAGAAGTACCCACCTCCTACCGAGCTGCTGGACCTGCAGCCGCTGCCCGTCACTGCTCTCAGGAACTCTGCCTTTGAGGCTCTCTACCAGAACAAGTTCCCCTTCTTCAACCCCATTCAGACACAAGGTACAGAACAAGAAAGAAAGAACAGTCACTTTTTGACATAATTTAGTCAAAAGATAGCTTTTCCTCTGGGTGTTTCTGTTATTGGTTCTTCAGGTGAGTGCTCAGAGGCTTGCTGTCCATTTCACTTTGTTTTCTTGGCTTATGTAGTTGTATTGTTTCTGCTCCTCCAGTGTTCAACGCGGTGTACAACAGTGACGATAATGTGTTTGTGGGAGCTCCCACCGGCAGTGGAAAGACCATCTGTGCAGAGTTTGCTATTCTGAGGATGCTGCTGCACAATGCAGAAGGTCGCTGTGTCTACATCACCCCAATGGAAGCACTGGCTGAACAAGTATGAAGTCACTTTGAAGTTGGACGTATGCTTGTATCAGAACCACCACTGCTTACTTTTTCCATCAAACATAATGAATAATTGTGTCAATCTTTGTCACACAGGTGTTTGTCGACTGGCACCAGAAGTTCCAGGACATCCTGAACAAAAAGGTGGTGCTGCTGACTGGAGAGACCAGCACAGATCTAAAGCTCTTGGGAAAAGGTGACATTATTGTCAGTACCCCCGACAAATGGGACATCCTGTCTCGTCGCTGGAAACAGAGGAAGAACGTTCAGAACGTCAGCCTGTTCATTGTGGATGAGGCACATCTCATCGGAGGAGAAAATGGAGTAAGAACATAACACCTGTGCTGCGTCGTACTCATTAGGTGTACACTGCAATAGTCGTTTGTAGACTGTGCATAATGTTAATGTCCCTTGTTTATTTTCTTCAGCCTGTGTTAGAGGTCATCTGTTCCAGGATGAGGTACATCTCCTCTCAGATTGAGCGTCCCATCCGCATTGTGGCCCTCAGCTCGTCTTTGTCCAACGCCAAAGATGTAGCCCACTGGCTAGGCTGCAGCACCACAGCCACATTCAACTTCCACCCCAACGTCAGACCTGTGCCTCTGGAGCTGCACATTCAGGTCTGTAAACTGTGTGCTAGTCAACAGCCAAGAAGACATAAAGTCCTGTCAGGTCCCTGATTTTGCTGCTAACCTTTCTGCTCTTTTGTTAGGGCTTCAATGTGAGTCACACTCAGACTCGCCTGCTGTCCATGGCTAAGCCAGTGTACCATGCCATCATGAAGCATTCTCCCTCTAAGCCGGCCGTAGTGTTCGTTCCATCCCGCAGACAGACTCGCCTCACAGCCATCGACATCCTCACTTTCTGTGCTGCTGACGTGGTTCCTCAGAGGTCAGTCATTACAATGACATCATGCCTGTAGATGAGGAATAGCCTGCGCTGATGTTTCCATTACATCTCAGTGCTGTGAATAAATAATTAATGTTTGTCTCTCTGTAGGTTCTTGCACTGCACAGAGAAAGACCTCGCTCCATTCCTGGAGAAAATAAATGACTCAACTCTGAAAGAGACTCTGGCGAACGGCGTGGGCTACCTGCATGAGGGCCTGTCTACAATCGAACGCAAGATAGTGGAGCAGCTCTTCAACTCAGGTATGATTCACTCCTGCTCTCCCTTTTCTGCTTGGTCTGTGTAGGATTAGGTTCTGAATTAATATTTTTGGTTCCTCTCCTTTTTACAGGAGCTGTTCAGGTGGTGGTGTCGTCTCGTTCACTCTGCTGGGGCATCAACATCTCTGCACACCTTGTCATTGTCATGGACACCCAGTACTACAACGGCAAAATCCATGCGTAAGGCTCCCACCAGATTGATTAAGGTGTGTGCTCCGCGTGATATGCATTGTGTTGGTGACATTCTCTTCCTCTTTTCCCTCTTTCTCTTAGATACGTGGACTATCCCATATATGACGTCCTCCAGATGGTCGGCAAGGCAAACAGACCCATGTTGGATGATGAGGGACGCTGTGTCATCATGTGTCAGGGCTCCAAGAAGGTAGGTAGACCTCTGTTGTTTCTGTCTTGTTCAATTTTCAGTAAGAACGAACACAACAGTTTCTCTTCTTTTGTCCTCGATAGGACTTCTTTAAGAAGTTCCTGTACGAGCCGCTGCCAGTGGAGTCCCACTTGGACCACTGCCTCCATGACCACTTCAACGCTGAGATTGTCACCAAGACTGTGGAGAACAAGCAGGACGCTGTGGACTACCTGACGTGGACATTCCTCTACCGCCGTATGACCCAGAACCCCAACTACTACAACCTGCAAGGTGAGTCTCAATCTGTCTGTTTTAAAACAAGAGAATAGATGCTGTTTCACTTACACCAGGTCTGATGTTGGGAACAGCTCATAAATGTCAAGTTCTGTGTTCTTACTTTGTCAGGCATGTCCCATCGTCACCTGTCAGACCACCTGTCGGAGCTGGTGGAACACACGTTACATGACCTGGAGCAGTCCAAGTGCATCAGCATAGAGGATGAGATGGATGTAGCACCGCTCAATCTGGGCATGATCGCCGCCTACTACTACATCAACTACACCACCATTGGTTTGTGCCAGTACAACTGTCCTAACACACTTACTGAAAACTTCCTATCATGTTATTATCATGCCTGTCATAGATCCTATGTGTATGAAAAATGTGTTGAACTCACACATAGCTGACTTGTTTTGGTTCTGCAGAGTTGTTCAGCATGTCCCTGAATGCCAAGACAAAGATCCGTGGATTAATTGAGATCATCTCCAATGCTGCCGAGTACAAGAACATTCCCATCAGACATCACGAGGATGCACTACTCCGACAGGTAGACAAATAGAGCTCAGCTGTAACTGACTGTTTATAATACTGAACACTTCTCTGACAAGTCAGTATGAAACTGTGTTGAAACAACTTGTTTTTGTATTTCAGTTGGCACAGAAAGTGCCCCACAAACTGAACAACCCCAAGTTCAACGATCCCCATGTGAAGACAAACCTGCTGCTGCAAGCCCACCTCTCCAGGATGCAGCTGAGCGCTGAGCTGCAGTCAGACACAGAGGAGATCCTGAGCAAGGTACAGAGTCATGGTGATTTTGGCACTGAGTGGGAATAGACTGTCAAATCTCTGAAATTAATTCCTGTGTGTATATATAACCCGTGTGTTGTGTCTGTAGGCGGTTCGTCTGATACAAGCCTGCGTTGATGTGCTGTCCAGTAACGGCTGGCTCAGTCCTGCACTGGCAGCTATGGAGCTGGCCCAGATGGTCACCCAGGCAATGTGGTCCAAGGACTCGTACCTCAAACAGCTGCCCTTCTTCACCTCAGAGCACATCAAACGCTGCACAGATAAGGTACATCAGAGTTGTCTCGTTGCTTGCTTCAGTACTCCTGTACATGGATCAAAGTGCATTGACCGACTATCAATCCCTGCTCTTTTCATCAGGGTGTGGAGAGTATCTTTGACATCATGGAGATGGAGGATGAGGACAGAACTGCTCTGCTGCAGCTCTCTGATGCCCAGATGGCTGATGTGGCTCGCTTCTGTAACCGCTACCCCAACATCGAGTTGTCGTATGAAGTGGCAGAAAAGGACAACATCAAGAGGTTTGTATGAATTCAGTCTACAGCGTTGTCTGCAGTAATAATGCATAAACACATTTTATAAGGTAGACAGCTGCATGACAAGTGCAATGATGATTATTTCTCATCACGCAGTTATTATGGTAAATGTGAATGTGTGTTTCCATGTGTCCTCACAGTGGCAGTCCAGTTCTGGTTCAGGTTCAGCTGGAGAGAGAGGAGGAGGTGACCGGGCCTGTCATTGCACCTCTCTTCCCACAGGTACTTTTTTTTTTTTTTTTTTTGTATGATCAAGTCTTTTTTCCTCAACATGTAATGACTCGTTTATAAACTAGGTGTCTGCATGTCTTTGAAATGTATTAAACTTAATGTTATAAATATTAGGCCTTAAAAGTCATCACATAGTCTTAAATTTTAATTTATGAGGTTTTAAATGCCACAAACATTTTTTTCAAATTAATTTTTCCATCTCTCAATCTCTCTCTGTCAAAATGAGTCGAGCTCCTCTGCATAAAATTCCACATTTCTGATGTTACAAATCTTTAAACGTAGCACTGACCCTAATACTGTCTTAATACTTTATACTTGCACTTGTAGAGTGTAAAATGTAGATTAACCTAACTCACTCTAATGACCATATTCCTACATAAAACCTACCTCTGCATGGGTACACGTATATACTTACCTATATATTAACTGTGATGCTTGAATAACGAAAAAGATTATTTGTCCAAAGATCAGTCTTAAATTTGGTTTTTAAAAAATCATCTTTAAAATGTTAAGTGTAGACACCCTGATAAATATTTTTCATGTTGACAGAAACGTGAGGAGGGCTGGTGGGTCGTGATCGGAGACCCCAAGTCTAACAGCCTGATCTCTATCAAGAGGCTGACTCTGCAGCAGAAAGCAAAGGTCAGTAAGAGTCACCAACTGCATGTATTCTGTGACCAAAAATAAATCCTCTTTAAAACAAAAGCCTCACTTTGTTTATGTCATGTCCTCCCTCCGCAGGTTAAGCTGGACTTTGTTGCACCAGCGATGGGCGTTCACAACTACACCCTGTACTTCATGAGTGACGCATACATGGGCTGTGACCAGGAGTACAAGTTCAGCGTAGACGTGAAGGAGGCTGACAGCGATGGAGACAGTGACTCAGACTAAGCTGTAACTTGACAATTGCAGTCTGCATTACTTTGTTTGACATCGAGAGGGATCAGTAGGTGTTTTTTGTTTTTTAATTGTAGATATTCAGCCTGATTCATGGCCCCTTTGTAAGCATGTCACTATCATCTCTGCCCTCGTGAAAATAAGTCATTGTATACAGTTGTGTCTCATTTTAAAGTTGTAATCTCGAAGATTTTCATTAAAATGTCTAAAGTCACTGTCTGTTGCTGAATGAGGTAACAATGGTGACTGAGCCTGTGGCCCACTGACCAATGTTATGCAATATTTATATATTAGCAAATTAGGAACTGGGTGTCAAGAGAGATACTCCTGGGGAAAAAATGCTGTATTAAGTTACTGCGAATGCAAACCAAACATTTTCTAGTTCTGCAGCTTCACATTAAAAGCATTCAACTGGCGAACATGAGTTGACTTTTAATATGAAGTAGTCATTAGCACTTAGAGAGCACAGTGAGCTGTTGGATGAAGAGCTACACACCTCACCTTCCCATACTAGTGAAGTAACCAACTCTTTTCACTGTGTCCTGCTGTCCACAGACTCATGTCATGTGTACCATAATATCAGAGCATGTATGCTCACAGAGTGATGGATTAAGACCAGTTATTGCATGACTTCTGTACTGAAATGATGAGTTTGTTTTGCCGCCCCCCAAACTCTGACCTGTGGTATTAAACCACATCTGCTGTTAACTACAAGTAACTACAGGTGGCACCAAATCCGCCAGGCCTGAAATCTTCGAGATTGCTACTTTAAATCACCACAGTGAACATCAGTCCAGAATTAGTGTACAGGATGTGTTTACAGTTGATATAATCAAGCATGTATTACAGATACATGGCGAACTCTCCTCACTGAGGCCCCAGTCTGTGTTCTGAGTGTATGAAGTCTCTGTACTTAGCGATCTACTGTTAGTTTTCAGGTCTGACTGAAATCTGAAATGTGACTTAAGATTGAAAAAATACACGTCGGTGGTCTGTACTTTAGAGTTAGTGATTGGGTTTGTAAACACAAGGAGAACTGTCCACTTATATTTTGGGACTTAAATCATTTTGTTATGAAATCGTATTCTAAGTGTTTTTAGTATGATGTGCTGTCTGGAATATTTTTTGCAATAAAGCCACAGAATTGTTTTTATATTGTTTTTAATATTTATTTATATAAACATCATGAAATATCAGTAAATTCTTAATTAAGCTGTTAGACAAATATTTAAACTCACGAAGCAAAAGATGCGCCAAAGCATTATGATCAGTTTAGAAACCGACATGAAATGTGACACGTTCGTACACCATGATATCAAGCTGAATCCTGTCAGACTATCAGAAGCTGTAAAAGTTGAATTAACAAAATTAAATGCGGTGACCTCAGGACGACACAGTTCCCAGTGTAGCTTGCATTAACTGTTTCTGTTCAGTAAAAGGCTACGTATGTTGACCGGCGATCAGTCTTCATCTTGGAACCTCCAGATGGTGATCTCTCCATCATCGCTGCAGGCCGCCAGGAGCCCTGCTTCTTTTGGGTTCCAGGAGACACAGTTGACATCCTGGCTGTGAGCTTTGGTCACCTGAGCAGCCAGTGAGAACACCGGCTGGTCTGGATCAGCCGTCTCATCCTCCTTAAACACTCGCACTGCATCGTCACCACAAGCAGTTGCCAGGGCGCCAGTCAGCCGACACCTGAACGCAGATAAATGTTACGGTTCTCAGTTTGAACAAGATGACAAATTCCAGTGCATGCAGACCTGTGAAAATCATGATGCATTTGACATGTGACAATGACATTAAACTGGTTCCATGTAATTCTGTCTTGCACACAGAGCGCAGCTGACATGTTTTTACCTACGTCAATTTATCCTCTGCACCAATACTAAGGAGGGCTGTGTAACTCAAATGACACATATTCCTTGAGTCTAACCAAAGTCAGCCTATAACTGTCGTTCCCAGCTATTGGGTCGCAGGTCTTTTCTGAATGGGCCGCAAATGACTCGCAAACGCATCAAGTTTGTAAAAATACACAATATTTTTTAGCACAGTGAATATCTGGCACAGAGCTTTTATGTTGAAGTTGTTTCCCGCTGTAGAGTGACTAATGGACAGCTACTTGAGAGAAACAGCAAACTAGCTCGACGACATGGTCAAACACAAGTATGAAGCTGAATATATTAAACTGTGTCGACCTTAAACTAATGACTATGGAGGAATCTGGACCCTATGGCTGGACTACTTGGGAACTGCTGACCTATGACATTGAGAGATGAATATATATTATTCCATGACGTGGAAGAGAGAAGTGTGTCGATGTCACACCACAGTGATGAGATAACCTTAATGAACCAGCAAACTGGGGGTGCAAACTGGGCTTAGAGTGTATTGTATCTATACAGTATATGAAAATGAGATGGGTCTTACCAGTCGACATCATAAACTGTTCGTCCATGGTACCCAGACAGAGTACAAACACACTTCCACGATAAGTCTCCTGTTTAAAAAGCAGAGCAGGAAAAAAAGTTAGAGACAAAATAATCCAGCAGCATCTGTCTTTTTAGAGGACTGTCAAATGGACGAAAAGGTGCCATGTTAAACAATTCATGTATGTGACGGATATAAAATGAGCTTCTAACCTTGTTAGTCTTAAAGAGTTAACCATGATCTTTGCCTGCTGAAGTGCTTTTTGTTTTAAAAACTGTCATCAGTAATTAAACTGAGATGACATCATCTATAAGGAGACTAATGCTGTCTACCAGTAACAGCTCACCCTGTCCACCTTCATTTGGAGTCTCCTTCCAAATCTTCAAGGTGCGGTCGTCGCTGCAGGAGGCCAGCCTCTGTCCTGTTGCATCAAAAGACAAACTCCAGACTGTGGATGTGTGACCTTTCAAGGTGTCCCGGCACTCCCAGTCATCATCCTCTTCCTTGTAAATACAAATGTTGTTGTCGTAGCTGGCTGAAGCCAGGAGCTGTAACACATGGTAAATACACAGTAAGATGACACACTGAGAAATAATTCAGGTGCATGGAGCAGAGGGTAACTTACCTCCTGGGTTGGGTGCCACACAACATGCTTGACGTCTTGTGTGTGAGAGTTAACGACAGTAACACACTCATAATCGTCTTCTTCATCCACTGTGGGACAATAAGAGAAAGGTCAGAGAGGCACAGGTCAGTAGGTTTGCTCATTTCCTCCTATAAATTGGATTTATGCCATGCATCTGAGGTGGCAACACAAACCTTCCCACACCCACACACTCTTGTCTCGGCTACACGTTGCCAGCAGATTCCCCGACGGTGCCCACGCCACACATTTAACCTCATTTTCATGTCCCTCTAGCACAGTCACACTCTAAAAGACAAAGTAACACTCAGGGTAAAATACACAAAGGGTACAACATATTCAAAATGACAATTATGCATCTCATCTCACCTCAAAATCATTGTCCTTCTTTTTCCAGATGCATGTGGTTGCATCAAAGCTGGCAGAGGCCAGATAATTCCCGCAGGGAGACCAGGCCACTTTCCTCACAGTGCGCTGGTGTCCATCCTGAAGCACAGTCTTACATATCCAGGTGTCACCTAAAACAAAAAAATCATAGTGTCTAAGGCAGCTAAAAATCAGTGAGCAAGACTGCATTATGACAGTATGGACTTACAGGATCTGTGCACCCCTGTCTGATTATCTCAACTAACAAACAGTGTCTGTTGTAGTGTTGTCAAAAATATAAAATTATTTTTCCTGAACTGAATATTTAAAACTGTTTCAACACTCAATTTCTGCTGCATCTATACCATCGACAAGAAGAAGCAACTCTCCATAACTTAAAGAATATCTGAAGCGATGGCATTAAAGTTAAGTTACTTCCTGTGATGAGTGATGAGTTCTTGTCAAGTTTTCCTTGTTTTTGTCTTCTATTATGTTACTTGATTATTAGTTTAAACAGCAGAAACTCGGTTCAATGAGATACTAGCATTAACTCAGTGTGTTGCAGGTTAGCTGTCACTCAGTTCATTTTGTTGATAACTCACCTTCTCGTCCCCATATCCGGACGGCCTTGTCGCCGCCGCATGAAGCCAGCAGCGTCCCGGTCGGGTTCCAGCTGACGAACCAGCACCGGGAGTCCGGGTGTGCACTCAGTCTCTGGACCAGAGACAAAGCGTCCTTCATGTCTGAGCTGCTCTAAATATTAATGTTTGTGAACCGCTGTCACTCCCGTCTCCTGTCCGTGATCACTGACAGCTAACTGACGCGAGATAAACCAGCCGACTCACACCACGACACTCTGTAACAACTCGCGATAACAACCAGTGCTATTGTGCTAAACAACAGTAATCTGGTAAGTAGAAATAATATTTAGAAAAAAAGAAATATATTTGCACTAACGAACAAAGTACAGTAGTTTGCAGAAACTACCGTGTCGGAAATGCCGCCATCTTTGCTTATCGCTTGATGCAATGCATTATGGGGCTTCTTTTTTTCTTCTTCGTCTTGGGTTTTAATGTCTGTTGGCAACCAGCGTATTAGGCGCATTACCGCCACCATCTGCTGTAGGTCTGTAACACAACTGGACTTTGTTCTCCAGTCTGTCAAGTGAACTTCTTTTTTTTTTTTTGCTTGTGATGTAAATATATCATAAACTTATAACTGGGTAATTCTCGCTTTCAGAGTTAAACAATGAAAACAAATTAATAATTGTTGATTGTTGTACTACTGTTAATTAGAACTGTCATCACAAAGTCTTTTCCCAAAGGCTGTTTTATTTTATTAATCGATTAATTTCTTATTTTTGCACTTGAATAATTACACCAGTCTGTAATATAAACAATAAATACTTAAATAAAAGTGCTTGGAGTTTGTTTACCCTCTGTAGATCATATCATAACTTTATTGGTCCATGGCCCATCTTTCCACCAAATGTCATTGACATTTTTTTTTCTAGATATCCCAATAAACAACAAATAAACAAACTAACAGGACCAAATACATGACCTGTGTTTATTGTCTCTGTACAATGTGTAGAGTTTTTAGAGAGCAGCTTTGTGTGTCTTCTTGAAGTGTCTAATTGTGTGACTTTGTGACAGCTGCTAAATCAGGCCTAAAACAGAGGGCATACGATGCCTTTGGATGGAAAATACATAATTTTATATCACCAATATTTTTTTAATAGAGAAAAGAAAATCAAAAGCAGGTTTAAGGTGCCCCACACAGGTATGCAGAAGTTTGTTTAAATACATTGCGTTGATTAGAAAAATGACAAGTTATCATCATTATTATCATTAATATTCTTATTATTCTTATTCTTATTACATTTTTTTGACACATGATAATTGAGATACACGTTTCTTTTATTCAAATGTATGGTCTATATAATTATCACAGGTACATCACAGCAGAAAACAAAAACAATATTAATATATTAATATAGACCCTAGTTAATATAAAGACCAAACCTGATATCAGGCTGAGTGGATAAAGCTTCACATAACAGAGGTGAAATGAACAGATGTGCACAAAGTGGTTTTGTCTCCAGGTGCATCATTTCTATAAGATCACCATTTAAATCTAAACAAAACCTCAGACCATCAAGAAAGGTTGTTCCTCAGGTTTCAATTTAAGATTTATTCTTGTACTGTCAAGACAAAGTTTACTGATACATTGCTAACAGGCTCTGTCATAAACAGGCCCACAGACCACAATGTAATATATACATGTATAATTTTATAGAGCCCTATTTAATATAAAATAACAAAGATTTGTTACAATGATTGAACAATGAACAATGATTTATTTTTTCTCATCAGAAGAGTAGTTTAGTTTAACCACCTAGTCAACATTAGTCGCAGGATCAAAAACCAAATGTTATTCCATTAAACTCTGTGGTCTTTATGCATCTATCTATCTATCTATCTATCTATCTATCTATCTATCTATGTGTATGTGTGTGTATGTGTGTACAAGCTGTGTAAATGGCAAAATGGTGGTGCTATCTCATCAAAAACATTTTTCTCTCCACCTTCAGGTATGTAACTTATAAAATTGTATAATGTTATCGCATAATCGCAATACATATCTAGCGTTAATAATGGCATATAGGATATAATATTAACTGCAGTTGTTGAGTTGTGTCACCAGTGTGTGGGAGCACTGATCACCAGTGGCGTTTAAACTGCAGTCTATTGGAACCACGAAGAAGAATAGTGTAACAAGGAAGTTAATATTTTTACAGGAAACCAGCGGAAGCTGCCTTTTGTTTTGTTTTGTCTTTGTTTTCTGTATCGAATTGGTGGGCATTTTTTCATCAGAAGCGTTTGCTGTATTATTTAATAGGTTATTGTTAATCTGATTTCTTTCTTTTAAGTTTATTTCTTATGACAGTTGACGACATTTGACGTTAGCTGGGAGCGAGCTTCACACGCTAACAACAGAGCTAACAGGCCCCAAGGCCATCTGTCTATTGTCTGCCCGTCAGTCAAACACTTATCCTG
>JAGQAX010000110.1:0-70293 GCA_019142605.1 Cephalopholis sonnerati
CGGCCTCATGAGAATTGTGAAAGAGGAGCTGGTGGTCACTGTGTGCTTCTGATACCACAGAGCTTATAACTGGCATGATGTCTACAGACTCTTTCTCTGCTTCACTTACAGTATCATCAGGGTTGAAGTCCAGAGTCTCATCTTCACTGTGGTCACTTTCCTCATGAGTACGAGTCAACATAAAGGTATCAGTCTCCTCCTTCAGTTCAAGCTGCTCTCCTTTTACAAACAATAATTGAAAACAAAAGCACGGGGTAGAAAAACTGTCACAGTCAAAGTATGAACACACTGTAAAAATACTCAATACATTCAGTATTTATTTATTTATGTTTTTTATTGAGCAATTTCCACATTACAAAATCTTCATTGGAAACCCCATCTGAAGCAGTCAACATGAAAGAAAAAGAATAATAATAATAATAATAAAAAAAACCAGACAAACAGACAACAAAGGGGACATTTTTTTTTGGGGGGGGGGGCATGACTTCATACAGCAAAATGTGGAGGGTTTACAGTTTTTCAATTTGCAATTGTGCATATGATATTTACCCATGATAATAATTATGTTCACCACATATGACATCTTCCCTGGGAGACCATCCATGTAAATCATATTTGGTAAACATCAAAGGAAGGATTATCAGTGCCAATGTTTAACCAGCTGGAAAGATTCTGCCAAAACTGCAATGTAACTGAACAGGAGAAAAATAAATGCTCAACAGTTTCAGGTTCTCTTGAACAAAATACACAAGGATTTACTTCAAGATGAAATCTTTTTCGTCAAGTTTCAGCAGCTGGATAAACATTGTTTACAATTCTAAACTGAACGTCTTTTACTTTCGGTGAAATTGGCCATTATAGATAATTGAAAAATTTACTAATTACAATTTTCCTGTTATCGATTATTCTTACTTTTGATGGTACTCTAAAATCAGAAAACAATTTGCATTTCAAAACACTACCAATGACTTTGTTATTACATTTCTTATCACCAATATACACTTCACCAATCTTTATTTCAGGCAACTTAACCACATGTGAATATGTAGGAGTGCTTTGTTTCATGTGTTTCAAAGGAAGCGGAATGGCTTTACAAATTTGACTGAACTCTCCGACGGAGCATTTTAAATGTAACTTTAATACAAATGAATAAAATGAAATTAATGGCCATGTTCATCCATCAAGTCAACAACAAACACTTTTTTCTCACAACATTCTTTTTTAAACAAGGTTTTCTTACTAATTGTAATGGTTCCATTATTCCACAAGGTGGAGCCATGTGTTGTGAAATTAAGGGTATATATCATTTTCCAGTAATGCAGTACCTGTTTATTATCTGCAAATTGACTAATTTTGAATTCATCATCAAAAACATTGATTCCTTTTAATTGAGGATGGTTCACACTTAAACAACCTAGAATTTGTGTACATAATATGAACAATTTCTGTGAAATTGGGCAACCTTGTCTTATTGCACTTAAAATCTTGCATTTCGGTGTCATTCCAGGATTGAGGGAGATGAAGCTACAAATATCATCATAAAACATTTTAATAACCTTGCAAAATCCTTCTCCAAAACAAAGATTCTTCAGTGTTGTAAACTTTGAATTGAAAATTCATGTTCAACAGTATCAAACACTTTGAAGAAGTCTATAAATAAAACCATGCTATCTGACTGAATAAATGACTGATAGTTGATCATATCCAGAATCAGTGTGACATGGTTATGTATATACCTTCCCTTAATAAAAGCTGATTGGTATTCTTCTACAAATTTCAAAGAACCTCCTTAAGTCAATTAGCAAATACTAAGGCAAGTAACTTGTAATTATTGCATAGTAAAGTCATTGGTCTCCAATTGTCCAACAACAACAAGTCTTTCTTGGGTTTGGGTATCAAGGTTCTTAAACCTGTTTTTATAGTAGGGGATAAACATCCTTTCTGTATACATTCTAAAAATGTTTTGTATAGAAGCTGTCTAATCTCATCCCAAAAGTGTTTTAAAAATTCAGAAGTTAGGCCGTCAATTCCTGGTGATTTACCATTTTTCATTTGTTTTACTGCTACATCAATTTCCGCTATCGTTAATTCTACATCAAGTACAAGTTTGTCTTCATCACTCAGTTTTTTAATGTCATCTTTGATGCTTTCAAAGAGAAAGTCACATTCTGACTTTTTAAAGTTCGATTTATAAAGGTTACAATAAAAAAGCCAAATTTCGTCCTGAACCAGTTTCTGGTTTGTCTATTTCAAGACCTTTGGTCATAAGTTTGTTTATCTTTTTCTTGGCCTGTCTTTGTTTTCCAAGACCAAAGAAATATGGTCTCGCTCTTCTTCTTCTCGCTCTTCATGTGATCCCAGACAGATTGAGGATGTTGATATCAGGGCTCTGTGGGGGCTGTACCATCACTTCCAGGACTCCTTGACCCCCTTTACACCTTGCATCAACATGCGTTTTTTGCGATTGGATAGCAATCCGATTGCTCGTGACCACATGAAAGTACAGGTGTGAATACACTTGAAACGCATTGAGGACGCATTGCTATCCGATAAGCCAAACCACTTCTGAAGGTGGTCAGGGACGCATCGCGACCACATCTAACACAAGTGTAAATGCAAATGCGTCTCCAATCCACATGCAACAACTCCGTGGATGAAAACAAGTAAGTGAGGTGCGCCAGCTGGACACAGGAAGAAGGAGGAAGAAGACAACAACAACAACACTCACCGGGTAGTGACTGCAGAGAAAAAGAAAACACCGTGTCCATACAAGAACGCAACTTCATAGGTAGCTAACATCTTGTTGTCGTTATTGTGCTGCAAATGATATGACGTTGTAGTGTGCCACTAGGATGTAACATCGGCGGGACGGAGCGTGATCGGATAGCAAACGGATCTGGATGGGACACCAGAGACGCATGTTAATACCAGGTGTAAATGTATGTGGTCATACGCTATCCGATTGCAAAAAACGCATGCTAATGCAAGGTGTAAAGGGGGCCCTTGATCTCCTTTACGCTGAAGATAGTTCCTTATGACATTGGCTGGAGGTTTGGGGCCGTTGTCCTGCTGCAGAATAAATTTGGGGCCAATCAGACGCCTCTCTGATGGCATTGCATGATGGATAAGTATCTGGCTGTATTTCACAGCATTGAGGACACCATTAATCCTGCACATGAGATGTTGCTTTCACAAAAGTGTGTCATTTTAGTGGGTGAACATTCAGAGGGGTCAGTGGTTTGTCCTGTTTATGAATTATTTTGAAAGAGGTGAGTCTTGAAAAAAATTCCCACGTGCTGCAATTATGTGGCTCCTCACTTTTGTGGGTTTCAACAGAAAACTACTTGTCTGTATGCACTTTTTTATGCCTTTTCAATTCAAACACTGTGAAGAATCTTTTCCCACAGGTCTTACAAAGGTGCGGCTCTTCACCAGTGTGAGCTCTTTTCATGTGGACTCTCAAGTTACTGCTAAATCTGAAAAATTTCTCACATATTTCACAAGTATATGGTTTCTCACCTGAGTGGATTCTCATATGACTTTCCAATTGTGACATGACACAGAATCTTTTCCCACAGGTCTTGCAAGCGTACGGCTTCTCACCAGTGTGTGTTTTCATGTGGGCCAACAAATTACTGTTACATCCAAAACCTTTTCCACAGGTTTTACAAGTATATGGCTTCTCACCAGTGTGTGATCTCATGTGGACCAACAAAATACTATTTTGTCCAAAACCTTTTCCACAGGTTTTACAAGTATATGGCTTCTCACCTGTGTGGATTCTCTTGTGGACCAACAAACTACTATTATGTCTAAAACCTTTTCCACAGGTTTTACAAGTATGTGGCTTCTCGCCAGTGTGTGATCTCATGTGGACCAACAAACCACTGTGACGTCCAAAACCCTTTCCACAGGTTTTACAAGTGTATGGCTTCTCACCAGTGTGTGTTCTCATGTGGGTCAACAAATTATAGTTACATCCAAAACCTTTCCCACAGGTTTTACAAGTATATGGCTTCTCGCCAGTGTGTGTTCTCATGTGGGCCAACAATTTACTGTTACATCCAAAACCTTTTCCACAGGTTTTACAAATATGTGGCTTCTCACCAGTGTGTGTTCTCATGTGGGCCACCAAACTACTGTTCCATCCAAAACCTTTTCCACAGGTTTTACAAATATATGGCTTCTCACCAGTGTGTGTTCTCATGTGGCCCAACAAACTACTGTTATATCCAAAACCTTTTCCACAGGTTTTACAAGTATATGGCTTCTCACCAGTGTGTGTTGTCATGTGGACCAACAAACTATTACTATTTACAAAACCTTTTCCAAAGGTTTTGCAAACATATGGCTTCTCACCCGTGTGGATTTTCATGTGGACGGTCAGCTCAGAATTCTGTTTAAAAGCTTCCCCACATGTTTTGCATATAAACAGCTTCCCACCTGTGTGAACTCTCAGGTGTTTCTCCAGTGCTGACTTATGCTTAAAATCTTTCCCACGTGTGTCACATTTTAAAATCTCGGCCTCATGAGAATTGTGAAAGAGGAGCTGGTGGTCACTCTGTGCTTCTGTTACCACAGTGCTTATAACTGGCACAATGTCTCCAGACTCTTTCTCTGCTTCACTTACAGTATCATCAGGGTTGAAGTCCAGAGTCTCATCTTCACTGTGGTCACTTTCCTCATGAGTACGAGTCAACATAAAGGTATCAGTCTCCTCCTTCAGTTCAAGCTGCTCTCCCTCCTGACTGGTGCAGAGTTCCTCCTCTTCCTCTTTAATCTGTGGAGGCTCTGGGTCCTCTTGGTCCAGACTGGAGCTCCTCTCCTCAATACAGAGCTGCTGGTCAGTGAGAAACTCCTCCTCCTTACACACATGTTGCTGTGGGAGCTCTGGAGGGACAAAGAACATGAGGGATAAGATACTACTGTGACTGTAGAGATGAGAGCAAATTAATGCCACTATGAGTGAAAATGGATTATTGATAAATAAAATTCCTCCGTTTGTTGACAATAAAAGTATTTGGTATTTACATACCTATCCTGTGCAACTTTATTTCAGGTTTCCAAACGATGTCCAGCAGTCTGCGCTGACGGTTGATCTCTTCCTCGTACTCGACGATAGTTTGTGTAAAAACTCCGAATATTTCCTCAGCAGCAGCAGTTAGTCTCTCTTTGACAAACTCTCTCAAACACTCAACTGAAGACATTGTTGTTTAATTACAGTTAAAGTATTTACTGACGCAACAATTTGAATATCGTCTACCCGCTTCTTGTTGAACACACACATGCAGCTAACGCTACTAGCGGTTTTCTTGTTTACTTCCGTTTATGTCACACTGTGACGTTCCGGTAGCGGAAGTGAGCTCGTCGTTTCGTTCCGTTCCGTTTTCATTAAAGGCAAAATAAATTTCTCTTCTAATTTCTCGGGGAAAATTAGGGTATTTTCCATTTACTACCAGGTGTAAATATAATCGTCGTCTTCTCGAAGCATTTCATAGACAATAATTAAAAATAAAAGCATACTGACTGGGGTAGAAAAACTCTCATAGGAAAGTCAAAGTAGGAACACATTGTAAAAATACTCATCACATTCAGTGTTAGTAAATATATTAAGTTACTGTACTGCGGTATCAGAAAAAATATTTACGTATTACACGTAACACGTGTGTTTATCTGTTTATCTGACAGAGTTCACGATTATTGTATGTACCATATTTAACATCTACTTTGAATTAGAAAAATAAGTCTTGACTTTTTAAGTATCCCATGCCCTCATATTTGTCTTTTTCCCTGGTGTCCTGCTTTTCATTTTTGTCGTCGTTTCTGTACTGAATGTAGAAAACATTCATAAATAGATGTATATTAAAAAATCTAAAATATTTGCTGCTATAATGCATTATAGTAGAAGTATGTACTTTAAATGAAAAGAATCAAATGTATTTATTTCATCTGTTTCAGCTCTGCACAAGTCTCCATATTTGCCTCAGTTGTGATTTCGGCTCTCAGCTTGATAAGAGTTAAGAAGAGTGAGCTGGTGGTCATTGTTTGGTTACATGTTATTATACATTAATATTATTAACACAACAATTGAACAATAACATGTAGAGCATGGTCAGTATCTTGTTTCATCTTAAGAAGCATATGAAGTAGGCCAAATTACAAAACACTGCAGGAATATACACGAGCAATGCTCCAGATAATAAAAAAGACTTTAATTGGCAAAATGAAAACACAAGACACTGTTAGAGTGTGCATTAATTTATCAGCGTCAACTTCAGAGTTCACAATCCATTCATTTAACTGAAGTAGTGTACAAAAATTCATTTAACAGGCCAAAGATGACAACTGTTTCAACAATACTGCTTCTAACACAAATACAGAGAAATAAGGAAGGAAAAATTTAACAAAACATGCTGGCATTGTTACTGATATACAGTGCTGTGCAAACGTTTACGGCAGTTGGAAAAAAAACATAAAGATAAATTGTTCAATTGTATCAATTCACAAAATGCAAAGTGATCGAACAGAAGAGAAATCTAAATCACATCAATATTTGGTGTGACCACCCTTTGCCTTCAAAACAGCATCACTTCTTCTAGGTACACTTGCACACAGTTTTTCAAGGAACTTCACACATCTTGGAGAACTAACCACAGATCCTCTGTGGATGTGGGCTGCCTCAAATTCTTCTCTCTCTTCATGAGATCCCAGACGGACTCGATGATGTTGAGATCAGGGTTCTGTGGAGGCTGTACCATAATTTCCAGGACTGCTTGATCTTCTTTACGCTGAAGATAGTTCCTAATGACATTGGCTGTATGTTTTGGGCTGTTGTCCTGCTGCAGAACAAAGATGGGGCCAATCAGACGCGTCCTGACCAAATCCCCAACTCCATTTGCAGAAATGCAGCCCCAAACTTGCAAGGAACCTCCACAATGCTTCACTGTTGCCTGTTGACACTCATTACTGTGCTGCTCTCCAGCCCTTCGGCGAACAAACTGCCTTCTGCAACAACCAAATATTTTGCATTTTGCCGCATCAGTCCAGAGCACCTGCTGCCATTTTTCTGCACCAGTTCCTATGTTTTTGTGCATAATTGAGTCGCTTGGCTTTGTTGACATGTTGGAGGTATGGCATTTTGGCCACAATTCTTCCATGAAGGCCATTTCTGGCAAGACTTCTCTGGATAGTAGATGGGTGTACCTGGGTCCTGCTGGTTTCTACTAGTTCTGAGCTGAAGGCACTGCTGGATATCTTTTTCTGATTTTGAAGGGAAGTAAACATAATGTGCCTTTCATCTAATGCACTGTGTTTCCTTGGCTGACCACTGCGTCTACATTCCTCAACATGTCTTTGTGCTTCTTCAAAAGAGCTTGACCAGCACATCTTGAAAGCCCAGTCTGCTTTGAATCTTTGCCTGGGAGAGACCCCACTGATGCAGTATAACTACCTTGTGTCTTGTTGCTGTGCTCAGTCTTGTCACCTGTGACATGAATCTGTCTTCCACAACCTCACCTTGGTAGCAGAGTTCAGCTGTTCCTCACCTAGTTTTAAGCCTCCTACACAGCTTTTTCTGTTTCAGTTAATGACTGTGTTTCAATATTGATATGTAATTGATAATCATCAGCACCTGTTTGGTATAATTGGTTAATCATACACCTGGATATGATCCTACAAAATCCCTGACTTTGTGCAAGTGTACCTTGAAGAATTGATACTGTTTTGAAGGCAAAGGGTGGTTACACCAAATATTGATTTGATATAGATTTTTCTTCTCTTTGGTCATTTGCATTTTGTAAATCCATAAAAAAAATAAACTTCATATTTTTGAAATCATTCTTACTTTACAGCATTTCGTTACACCTGCCTGAAACTTTTGCACAGTGCTGTAGTTATTACATTAGGAAATTATAACCCCTGCCTTTGGAAAATGTGTTTAAGATGTTGCTTTTGCAAAAGTGCATCATTTTAGTGGGTGAACATTCAGAGGGGTCAGTGGTTTGTCCTGTTTATGAATTATTTTGACAGGTGTGTCTTGAAAAAAAAAGTGCTGCAATTATGTGGCTCCTCACTTGTGTGGCTAACAGAAAATTACTTTTCTTTATGCACTTTTTTATGCCTTTCTAATTCAAACACTGTGAAGAATCTTTTCCCACAGGTCTTACAAAGGTGCGGCTTTTCACCAGTGTGGGCTCTTCTCATGTGGACTGTCAAGTTACTAGTACACCTAAAATTTTTCTCACATATTTCACAAGTATATGGTTTTTCACCTGTGTGGATTCGCATGTGACTCATCATTGCTGAAGTGTTACAGAATCTTTTCTCACAGGTTTTGCAAGCATATGGCTTCTCACCTGTGTGTGTTCTCATGTGGATCGACAAATTACTATTACGTCCGAAACCTTTTCCACAGGTATTGCAAGTATATGGCTTCTCACCAGTGTGAGTTCTCATGTGGACGGTCAAGGTACCACTACGTCCGAAATCTCTGCCACATATTTCGCAAATATACGGCTTCTCACCTGTGTGGATTTTCATGTGGTTTATCATTGTTGAAATGGAAGAAAATCTTATCCCGCAGGTATTGCAAACGTGCGGCTTCTCACCTGTGTGGATTCTTATGTGGACCAACAAGTTTTTTTCAAGTCTGAAATCTTTTCCACATGTTTTGCAAGAGTAAGGCTTCTCACCAGTATGGATTCTCATGTGGCCTATTAAGTCATGCTTATATGTGAAATCTTTGCCACATATTTTGCATGTATATGGTTTCTCACCTGTGTGGATTCTCAAGTGGACCGTCAAGTCATAATTCTGTCTGAAAGCTCTCCCACATATTTTGCATGTAAATGGCGTCTCACCTGTGTGTGTTCTCATGTGGGCCAACAAGACACTATTATATCTGAACTCTTTTCCACATGTTTTGCAAGAATAAGGCTTCTCACCTGTGTGGACTCTCAGGTGTCTCTCCAGTGATGACTTATGCCTCAAATCTTTCCCACATGTGTCACATTTGAAAAACCTGTTACCTGTGTGAGTACTACAGTGATTCTCTGACAAGTTAGCCTTGTTTACATTGTCACTGTGACCTCTGCTTTTATGATGTCTCTCCTTTAGTTCTGCCTCTACATCTCTACTTGATCCTGCGTCTCCATGTTCGCCTCCTTTCTGATCTTTGTCCTTGGTCTCATGAGAATTGTGAAAGAGGAGCTGGTGGTCACTGTGTGCTTCTGTTACCACAGAGCTTATAACTGGCATGATGTCTCCAGACTCTTTCTCTGCTTCACTTACAGTATCATCAGGGTTGAAGTCCAGAGTCTCATCTTCACTGTGGTCACTTTCCTCATGAGTACGAGTCAACAGAAAGGTATCAGTCTCCTCCTTCAGTTCAAGCTGCTCGCCCTCCTGAATGGTGCAGAGTTCCTCCTCTTCCTCTTTAATCTGTGGAGGCTCTGGGTCCTCTTGGTCCAGACTGGAGCTCCTCTTCTCAATACAGACCTGCTGGTCAGTGAGAAACTCCTCCTCCTTACACACATGTTGCTGTGGGAGCTCTGGAGGGACAGACAACGGAAGAGCTAGGATGCTATTGTGATGGTAAAGAAACAATGTACACATGCGAGCAACGCGTGCCGCTATGAATAATACATGGGGGTATATTATAGAAAAAATGTCTTCGTTTTATGTCAGGTAAATAAAAGTTTTACATACCCGTCCCGTGCAACTTTATTTCAGGTTTCCAAACGATGTCCAGCAGTCTGCGCTGACGGTTGATCTCTTCCTCGTACTCGACGATAGTTTGTGTAAAAACTCCGAATATTTCCTCAGCAGCAGCAGTTAGTCTCTCTTTGACAAACTCTCTCAAATACTCAACTGAAGACATTGTTGTTTAATTACAGTTAACGTATTATCTGCGCTACGTCTTTAATATCATCTTCCAGCAACTGCAGTTCGCGTTAGCGTTGCTTGTTTTGTTTACATCCGCTGGATGTCACACTGTGAAGTTCCGGCACCGGAAGTGAGCTATCTGCTCCGTTAGTTCCGCTTTCACTTCGGTTGTACACCACAGTGACAATGAGGCAAAGAAAATAAGGAAACAATATTTATCCTATCCAGTCCAGTGAAGGTTCTCAGTCATCCAGGTCATGGTAATGCTAAGTGCTATATCGTAGGCAACTGGACTTGATTGCGTTTCTTGAAGACGTTTTGCCTCTCATCCAAGAAGCTTCTTCAGCTCTAACTGACTGGTACAGAGTTGCAGGCTTTTAAGCTGTGTGGGTGTGAACACAGGCAGAGTCGTTAGGGTCACATGTGAGCTCTAGTTTCAGAGTCATTAGGTTCACAATGTGAGTCGCTCACCCACCTGACCATCATGTGTGTCGTTAGGGTCAGGTGGGACTAGGTGTGAATGGGTGCTAAGTGGTCTGGGGAGGGATCCCAGGACTGCATTGTAGGTGGGTGATAAGTGGTGTCAGAGTCCACTTCCTCTGTTTAACGATGGCCGTTCCAGTTTGACATAGATAGCTTCTTTTACATTCTTGAAACAAAACAACCACTCCTCAAGCGCATGGCACAGCACAGCACAGCACAGGAGAGCCAGCTCCTCAGGACAAGACTCAGCTGTCCACTTATACACCTACAGGAGAAGGGACACTCTTTTGAGGACAGCAATGTTCACATCTTGGCCAGGGAATAAAGATGGTTTAAAAGAGGTGTAAAAGAAGCCATCTATGTCAAACTGGAACGACCATCGTTAAACAGAGGAAGTGGATTCTGACACCACTTATCACCCACCTACAATGCAGTCCTAAAATCCCTCCCCAGACCACTTTGCACCCATTCACACCTAGTCCCACCTGACCCTAACGACTCACATAATGGTCAGGTGGGTGAGCGAGTCACATTGTGAACCTAATGACTCTGAAACTAAAAGGCTCACATGTGACCCTAACAACTCTGCCTGTGTTCACACCCACACAGACCTTAAAAGCCTGCAACTCTGTACCAGTCAGTTAGAACTGAAGAAGCTTCTTGGATGAGAGGCGAAGCGTCTTCAAGAAACCCAAGCAAGTCCAGTTGCCTACGATATAGCACTTAGTATATATTGATACACTATAAGTGTTATGTCGATTAAAGCTGGAGTAAGTATAAGGGGGGAAATTTGGGGTTTCAAATAAACGATTTGATTCTGCTGGGCAAACACTTTATCTTTTATGGATGAAACCATCTAAAGGTTAAGCCTCAAATAAATGGATGGAAGAGCGAACTCAAGCTTTTTGCAAAATCTCTTTTGTACATGACGTTCAGAAACGTCCATATTGGACATGTTGCTATTACTGGACTAAGACCCCCACTCTTTGTTAATATGAGAACTCTGTATTTGAAGATTATGTTTTGATTTGTATATTTGATTCATGTAATATTGTAAACCACTGTATCGACACAGCTAAGCCTCCAAATACTGAAACACACCTTTAAGTTTGTACTTGAATGGTGTTCAATAAAAAAACGGTATATAGTGTTAGGCCTACATGTAGCCTATAGATGTTTAATTCCTTTAAGAGGCATGTTTGGCTTCACCAGTAGCTTTCAGAGAATAAAACAAAAATAACAAATCTATCTATCTATCTATATAGATATATGTATACATATGTGTGTGTGTATATATGTATATATGTGTATAGTATCAAAAGAAAACAACTGAGTTACACACATACAGATAAAGCATAATGGAGAAAACAAATCGAATAGCAGCACCGAAGAGAAAGACCCAAAACAGATGTAACATAACATAATAATAGGAAATAAAGACTCAAGTGTATAACAGTAGGTTTACTTAAAAAGTTTAAAGATATTGCATGCATTCATTGTGTCGATTACAATTAACCCGACTTGCAACTATGACTAGGACAAAACTAAATCACAACAGGAACAAAGGTACAGTATAAAAAGTATCAGTTTATTTTTAACTGCTTTTTTTCCATTGTTAAATTACAAATTTAGAAACTGCTCATACAATCATTTTGTTGAGATGCATAGGTGTAGTGCTGCCGGAGCGCACAGGAATGATGCTCTGACACTAATTTTCCTCCGGGTGAGGAATTAGAATATTCACAGTTCAGATAATCTGGTTGAAATTCACATACAATTTCTTTTAGCGCATGTGGATCCAATCATCACTATGTCATCCAAGAGAGACAATAAAAACAAAGGGAACTGTCAAAGTTGTCGTCACTTAAGGTGTGTTGATTGATTCATGACATCAGCTAATGCATTTAGTAACGTTCAAGAAAACATTCCACCTTAAAAGTTGCTGGTAGCTGGGCTGCTTTGCTAGATGTTCAGCTGACTGCTGGGTAATTTTCTCAACATGATGAAACTATCCATAGGGTCCGTCTAACATTTGATCGTGTGGTCAGTTATAATTGACTTCTATACGTAATTACATAACCTTTTAAACAACCCACAACTGTCCATGATTGGTGCGCTCCAGTAATGTTACTTAGACAAAAAGCATTACTGTTTACAAGGTTTCATATTAAAAAACAGTGGTGTTTGTCTCTAAATATCAAGTTGGATTTCTTGAGGATATCTCAGATTGCAAGATGAAGCCAGTCTTGGACTATTTTAAAACATTTGGCTGTCTGCTACAATGTCTCAGTGTAATGTAAGGTATTATTTAGACAAGTTGGAAGAGTAGCACTGCAGTACAATAGAAGCATTACGATTTATTTTAACATGTTTTACCTTTTTCATCTCGTCTTGATGGCTGTTGCCAGTTGATTGTAGCTTTTACACTACATGTGTTTCTGGCTCATGCATGCACCAAGTGTCAACTTCCGAGGTTGAAAAATGAATCCAGCACTGAAGTGCCAAAAACGTCAGTTTTTTAAATGGCCACTTGAGGCTGGCTCCAAAAGCAAGTCAAACCCCCACAGACCCGCATGTGAAAATGCCCGAATTTACAGCAGAAATAAACATGTTTACATCGGTTTTGGTCTCTTTAGCTAATTACCCCCTTAATGACAACTGTGCAGGGATGACTTTTTAAATAATTCACCTTTTGAAATTTTAGTAAGCCAAAAGTTTGATTAATGGCGGGCCACTCTGAGTGACAGGCTGTCTGCCGATAGCGTCTTCGGCTTTGTAGTCCATTATTTTTTTAAAAACTATGGCATGCATTGTTATTTATTGCCTTGCTTTACAATTACAGTATGTAATTAAATTATTATTTATAACATCTAGAAAAATAAATAATGTTGTAGAAGGTATAATAAAAATCTACACCTTTTATACCAAAAATTATAGTATACCATTCAGTATACCACTAATGAAAGCCTCCAATTATTGTCACCATGGCCCCCATGGTTTCCCCTTATGTGCACCACTGTGTCTTCAGCTCTTTACTGTTTAGCTGCAGGATGTTTAGATGGTGTAAGAGAAGGGGTGGAAAATCTTCTTTTATCATCATAACCTTCAGTGAGTAGTTATCTGAGTTGAGTCAGTTAATGATGAGAGCGTTCATCACTCCAGCTTACCCATGAAGGGTTGGTGTAGCAAGTTAGCAACTTCCTAGCTTTTCTCTTTCTTGTCTCTGAGCCTTTCATTTGGGATTATTGACGTCAGACAAAAGTAGTTTGGTGGAGTTACTGTTGCAATGGGGTGAAAAAGTTGTTTTGTAGTTTAATAAAAAAACAGATTTGCAGAGCTCTCATGCACATGTGTTTAGAGCACCGTGTTGGCTGTTCCCCTACGGGAAATTCCTTTCCACCATGTCCCCACCCTGAGCATCAAGAAAGAGCAAAATGGCCACTGCATGAAAATGGTCAAAAGGAAATCAGTGGCACAGCCAGTGCAGAGCAGTTTTACTGCAGTCATGTGTGGGCAGCTTTACAATAAAACTAAAACTTTTTTTTTTTTAATCTTAAAAAATAATCTATAGTTTCGTCATTAAAATCAACCAAACACAGTGAAACTAATGTAACTAAAAATATACAGTTTTAAAACATAGCAGAAATATTTGTGTCTGTCACCTTTGGCAAAACATTATTTACATTCATAAATTCTCCCAGATTTATATTCAAGGAAACAATTAGCTTTTTTTTTTCGTCTGTCGGCTGTTTTAGGAGAGATTCAGTTTGACGCTTTGTACAGTGTGCAAGCCTCTTCATAAAGTAACACTGCAGGAATATATGTAGGCTTGATCTGATAATCTCTTAGTAATTTGTATATTACAATTATCTGATTTGATCCATGATACAAATGGCATGGATAATTTGTGCATTAAGAAGTGCAATTTTACCCCAAAACATATTTAATATTTTGTTAAAATTACAAGTAGATAAAAAATGATTGTGCTCTAACAAATTTCTCTGATGTCAATCCTTATCAGAGATAAATCTGCATTAATGCACTTGTTTTACAGCGTCAGGTAAGAGTCGTGAGTGGGTTTACCTACTCCTGAATCTCACTGAGCAAATATGTGCCAGCAGCTATCACCCCATTCACATTGTTTTGACAGACCAGTAACTACCACATCCTTGTGTAGTTTCACATCCCATCCACACAGGGGCAGTATAGTACCACATGTAAGCAAAGAATGAACTCCAGTCTAGGAGAGGTCGCTGGAGTAATTCTGGCCTCCATGCAGCCACGTCCACTCCCTCAACACCTAGGATGAAAACAAAGGGTGGTGTTTTTTTAATAGTCATCTCATATGAAACAAATAACATGATAATAAACTACACCAGGCAGCTGCTTGGAATCGTAACAAGATGAGTATTAGAGCTGAGGAGGGGAGTGTGAGCTCATCGTGTACCTCCATACTGCTCTCTGATTCCTGGATGGTGTCATGCAGCAGACTCTGGAGTCGACTCTCGAATGTCCTGCTCTCCTCCACAAGAGACTCGTCACTGCAGACACACCCAAAGTGATTCATGCAGATGTTACTCATAATTTTGACGATAGCTTATCTGCATGTATGTACAGGAAATGTGTTTGTGCCTTTCTGAAAGGTTCTGGTGATGATGGAAAGCAGTGTGGAGTGTGGGAGAGCAAAAACAAAGTGGGGAGTTTACATCATGAGTCTAAAGATCATTAGTATACTGCTGGCTCTGAAGAAAACTCTCACAACTTAGAAAAAGCAAAATAAAAACTATTTTTGATTGAAAATATTCTTTAAGTTGTGTTTTTGTAAACAGCTTTTCCAATACTTGTGTGGGTGAGTGGTGTGTCAACTTTATTTTCTGTAGTCCTTCACAACATTTGCAAGAGATGTGTCTTAGGCCCAATCCCCTACCACTTAAGTGTTACTTAAACCCCGTCTATATAGGAAAATTGATACATCCATTTCAAACATTGTAAAAATCACTTCCCTCATACTTCTGTGCATTGTTTATGATGGCATAGATACAGCCAATAGATGGCATTAGAGGGCAGAGTCAAACGTTACGAGGCAACGGTGGAGGAGGTTATTGTATTGTACCTTTAAATGGAGGCAGCGTTGTAGACGGTGGTGGTCTGTGTGGCCATTATATACATCCCTTAACACATGGAGGGAGAACTCTTTTCACTTCATTACCAATTTGTTCAGTTCCTCCATTATTTAAATTTCTTTGTCATCTCATACGGTTGTATCTCACTTGAACTACACCACACTGCCTCCACCATCTCCAGTGGTACTGCTCTGTTTTGTCTGTATCTGCAAGCTTTCAGAAAACATGCACAAATACGGACAAAATGAATGCAGAGTACGGACAGAAGGCTCCGTCCATCACCATCTATAATCTAACTGATTTTGTGTGTTCATGTCTGCGGTAAGGATGATGTCCTGGTTCTTGTTGGGATAGAGGGGTAGGGTGAAGTGTTAGGGCTCCATGCTATGAGAAATTATCAGCAAGATGGCTGTAAGAGCAACCAAAGAAACCCAAAAATGTATTTTCTTTGTTAATAAGGATTTAAAAATACGATAACCATCACATTATCTTAGTCTCTTATTATGGTCCGTTTCATTATAACAAGAATAACAAAAGAGATCGCTTAGCATTATATTGTTATTGCTGATTTGTGCATGACAGTCCTACACTTTCAGGTGGCATCCCCCCTGTGTGATAGCAAAATATTATTGAGGTCCAGCAGTGTTGTTGTACTTGTTAAAGCTCCTCTAATATTAGTGCAGACTGACAGGGTAGGAGCACAGATTGTTTATGTTAGCCCAAAGAGCACCCCTAGTAGCGTGGTAACTAAAAAGTGTTATTTTTTTATTTGAGGACTTGTTTGAGTGACTGATAGTGTGAAACTGAAGTTGTGGACAATTTGCAACCGTCCTCACAACAAAATGATGCTCAAAGCCCACACAGAGGAAGACAGCATATTCACAATGTCCGGCAATGCTCATCGTGCCTGTTTACAAAAAGGCCAGCATCAACAGCTACCAATGGTGTATCAGGATCTTAAAGAGTTGTCCCATTTCATAGGCGAAGATATTGACCACCACCCCTTGTAACTCTGCTCTGAGGGGCAAATCAGCACTTGAAAACAAGGGGTAGGGGTAAAAATAAGAAATGAGTTTGGCCTGGAAAACTTCCTTTAAACCCCAGTGTGTGGTAGTGTGATGGTGTGTGTGTCCTTAAGTGCACTCACAACTGCTGTAAGCTGTGTCTGGGGGTCAGCAGAGGCGGCACTGAAGAGGGGGTTCGTAATCCATCGGGACTCCCACTCACCGGGCTGCGAACTTTACTCTGCACAAGACAAGATGATGCTCGATCAGTGTTGGGGCAGACACAAACACACTGAAAGTGGTGCTTGAGAATTAAGCAAAACATGTATTATTATTATTTGTGGCTACTCATCATGATGTACAATTACATGCAATCAACAAGCATCGTTAAAAGGAGAGTAGGACTGGGATTGTGTGTGTGTGTGTCTGTGAGCAGTTCATGTATCCTCACACAGGCGACTTTGAGCAGGGTCCACAGATCCCTCTGTCGTTTCTCCTGCAGACTCATCAGGACTTGTTCACTCTCAGCCATCTTCTGGACCACACCCTCCACCTTCGGCAGCAGCTCCATCACACGCTGACGGCACACTGCTGTCTTACTGCACAACACACACACACAAACAGTGGCTATCTATGCTCTGGAAGTATTCTGTAAAGCATCAATTTATTAATGACTTTACACGTTAGAAGCCGCAGACTGGGTGGCTTAATTTAAAAGGAAATCTTTCATTAATAAGAGGTTGTGACTTTTTACACTCCTTTACCGGCCTGCCCAAAATTAAGTGTTGCTAATTTGTCACCTTACACTTAGCCATCATGTTACGCTTACATTACAGAAGTATTTCTGGCAACACATTGCTTCATTTTTATACAGATACACAAATTCTCAAATAAGAGTTACACAGTGCAAAGACAGAGCTGCTCAGGACTCACTGGCCCAATCCCAGCATCCCCGCCTAAGACCTAATCCTTGAACCCTCATGAACTTATTTTCCGTCTACTGCTAAGTGCTTGAGTGTAAGAGCTTGAAATTGTATAAACAGGACTTTGCAACGTATCCTGTCACTTTGAGGATGCATACAGTTGTGAGTTTACTTTTTATTCCACTTTTTTTCCTTTTGCTCCCTGTTTGTAAACAAAATAGTAATGCTGTTGGATCAGGTCTGATGAAAGCATATTTGGAAATCATTATAATGCTATCATAGGACAAACTACTACACACAGGTCTGGTTATGAATCGCCAGTGAGTTACGTGTTAATACTTGTATGTAAACTTGTTTTTCATGTAGGTGCTCCTTCCATGTTTGTTTGCTGTTTGTTTTAATGCTTCCCCTGGTAACCCCATGTTTAATGTCACAACACAGTGCACGGTTATTGGTCATTCCCTCGGGCGAAGTCTGCAGAGGTCTGTAAGAGAGTCCTCATACGCTTAACAACCTGACAGTGGGACAGCCCCAAACCCTCACTGACACTGTGGGAACCTACAGTGAGTCCCGTAAATCCCCTAAAGGCATAATATGTGAGATTTAGGGGCATTTAATGGCATCTAGCAGTGAGGATTGCAGATTGCAACCAGTTGAAACTTCTCCCGGTTAGAATTCCTTCAGTGTTTATTGTTCAGAAGGTTTTTCTTATCAGAAGCCGAAATATCCGCAGAGGTCTCTTCGTCTTCAAAACAAACGGACCAGGTGATTAAAACTGGTAAAAACCCTAAACAAAGCAGCTTTACCTTACAGATCAGTGTTTCTCCAATATGGTATGTCACAGACGGGTGCTCACCCAGCACCTGCTAATGTGCGCTCCTTTTTTTTGTCTGATAACTTCAGATCCAGATGGTCAGGAGGCTTTTGCTACGTGATGTCCGTACCCACAGCAACACAAAGGGTTGAATGATTCCCTTACTCACCCACACCATTACCACATGTTCAGTTACCTTTGATTTGCATTAATTTTAAATACACACAACTCCAGTTTGTTTAGTTCAACATTTATTAGCATTTTGAGGACACACTGTTTTCTAGATTAAAGGCGCACATTTAGTTTACATTGTTTTGTTATGTTGCTATTTGCTTTTGTAAGTTTTGTAGTCTTAATTATTGTTTGAGTAAGTTTTCAAAGTCCCTTTGTGTTTAATTTGGGCTGATCAACCAGTATATGTTGCCCAGTAGTCTCATTCTGTCAGGTCTGTTTGTTGAGTTAACATCTAGCCTTGTTAACCTGATTTTTCAGTAAAGTTTATGTTTTGGTGACCTCTTTTAAGGGCCCTATACCTAAAGTTCAGTTATCTTCAGACATTTGCTTTGTAGATTCAATTTTTGGGGGAAAGTAAACCCACATTTTTCTAACTTCAAATCTGTGTTTTTGTGCTTTGACTGCTTGAGGTCGCTTCCTTTCAAAAACAACTGGACCCACTGATTAAAACCAGTAAAAACACTGAAAAAAACTGTTTCATGCCTCACAAGGGCTGCTAACTACGTTGGCCGACGCAAAAACGCACCTGGCCATATCTACAGCCAGTGATTGGTTTGATTGTTTTGGGCTACTGTGGAGACATGGTTGTGCAACATGGTGGACGAAGACCTGCTCCCTATGCAGATATAAACGGCTCAATCTAAGGTAACAAGCACACAATGATTCTTATTTTCAGGTGATTATACACTAAAGAAAACATACTTATATTATATCCCATTTCAGTGAATATATAACCCTAAATCCTACACACTTAACCTTTAAACACAGACTTCCAGGTCAGCAGTTATTAAACCTCACAGGAAAGTTTTTAAAATGTCCCATGTGTAGTTTTGAATTGTTTGTACAATGCATTGGGTCTTTCAGTCCCCCAACCCACTAACAAACACAATAACATACTGTAGTGGTTATTCCTCAGAGGGTGTGCTTTGTTTTGGAAGGCTGTGAAACCAGTCCTATCATTATGTGATTATGTGATCTGGGAATTTTTTTCAGGGTTCACTAAAAAATGTTTTGTGTTTGAGTACCTGAGATGTGTGTAGAAGTCTCTGAGCTTCCTCTCGTAGAACTGCACAGCCTGTAAGACCAGGCGCACCACCTCCTGACTGTCCCCTGAGCACCTCTGGTCTGAGCAGGGGAAGGAAAAGGAAAGCCCGGTTTATTTTCACATGGAGACACTTTAACGAGTGTTATGTGAGAAGTGAAGAGATGCGTGCCGTCCAAACCTCTTGGTTTCTCTCTGAGTTTGCGGAACAGCTCCATGGCCTTTCCCTCACTGGGGAACAAAGAGGGGAAGAGCGCAGGGTTCAAGATCCCAAACCAGTTGTTTTTGTTGTTTTTACAGTTAAGTTTGGTTCAGACTTACAGTGTGTCCAGGGCCTCTCCACTCCTCCATGGCTGTCTCTGCACATCCACTATGTCTGGCTGCAGCTGCATCATCTCCTCCTCCAGTTCACTCACCTTTGCCTAGACACCCGCATGTGGGTTTTAGTCTTTTTAAAGCACACATGAATACTCCTTACACACACACACAGAAACACACACTCAACTCTACCTGACCACAGCTGACAGCAGTCTGCTCCATCTCTCTCCACACGCCCAGGAGTTTCTCTGATGCTAGAAAATGTTAAGAGACTATCATTAGTCATTCAGAGGCAAACTGAATTGTTCTATACATATAAGTGCACCTTCCATCAAATTAAGCTATAAATAATTACCATTAATGGACAGAATGAATGCAGTTCAGTCAGGACCACTTAAGTCAAAACAACTATACTTCAATTTGCAGTATTATATTTGGTGGTATGGCTCTGTTCTGGAACCTCTCTATTTTTCCTAGGGCCTACACAGAAAGTCTCTTCCTTGTGCCTACGCGGAAAGCCTAAGGCGGAGGGAGCAAACCTCCCTGCCCTTCCATGCACCTACATGGAAAGCCTAAGGCAGGGAGAGTAGCAGCAAACAGAAATGACATTGATAAGTCAGACACAGCATGAAAAGGAGGAGCTGGGGTGGAAGTGGGTTGCAAAGCAGCTTGCAGAGGAAGCAGCAACAGTAGGCAGGCCAGAGCAGTTTAAATAGGGCGCTCTGAATGAGATTTGCCAATTGGTTGCATAGAAAGGAATCATGTGATCTATCAGCTGCTCCATCAGTCGATTGGGCTGTTTGAGATCAGCTGATGTAGCTGGGAGCTTGACATCGTGTCCTGCCTGAACTAACGCTATGCTCAAATTTTGAGACCTTCCTTCTATCTACCACAGTGGGGTTTTTTTTGTAACATCATACCGATCCCGGTTGCCGTCTGCTCCTGGTATTTGTACATGTCTACGTGAAGGCTGGTGGTAAAGAAGTCCAGCTTGGCCATGAGTCTCTGGTGCATGGACACCATCTCAATCTTCTGTTTGGACAGTGAAGAATTGTGTCTCAGCAGGCTCATGCTGAAAGAAAGAGGATTTTTTTTAACACACACTTGGTGCTTAAGTGTGTTCTGTGGGACTTTGTGTGTGTATTTGTGTAAGTCATACATGGCAGCTTTCTGCCCCTGCTGTAGTCGTTGCCAGTCTTCCTTTAGGGAGCGGATGGTATGCCACGCCTGGCCACAAGTCCTCCTCAGAAGGCTGTAAGGCAGAAGGTGTTTAGGGTCGGTTTCTAGGACAAAGACAAAGAATGAATGAGAGAGAGAGAGAGACAGTCACACAAAAGCACAGGATGGTTTTTACTATTTTATTTATTATAGTTTGTAGTCATAAAAAGAGCTTTTTTCCCCACAGGGTTTTCATTTCAGGCATGAAGTTTGTGGTTGATATGTGCCTAGAAATGTTTTTATCTGTAAGTGGTTTTAACTAAAAATTCTGAAGGTGGATAATGTTTGTTTTCTGTGCATACTAACAGTGTGTGTGGTTTAACTGTGCTAAAGTGTGTGCTGATTATTGTTTTGAACAAAATGTGTGCACCTCTGTTTGCTACAGATTTAATTGTCTTTATTTAACAAACTTTCACCCTCAGAGAGGCATACATCTCACCTGAGCCACAAAATAAGCAACTGCTTGAGTCCTTAACTGACCAAAAATATTTACCAAAAGTGTTTGTTAAATATTGTTTTAACAGCACTACGGCACCACTCTGCCTTAATGGTGTTTAACCACAGTCAGTGTAATATAGAGAGCAAATGTTAGTCCACACGTTTAAAGGAGCAGGCAGGAGTATGACCACGGAGGCTAGGCAATGTACTGCTGTGGACGATGTCAGAACAAAATTCATTTTAGCCAAATAAAAAATTCAGCATCATTTTAAGTGTGCACTTTATGGAGAATACTTTAACCACTTTGCCTTTCTGTCAGACAGCCCTTTATGTTGGGGAACTGAAGTTGTTCTATTTCTCTCTCCAAAGCTAGACCCCATTGTAAGAAAGAGGTCATTTAAAACCGTGAAACGCAGGAGCTGCTGGTCTGCCGCTGCCTTGATCAGTTAGTTTTTGTTACTGTGTAACTTTGATGTTTTGAAGGGTTGGTTTGGATTTACCAAAGTAAAAAAATAACACAAACTAGCTAACTCATCAAGGCACTGGTAGACCAGTAGCTCCTGTGTTTAGCAAGCTAAAATTATTGTTTTTGTCAATGGAGTCTGGTGGCTTTGACAAGAGCGTAGATGAGAAACTGAAGTCGTTAATGGCATCTCATATAGCAATTGCTGTCTGTGGTAAGGTAAAGCAGTAAACATATTCTTAATATTGCATACACTTAAACTGTTATTCATTTTTTTAGGTGGCTAAAATACGTTTTGTTGATGTCCCCCTTCCACGGCAGTACATGCTCAGCTTTCGTGGCAGTACCTCTGCCTGCTTCTCCAAACTGGGGGCGTGCCCAGTAACACACCTATGGATAAGTACCTTATACAATCCCACTTTAGAAGATTCAAACTATCCATGTAAACACAGAAAAGCTTTGCAGGGAACTTCAGATGAAGAAGATTTTAAACACTGTTTTCGTATTGCTGTGTACTCACGGACGAAGCGGATGTTTTCTGGAAGTATGCGAGGAGCAAACTGAGGTTCATAAGTGCAAGAGGAACGATCAAACAGGAAGACCAGAGGCAAGTCTGTCCGTCGCCCGTCTATCTCCTACGGATGCAGATAACAATAACACTTTGCCTCAGTCCATTGTCACATTGTGTGGTTGATTATTCTGGTAAGGTACTGTGTGCACAGTGTTTATGTTTGACATTACTGTGTAATCTATGGCGCACTGCGTGGCCAGTCCCTGAGGCTCCAAGGCTAAACCCGCCTCCAGCAGCAGCTCCTGATTGGCTGCAGGGATATTGGTGTCTTTTTCTATCCTCAGCTGCAGGTCAGCCACAGTCTCTTCGTCTGAGACAGAGTACGTCAGGATCTTAGCAGAAAGCATGTTCAGGACATGAACCAGCTGAGGGAAAAGAAAAGGACCAAGCACATTGCGGAAAGAACAAGTAAATATTTGGGTCTAAACAAAAATAGGTGCACAAACCCTTCAAAGTCTGTCAAAGTTTAAACAGTGGTGTTGCCCTTTGCAACAAAGTTTGAAATTTTGTCTTCAATTACAGCTTGAACCACAGATTCAAAGATATATACTTATCATCAGACCAGTGATGTCTGAGTCAGTGGTTCCCAACTGATCCAGCCATGGGGTCCAGATTTCTCCTTAGTCATTTGTTCAGGGTCCACACAGTTAATATATTCAGCGTTATACCCACATTTGGCCATGTCGTCAAGCTAGTTTGCGGTCTATGTCTGTAGCTGTCTGTTAGTCACTCACTCTACAGCAAGAAACAGTACTTTAAAATAAAAACTTTGTGCCTGAAATTCACTCTACTTCAAAATAAAGTGTGTCTTTGACAAACTTGACACATTCCCAAGTCACTTGTGGTCCATTCAGAATGGGCCCACTCTGGGACCACGACCCACCAGTTGGGAAAAACTGGTCTGAGTAACATTTGTGGAAGACGTATTAAGATCTTTTACAGACTAAAATTAGCAAAACCAGTGTAGAAACACGCTGGTACAAGTAAAAATCTTGCATAACAAAATCTTACTGACGGCAAAGTAAATAAGTATAAGCATCAAAATATTGCGAAAGTACCAAAAGTAAAAGTATTCATTATGCAGAATGGCCCATTTTGTATTACTGGATAATAATTATAATGCATTGATGTGTTCATCACTTTAATGTTGCAGCTGGTAAAGGTGGAGCTAATTTTAATTACTTTATACTCTGTTGTGTAGCTAACTATATAATAGTACATCACGATCTATTATTTGATTTGTATTTTCTATTAATATTCTGAATCTGTAAAGTAACAAGTAACTTAAGTTTGCAAATAAATGTAGAGTTTAGAACAAAGTAAAAACACAGGGAAGTAGAAGTACAAAGTACCTTAAAATGGAAATACTCATGTAAAGTTTCAGTACCTAAAAGCTGCACAGTACTTGAGCATGAGTATTTAGGGGAAATGAAAAATGTGGAAGAATAAATGAATCAATAACTCAACTGACCTTGAGCTGCAGAATCACCTCCAGCTGAGAGAAGCAGTCCGAAGGTGTTGCGTCGGGGTCTTTGCCTCTCTCCTTAGGAGACCACTTTAACATCAGCTGCAGCCACCTCTCCATTTTCTCTAACAAGAGACTGCCAAACACCAGTCAACAACTTAGGTTAGCAAACTCATGTTTTTATCTTGATGGTGTCCACTATTTTATTTTTCTCATAAAGCACTTTGTAACTGTGTTTTGAAAAGTGCTATACAAATAAAGTTTACTATAATTCATTATAGCATGTTAGACATGAAATAATATGAGTCTTAGCGTATGTGTGTGTCTGTGACAGATAAAGTCACCTGTTGAGGTTGTTGGGCTGGGGCAGATGTTTGGCGAAGCGGACTTCCCCTGAGAGGTCTTCATAGACGACGATATCATCGTCCTGCTTCAGCCTCAGTTTGTTGTGCCTTAGAAGGATACAGATGGATTATATGAGAGAAGAAGAGCCATAAAAATCTACGTTTGTCTTTTTGTGAGTGTAAAAATGATTTTTTCCCCCATTTTATCCCCAGTTTGATCATGGTAAGTTCCATGACCAGCTACGTGCCAGGAACGCAACTGTTATTGTAATGGGAAAGTATTTTTCCTTGATATAAGTGGACCCTCCTGGAGTTTCATATCTTTCAATCATCATTAGTGAAGCACAAGGGCCATTGATGTTGGCACAAGCCACATATCCTGTAATTCTTTGCTTTGGCAACTCCTGTTTATGTATATACTCCCTGGGAGTTACAGTCCAGTCACGTAACAATTATGTTTCTTTTTATTGCTTAACACTGAAAAATGGCATTGTTAAGCTTGTTTTGCAAAAGCTAGACCAAAAAAAAAAGGAGAAAATATGATTCAAGAAATATCGGAAATTTTGACATGCATCATCCTCAAAAACAAAATGTGGAAATTATGACTTCATTTCCGTCATGATGACTTTTGTGGTATTTTGAACAAATCACCAACTTGGTTCAGATATAGGAAGTTTTGAAGGTGGTATTACCAAGGGACGGGTTGCCAGGTTGGTAAGAAAGGGCGAAATCCTGTAATACACTCAAACACCAAAGTCCCAAAGCTCCAGTAGTCCACAGTGACTGTGTACTTCTGTCTCTCAATGAGCTCTGGAGCCTAGAAGAGAAAAACAAGCTCATCTGTCACTGTGCAGAGAACAGTGAGAAAATCATGTGGAAAATATGTCCACCTGTGTCTTCATCACTTACCAAGTACTGAAGTGTTCCCACAAATGAGGTGCAAAGGCTGGTCTGGTCCAGCTCTTTGGCATAGCCAAGATCTATTATCTTATGGATCAACTGAGATTGAAAGAGAGAGCAAAGACAGAAAGTGTTAAAATTACATACTGACAACCTAAAAGAACTGTGTGGAAAATTTAGGTAGATTTAAGCCCCATTTCCACCAAGCAGTACGGTACAGATCAGTCTGTGAAAAGCTGTGGATGGTACCAATGAAACCGTTCCGTACCATCCCCATTTTTGGTCCCCCCTCTGTTGGGGTGCCTCGCACACAGATCTGGTACTAAAAGGTGGAGCTGTGAACACTGCAGTCTGATTGGTCAGTAGAGGACGGTCACTCTGCTCAGGGCTGAGTTGTGGCTGGTTTGAGGCTCATGTAACCACTGTTCATACTGTGGAGAGTTTGATTAGTAAACTGTAACTATAAAATGAAAGGATGTTTTGCTGCCTCTTGCAGCAATAATTATTGACATGTAAAGCACTTTGTAACTCTGTTTTGAAAAGTTCTTTCTTTATAAATTATTATTATTATTATTATTATTATTATTATTATTATCTAGCGGTGAGGATTCCAGATTGCAGCCAGCTGTAATTTCTCCCTGTTAGAATGCCTTTAGTGTTCTTCTGTAAATCCTGTGGGACTCAAGAACACATGAGCAGAAATCAACTTTGAATGCTTTTCTGTCTATTTTGTTACAGCCCCTTTTGTTTTAAAAACCTCCCTCCAAACCAAAACACTAAGTCTGTATGATGAATTTACTGTTTCTCTTGTATGCCAGACAAAAACAAGTGTTCATGTAAAACTATAAACTTGTGCAGATAAATTCTGCAGTGTACACAAACATGAATATATAGCCTCTTTAATATGTCTGGCCTCAATTATAAAACATTCTTCATTTTCCTGTGTCTTGCAGCAGGCTGGAGGATGATGTAACGTAATTTGTTACAAAGAAAAAAATTCAGTGAGGAAGGTAAGAGCAAATCAATCCCAAACGTTCCTCATAACTGCGAGGATCTTTTCAAGGATTTTCACGTCAAATATTCAGTGTTGTGCTCAACTTGTGCGGGTAAACATGTGGACATGAGAGAGACAAGTCTCCTACACTTATTCCACATAACCCACATAGAGACAAAAAGCCTTTATATGGTCTCTTTGTTGTGGTTTGGGTGTATTTGTCATAACAAGATGGTTCACAGGGTTTTTTAACTCACTCTTTTCTCTCCCTGTTGCAGCACAATGTTTTCTGGTTTCAAATCTCTGTGGATGATCCTCTTCTTATGGAGGTAGGTTAGAGCCGACGCTGACGGGAGAAAGAAGAAGAAATAAGAAAAGAAGAATGCAGAGTTAGAGTTGCATGTGTGGCAAATTATTTTGTGAACATTCATGGCTTACACTCATATTAAAGAGGTCAACACTGAATGTAAACTAGAACTCAACCATTAAATTGGCCATGCTGATGTACTGGCTGATATCAGAGCTAATGGCAGATATATCTGTATACGTAGGGCGATAATTAATGAGAAACAACATACAATCAATTGCAGAGAGAGCAGCTGCTGGTGGCATATTTTCATTGTGCGGGCTTCACTGGAGAGACACCATCATTATACAGGAATATTTTACTTAACTAATTTATTCAAAGCAAAGTCAAGATTAAACATTGTCTGACTCATGACGGACAGTTTAAAATTAAATACAATAAAAATCTGAAAAGCAGAAGAAGATTTTGTCTTTTTTATTCCAGGTATTCTTCTTTCTAGTCAAAATCTGGCGTCTACATTACCCATAATGCAACCTGACTGCTCGCAGTTTGGTGGGAGATTCAGGTGTGTTATGGTATATGGTAAATGGACTGCACTTGTACAGCGCTTTTCTAGTCTTCTAACCACTCAAAGTGCTTTTACAGTATGTCACATTCACCCAATCACACACTGGTGGCCGTGGTCGCAACCCAACAAGCCGAGCCAGGGCTGGACAAAAATTTACAAATGATGTTAAGGTTTGGGCCGGGCCTACTTGACACGGTGCTTTATGCTTGGCTTTCAAGTTAATAGTTTCAACAATAGTTTCCTCACTTGTTGCCTTTCTGTTTGTCGTAAAAGTGACACAAGGAAATGGAGGCTGTCATGTAAAGACGGCTGCGTGGTTGCATCAGCACCAGCATCAGAGTGGAGTGTTTTGTCCGTGACTGCATCAAGCTTGGGTCGGATTCGGACGTAAAAAAGTGCCTGTCGAGTTTGGGCCAGGCTTGGTTACTACTCTCTCAGACTTGTGTCGGTTCGGACAGATATACATGGCCTGAACAGCACTCTACTACAGAGGTCCGGTAACCTCATTTCGTTCTAACTTCACACCCCCAGTTATTTTTTTTTATTTCTTGTTCTTTAGCCCCAACTGACTAATTTCAGCTGAGGCAGGTCATCAGAATTTGCTCAGCTCCCCCTGGAGTCAAGAGTCACAACGCGTCAAACACGACCTGTCAACAAACTTTAACACCAGGCTGAAAAGCAGTGTTTCACTGCCCTCTCTGGTTTAAAGTTTTAGGTGTTTTTAAACCTGACCACACTTGGCATCACTGAAGCATGTGATCAGAAATGTGCTGTTTCCCCAACAGTGACGTCATGGTGTACTGACACACCCCTAAGTACTTCACTGCAGCAAGGTAAGAAATGAGACCACCAGAGGTCGGCAAATACAATATTTTCAGCTGGTGTAAAGTTGTTCTTCTTCTTCGAAAATCTTTTTTTTTTTTTTTTTTAACTGACCTCCAGGGGTTTATCTTCTCACCTTCCCACAGTAGTGTTCATTTGAGCTCCAGAACTTGGTGAAATCACTGTTGGGTAACGCAGCCCCCCTATAGCTGACCAAATGTTAGTCAACCAGAAAGGTCACTTAGTCGCAGAAAAAACAAACAAACCCCAATGAAACTCTGTGAGGAGCTGTGCCATGTCAAAATAAATAAAAACCAATATGACTGGACCATGCGGGAATTTAATTCGAAAGGACAGACACAGGAAGTGGCCACACTTGGCAGACAGACAGGAGTCACATTAATTTCCAGGGCTGGTACCTGCTGTTATTCCACAGGCTAGTTATAAACATGTCAGGCAGGAAATCCAAAGTGTGGGATCATTTTGAGAAGGTGAAGGACCAACCCAAGGTGATATGTAAACTCATCTTCATTGGTCCACTACAAACATGATGTATCATCTGAAACATGGAAGTAGCTACATGCCCATTAGCCCACAGCGTCATTAACAGGCGGCTCGCTCAGTGTGTGACGTGCACTTGTAGATAAAATATAGGCCTATATTAATGAAGGTTCATTAGTACGGTTTGTATTTCTCTGTAATGTAGCACAGTGTTAACAATGTTACTGAGACTATTCTTTCTCACACCTTCAACTCAAACCATTGTGTTGCCCCGCCCAAAACACATAATTTAGTAATTAAATTAATATCGTAAACATGCGGGCGACTAGTCGACTAATGGCCCTAAATGACGACATTAGTCAGCTAAGAAAATTCTTAGTCTTGGGCAGCCCTACTGTTGGGTATGCAGGTTGGGTAATGATCAAAGGTGAAACAGGATTGACAATTTCAACCAGAGAGGGCAGTAAAACACTGCGTTTCAACCTGGCGCTCAGTCACTCTTTAATAAGATCAGTAAGAGGATAAGACTCATGTATATACACATTCTGTAGCCTTTAATCTGTTGGAACTGAAGTTAAAGTATAATAAGGTTTGGTCTTAATTTACAGCTGAAACTATAATGTCACTTTACTTTCACGTCAAATGGTGACTAGTGTGTGTGCTGGCAGAGTATTCAACGAAGCGGAACTCATAACCTTTGGGCACCTGACTGTGTGAGTGTGTGTGTGTGCATGCGTGTGTTTGGGTGTGGATGTGCATGCCCACGTCTTTACCCTCACTCATGAAGCAGTTTAAAGAGGATCACTCATTATCAGGAAATGTTGACCGATGGGTAACAGGAAAAGGAGTTTCTGTGAAAGTGTGTGTGCATGTGTGTGTGTGTGTGTGTGTGTGTGCTACTCTCCTCTACTCTCCACTCTAGATGTGTCTGATCCATACCATATGTGTCCTCTCTAAAAACCTGTTTATACAGCGTGTAATCTACAACGTCTTGTTGATGTGCAACTGTTGACGTAAACCTCAGTCTGAGTGTGAGCTGTTGCCACGGTGACTAAGGCATTGGTGGTGAGGGGTCATTGATGACATCATGATACTGGTCACCATGACCATTTCCTCCATACTGCAGGAAACTAATCACGCTGCCAGCTCACTCAATCACACAATCAATCTATCACTCTCACACACACACGTTTCAAAGTGGTTTAATGGTCATGTTGAAGCCGGGAATTGAACACGATACTCACAAATGTCACGTAACAGAATTAAAACAGAGCCCTCTCTCATCCCACAGCAGTTCTCCAAGAGGTTCAGATACTGCAGAGAGCAAAAAGACAGACACAGAATACAATGAATAACATTAATCTGTCTTCTTCATTAATGTTTTACAGCTTTCTGCTCTTCTCCAAAACAGCTGTTTTCCATCCATTAAGCACACTGGGTTTTTAAGGGATCACACATGCATTAGAGTCCATGACAGGCTCTGATTCAAGCAGAAACCAAACCCAAGTATCAACTTTCTCTCACACATTAATAGAACTTTTCTCACAAGGCATTTTTCCGCTGTTGATTTGATTTTAAAGAGCATTTCTCGTACCTGTTTTTAAACTGAAAGAAGCTTCGCAAATTGGCAAATCAGCACTTTGGTTGTAAATCTTTTGATTTGTTTTCCTTCAAACAATACATTTAAAGCGTTCTACTACTGGAAACTTGTGGCAGGCCTGATAAAACAGACCACTGCCTAGTTCTTGGCCATCCGGGATGCTTTGAAATTTTTATGACACTGTGGTTGCTGATGGTTGGCATTTTCCTCCTCAACTGGCTGCCTGGTGCCAACTTTGTCTATCGCCTGAGGCTGCACACTCAGTTTCCGATTAAAAACCTCTCTGGATTTCACCCAGGGAAGAAGTGCAAACAATCGCCTGGTTGTTGGCCCATACAAATCAGACAGCCTCATTCATGTGTAAGTGTCTGAAAATCAGATCAGGAAAATACAAAAAATATGTATATGCAATAGATGTGCCTTTATTCTTTATTTGACAAAAACTCTTTTTGGAGGACGTCATAAAGGATCGTCATCAAACATTATTACCGCTCCTTGTTCATTTAGTATGATTCAACATTTTGACCCAAAGGTTTATGGGCTCTAACGCAGTGTCCCAAACCACATATGGGCTCATACTCACAAAAACGCCACAGACTTTTACCTTTCTCAGATCTCCCCCCTGACAGTACTCCATCGCCAGCAGCGGCAGGTCATTGGTGGCCACCATTTTCTGCATTCCCTCAGGAACCTTTCTCGCTGCAACAACGTTAACGTGATCCAACCTATACAGTGAGTGAGACATCAGTCAGTGTGTATTCCAACAAGGTTCATTATGTCTCTATGAATGATATCTTGTGCTTTTTTCTTTTAGTCAGACAAGGGTATTTGAGGAAGACGGAAGGCTCCGTCGAAACATGTCAGGTAGGAATTAAAATACCCTTGTCTGACTAAAAGAAAAAAGCACAAGACATCAGTCAGTGTGGTGGCACAATGTATCACATTATATTTGTTTCATTACTGAGATACACATTACACAATTATCCACTTCCAAGGGTTGCCATATTAGATATTAGAGATATATAAATGTGGTAGTCACAGTGCTGTCTCTCCAAGTCATAAGAGAGTCCTCCTTTGCGAGGCTTGCAGACATATGCAGACCAGTATGCATGTTATCACCCATTTCAGTGGGCATTATTAGTGGTTAACAGCATCGTACGGGTTAAAAGGGTCCTGCCACACAAACTAGTATATTCAGAATGCTATTCTCAGTGTATTCATTGTTTGTTATGCTGCAATGGAGAAAGTCAGCTGAGGTAACGTTAGCATAAAGAGCCAGAAATATATATACAAAAAATCTATCGGTTCTACTATCTATTTGACCCCCAGGTTGGGCACCACAAACATAGACTTTTATGAAGTATACACTTGCATCACATCAATCACAAATGTAGACTTTAATCTTGTCTTTCTTGCATCCCATCTCCATCATCAGATTCAACAATTGCACACTGTCACAATTACATTCAAACCTTTTTATTATATAAGTCATCGCCCCGCTCCCTCTGCTCTTTGGCGTGCTCTGTTACTTTCTCTGTTTCTCATTCTTTGCGGTTTCATAACTCTGATTGAGACAATGTGTTTCTGATTGTCAGAGGGTCGAGCCCTCTTTGAAGAAACAAAGGAGAAATATAAAGATAACAAACCTAAACTGATACCAGATGGACCTGGAAAAGGACTATAACCATAACACTGCATGCAATCAGTGTTGGAACAGCTACAATAGCAGACGATATGTGAAGGTCATCACTAGAATAATAAGCTGGTGTTTGAAGTTATTAGAATGTTTTTTTTCTGCGAATCTACAGCATTTGAATTAAAAGAAATAAATTAGAGGACACTGAAACAAACCTTGACATGATTAGAGGTATAGTATAGATATAGTTTCACACTTTATCAAGGGACACATACATATATACGTGACGTGAAAAATATTTTGTTGATCCTTGTTCCATCTCTCTTCAGCTTACATAAAACACATCTTGTGGATAGAGAAGATAGTCAAAGAGAGTGGGAAGAAATGTTTTTTCTTGGTTTTGAAAACATTCGACCGATGCAAAGTAATGCAGTAAATGCTTTGTAAACACATGCGTACAGCTGTGTTAAGGAGCTGTAATAATATAATAGTAGGTTGCCATATATGTGTCCCCTGCCCTGTGGTTTTTCCACGAGTTGAGCGTGGGTGCACGGGAGGGTTGTGGTCGTGACCATGTCTGTCTGAAAACAACACACTTGTTAAATTGGGACTAGGAAAGAAATGGTTTTATACTCATGTTTTCACCAGCAAATGACAAAACGCTCACACACACAAACACACACATCTCACAAACCCGCATGATCTGCCATTCAACTCCAGTGACCCGACACATAAATTGAAAGTGTTAATAGGCAACACAGACATGTATGGAAATGAAACACACACACCAAAGCAGAGCAAAATGAGGAGGCGGCACATTATCCTGTCAGAAATAACCACCAACAGACCAAAATAACCCAAACCTCCATGCTGTTCTAATTATTTAATGTCCTGTGTGATTTTTACTATTTCAGGATACAAATTTAGTTTTTGTATTTTGAGAAAACTTGTGAAACAGATGGGTACATAAAAGTCAAATGTCAAACTCATCAGCACCCCACGTGTCATGGAATGTACTGTGGTGAGTCACAACACGTCAAACCAAAACTTGTCTCGAAGGAGCTGCCAAAAAGAGCTTCAAGGCAAAGCACGAAAGAGTTTGGATGAGAAAAAAGAAACGGGGGAAATCACCAATTTCTCCAGCCGAGTTAAATGTGTCACACACTATGATGCATCGCTGGGGAAAACGACACCCCTGGATCTTTTGTAAACAGAGAGGCAAGCTTAGGCAAGGTGCCACAGTCAAACAATAAACAAAAAAGTTAGGAAATCTGGCCATCTTCGCTCCCTGCCACTGACAAAACTGCGGCGGACAAGATAAACATATTGTACTTTTTACTAAATCTTAAATAAATATATGACTCTATGATCTTGAGCATGACCTTAAACCAGGTCTTGCTTTGTTACTTTATCTTGAGGACACGGCCTGTGTTAAAATCTAGTTTATAGGTTTATTATTGTAGTAAATGTCATGCTTATATAGAACACAGTCCCACATAAACGTCTGCTTATAGCACAGGAACACTGGTTAGAGTGTGTCCTACTGGTTAAGTCGCAAATCATACAACACCCAACAGTTGTCCCTGTTTCTCGTCCATGTTTCCTGTCTTCACTGTGACCTATCTCAGTGGTTCCCAACTGGTCAAGCCATGGGGTCCAGATTTCTCAGATTTTCTTAGTCATTAGTTCGAGGACCACACAGTTTAATACATTCAGCGCCATACTTGCATTTGGCCATGCCATTTAGCTAGTTTGCTGTCTCTGTCATGTAGCTGTCTGTTAGTCACTCTCTCTACAGCAGAAAACAGCACTTCATAATAAAAGCTCTGTGCTGGAAATTTACTGTACTTAAAAATAAAGTGTGTTTTTTTACAAACTTGACACATTTGCGAGTCACTTGTGGTCCATTCAGAATGGGCCCACGACCGACTTTTGGACCGCGACCCACCAGTTGAAAACCACTGACCTATCTAATAAAGCCAAACTGCCAAGAAAAGAATACTGGCTGGCATCCGGGAAAAAAATAATGAAGCTGCCATGTGTTTGCTTTGTGTGCTGTACATGACTGCAGTTTGAAGGTCCCAGAGGAAGAACAGTGAGACCTAAAGGAGACTTTTTTTGTTTGCTCTGGGGCCCCTAAGTGAGTTGACGCATGTGAGCATGAAACTGACCTCTTCATGATCTGGATCTCCAGACACCATCTCTGTTTGTTTCTCTCGCACAGCTCCTGCCGGCACTGCTTTATGGCGATCTGTTCCTCTGTGTCCTGAAATCACACACACACACACGTGCACGCGCACACAAACGTAAAATTATTATTATCTATCAACATTTTAAAAGAAACTAAATGAAATAATGTTTATATTCAGTTGCTTATCTCCAACAAAAATCTTCAGGTGGCCAATCAAAGAAATACCAGGCAGCATTTTCCTAAAAAACAATGTAGAAAGATAGAATAGAGGTAATCCCTCTCAAACTTCACTTATGAGCCACCAGAAGTGTGTGACCGTGTTTATATCTGCAGAGACCCGGCCTGAAATTTTTTTCTGTTTTCTTCTTATTTCACTGTGTTCCAGACGTTCCTTCGCCCAATGCTAATGTGAGGTCGGGACTTTATAAAAGGGTAGCTACCAGGCGTTAGACCGTAAGCAGCAGGCATCCAAAAGTAAGCTACGAAAATCACGTACACAACTCTAAAAGAACACAAATAAAAAGTAGATTTAAATGACTCATTCTAAGGTTCTCATTCTCATTCTCAGCTAACGGAGTCAGTATCAGCCCGATATCAGCATCAGATCGCTGCATCCCTACCAAACACATACTGTATATTTAACCACTTATTTCTCACGACATCATCAAGGAAAAGGCACCCACCCTGCTTCCCATTACTTGATCTATGAACTAATAATAGCCCACAGTATTGTCATTAATACAGGAAGATGGGACATTTCCCGAAGAGGAAGTTTAGTCATCACAGCAGCAGCAGTGCCAGCGGTGCCCTCTTCAGTCAAACCACTTCCACCCGTCATTTCCATTTTTCCTTTTAATCCCTGGTCTACTGTGACTCTGATGACGAAAAGTTCTTAACTGTGATTAAACTGATAAAATACATCATTTGCTCTTGAACATCACTTCCTCAATTACTGTGAAAAGCAGCGGAATTTAATAATATGTCAATCTTAACTTTGTTCAAGTTGTATTGTTGAAGAGACCAAATTTCACACAGTGCTGGTGTAATTTATGCCGATGATACAAGTGTTACAAACATGAACAAACAACAAGTGTGACACACATTCTCAGTTTCATTCAGCAAAAACATTACGACATTCGGGAGTGCAGCCATTAAGGGAGTAGTGAACAGATGTTGCCTGTTTACTTTATTACTCTACTACTTAACATACTCAAGTGATGCCAAGTGTTTGTATAAAAATCTTTTAAATTTGAAACTGCAAGAGAAAATATTTCCGAGGACGCATATTCTCAAGTGCTTCCCACAGTGTCTGACTGTCCATCACTTGTATATCGACGTTCACATGACGATGCTGCCTGGCTCAAAGCCAGCTCTGAGCTTACCTTGACAGTGTGTGTGAGTAAGACAACTGAAGTACAGTTTTAAAGGAAGGAAGAGGAAGGTCCACTAAGCGGGCGTGTTCGTATTCCCATAGTGCTCTGATGCAACTCTACAATGCCCTCATCCTGTGACTAGGAGTGACATCATTACAATTGACACAATTTCTACTGGATTCGGTGCACAAAGAAGACAACTTCCTGGACTGATGTCATACTAAAATGGTGCAGCTGAAACCTTAATTACGCACTTCGGTTTTCATTTATTAACTTCTGCTGTCATTCTGATTGTGAGTATAGGGGTAGGCACAGAGGGAGGGCTGTCATAACAAATCTGAACACACAGACATAATGCACTTACAGATAATACACAGACTCAGTGTGACACTTCCAAAAGATGTCATTATATCCTTCATCATGGATGAACATAAATTTGATCATTGTAACTCCCGAGTTTGCCTGAGAATCATTCATCGTTACATTGCAAACAGAAACTACTAATTTGGCAAAACGTAAACCAATATGGGCTAACTCACTGACTCCATGGCAACATTATACTTTCTGTTTACAGAACCTCCTGCTTTGGCTCAGGAGGTGGAGCAGGTCGTCCATATATCACAGGGTTGGTGAGGGGGGTGCAGTTGTCTCAGTTTTGTCTGAGAAAACCTCTGTCTTAAGGTTTAGCAAACTGAACACAATGAGGGAAACAACAAAGCATTCCTTTTGCTGCATTTTGCTGCAGTTTTCAAAGGATTCACTTGTAAACAGGACAAGAAATTCCTTTATTTGTAAGATATCTATAGTTATGTACTACTATTTGACATTTGGATTGGATCAGAGCTGAGGATTTTTACAGCTTTCTTTTTCATTATATGTTAATTACACTGACGGTGATGATGCTGTTTATGTCTGCTGGGAAATGACAGCAGGACAGATTTAATTTACTTTCATCTGATTACATAAAGGTCCAGTGTGTAGGTTTTGGAGGATATATTTGCAGAAATGGAATATAATATAATTAGCATGGTTTCTTAAGTGTATAATCATCTGAAAATAAGAATCAGTTTGTTTTCGTTACCGTAGAATGTGCAGTTTATTTCAACATAGGGAGTGGGTCTTTGTCCACTGAGATTGCCACGTTGCCAGAACAGACAAACTCTCTCAACAGGGCAATTTGCATTTTCGTGTTGGCCATCATAGTAAGCAGCCCCTCTGTGATAAGAGTGTTGTAAAAACACTGACTCTTTAAATGTGAAACTGCTTTATTCAGTGTTTCTACCGGTTTAATCAGTTGGATTAAAGTTATTAGGGAAAAAAATGTGATCACAGTTTAGCAGGTGCGGGCATCTCCGACATGTCAGTCAGCGTTGGAGAAACAGTGGCTTGTAACGTGAAACTGCTTTATTATGTGTATTTGCTGGTTTAAATTACCTGGTCCGTTTGTTTTGGAGAGGAAGAGACCTCTGTGAATAATTCAGCTCTTAGTAAAAACCTCCTGAACAGTGAGGGAATTCTAACCAGGAGAAGTTTCAGCTGGTTGCAAATCCACAACCCTCACTGCTAGATGCCACTAAATCCTCCTAAATCTTACACATTGTTCCTTTAAAATGCTCAAACATTTCTTGTTAGCATGATAGTCTACGATTTAAACATCCCTTTGGAGGAATTTCCAGTCATTCAGTCTTCTATCATGTCCTACCACAGCCAGAAATAAAACCAAATGGTCCTACAGGGACGATAAACATGTAACGGTGTTTTGGAAGTGTGTGGGCTGTGTACCTTGTTCTGCCATCTTGTGACATTCCCAAAGCCTCCTGTGCCCAGTCGCTCCTTCAGCTCCCAGGGCCCGCAGCTCTGCGGCTGCTGCAGGGGGACTCGATTCATGGCCTCCTCGACTGGTCCTTAAAACAATACATCAAATAATAAGAATACACTTAAGACTACAGACATACTCGTGGCTCACTCCAGAAAACAAAAATATTACATTAACAGAAAATGGAGGAACAATTTTGCTACTCTGTATCATAAACACCAGTAGGGCAAACATTTTAAGTTTGGCCTGAGGGTGTCACTGTAGCAAATCCCATGTTTCAATCTCTAAGCATGTTGACATGCTAACCTCACCATGCTAAAAACTGGGGCTGGGCAACATGGAGAAAATTTAATATCACAATATTTTTTTTACCAAATACCTTGATATTGATAACACAACAATATTGTAAGTTGGTGCTTTCACAAAATAATTACACAATGAGATTTTTGATAAATAATCATCAGTAATGTGGATATAATGGCAGATCAGCTAGAACTTTATAATAAACAAGTACAGCTATACAGTATACTATACAAATACGCACTAAGTAAAAGCTACTGTATACATAAATTACACATGCAGTGCAACACCACTTGGACAAACCACATGCAGAACTGCAGTGCACCGTAATGGTAGAACCAGAGGTAATAATAATAATAATTGCAATTTGCTATTCATGATTATGGTTGCAATTGCTAATAATTATTTTGGACAGTGGTGTGTGGTTGCCTGTCGCAGAATGACAATTTTGCAATCATAATATTGAGGGAGACATTTTGAGCATACTGTAAAACAGCAATTAATAGACAGGGCTATTATTTGCTTAAATCACTGAAGTCAACAGGCCTGTATTTGGGACATGAGTCTATATAAGACAGGCCTTTAATCCCTTTGATGCAAAACTGTTGCTGAGCAAGGACGGGAAAAACTATCAAATTGTTTTTTTGAACCAGTATGAATGAAACAGTGACTCAAGAGAGAAGCAGACAGAGGGGTCTACAGTCTGTGTTTGAAGGATATATCCAGGATGTCAAACTGACTCAGCAGCAACAACAGGTTAAAAAGACAAAGATAGTTAGAAGCTAAAGCCCAACTATAGGCTACAGATCACAGTGTAAAAGTGAACCACCACATCACTGCTGATCGCCACAGAAGACAATGAATATAAAGGGAAACTGCTGATATTGAACCAGCTGTGTGGCATCACAGTGTGTGCAGATCAGACTGTCGGGGATCTCTAGAGAAAGTCCTTTCTTCTGCGCACACTGCGATGACACACAGCTGGTTGAATATCAGCAAAGTTTCCCTGCTTCCCTTCACTGGTTCCTGTACAGCAGGGTCGGTCTTTGTTTCACTGTTATCATCATTACAAAGCAAAAGCAGCATGTGTATACATTCAGTAGGCTATATCTTCAGTAGCTAGCTAGCTAACCCTACACTTTTCAGGGTTTGATTTTGGTTTTGGAACAGGGAAGAAACGTATATCTTTTTCCAACCTCTCCAGGTAACGAGTATCATTAATACACGACGTGCCCCAGGCACAACATTTAGCTCCAAATCCACAAAACCAGCCTGAAAATGAAGGAAATCTCAAACAACTGCATTAGAGTCAATGGACCACAGCTGTATTGTTGTCAAACCCTGGTCTGTGCTGGCTGATGCTACGTTATGATTGGCCAGTCTGCGTCCGGGGGTGGGACTTAGTGAGGGTCATTTGGGACTAGGCTTTTCATTGAAGTTTTATGCTATTTAAATAATGGAGGGCATGTGGCCCCCTCAACATATATATATATATTAATTGCTGCCTTGCATTTATTTTGTAGACTAAACAGATCAACTGATTGAGAGACAAACAACCAACTTTTTTTATTAACTAGAAAGATACACATTATTTACAACCCAGATTCAACTCTCCAACAGCTATTCAAAGCTCTGATTGTGTACAAATATACAAGCTTAATAACTTTTTACACCAGTTGCATCAACACTGAGCAAATATACATCACAGATTGTAAAGGAGTAGTCACCTGGGTGGTCAGGTCCAGTTATTAAAGCCCTGCCTGTATGAGACTTGTAACACTGTGACAGTATTTCACAGGCTGTGTTACCAGGCCTCTTTATTACTGCAGTGACGGCACATGCATCAATCAGGCTGCTTCCGTTTATGACTTTATGCTCTATACCTCTGCTTATAACACAATTATGCACCTATAAACAAGAAAATCACTTCTCTTTTGTTTCTGCTTCCTGTTGTCTGAAGTTAATACAATGCACGTACATGTTTCCAGCTCATATTTCCATGCAGAGAAGCGCTTTAACTACAGGAGCCTTTTATTTTAACTAAATCCTACCTTAGACTTCGTAGGCAGCGTTCACACCTGGTTTTCTTCTAAGACAGTTTGTGTATCCTGTCGGTCTTTAACCGAGTTAAACTTTGAACACTACAGTAGTAACTTCGGCGACACAACAAATCTCAAACACATTCTACTTCCTGGAACTCATATTTCCTGTAAACCTGGTGAGACCCGCCCACGAGGAGGCAGAGCTGGCTCACGTCTCCAGCTGGTCGCATGTCAACCAGACAACCACATATTCACACATGACCATCAAATGATGAGCCTGTTTAAAGACGACTTTTTTTTTGTAAAAACTTCAACTTGGACATCACAGATATATTTTGTGCTTATTTAACTTCAAGTGAGGGGTTCAGTCTACAAAACCCAGCCTGAATTGTCCCACATGAACTATACAATCATTTAATGTTTACAAAATACAACTCAAAATTTATTAAAAAAATATTTATAAACCATTAAACCACCGTGGCCAGTTAAAATTCTGATTGGCTGAAAGGTGTCCATCAATTTACTATAACTGCACAGTGTAATAAACACCTATGATACAGGTTTTTGTTTGCAGCGCTAAATCCATGTGCTAATAATAAACTTCAGGAAAGGAACAACTGCCACAGTTACTGCAGTCAATAAACATTGGCTGTGACTTGTCAGGTATGTTTACAAATATGTTTATTACTCACATGACAAAAGAGGAATTTTAAATATTTGTGCTATAAAAGTGATAATAAAATACATTCCTTGCTTATAGTAAAAAGGTGGCAGGATTATTTTTAGGCTGTATCCCTGTGTTGCTATATTTGTGAGTTATAGCCCAGTGGTGTCCAAACTGTGGTTCAGGGATCCCCAATGGTCCTTCACCATGCTCTGTCTAACCTACTAGAAGAAATGTTGGCATTGTAAATGGTATATGGTTAACAGATTGCACTTGTATAGTTACTACGGAGTCACATTCACCCATTCACACACATTCACACACTGGTGGCCGAGGCTACCATACAAGGCACCACCTGCTACTCAGTAGCCATAGAGCAGCCATCGGTAGCAATTTGGGGTCCCAATTTGGGGTAATATGGGGTGTCTTGCCCAAGGATACTTCGACATGTGGACTGGAGTAGCCGGGGCTTCAGCCGACTATCTTGCAATTGGTGGACGAGCCACTCTACCTCTGCTAACCACCGATCCGTTATACATATCTGATATACATTTGCACGTTTCTTTACTTTTTAACAATGCTGTGGTTAGCGTGTGGTTATCTTTAGTCTTGAATACTTGCTTTTGGTGATACAGTCCCAGCTGGAAATGCAGCAATGTCTTGGTAAAAACAGTCACTTTTCATGGTGCTATCCCCGGTGGAAACGCAACAATGGGTCCCTAAAAAGAACCCATATTTGGTGGTTTGAAAGCCACCGGGAACGCAGCGATGACTTGCTAAAAAAACAGTTAAAAAACTTGTTGGTGTCAAACAGTGGTCTGCAGCTTTGTAGGCATCACAACCAGTTATTAAGCAATCCACCACCCCCTCCCCCACCCGATGACAAAGTCAGCTCATATGTCATTTTAAAAACATTGATATGATATGTGTGAAACGTGCAAATGTAGCGCATTCATGGTTTGCTGAAATGCAAAATGCTAATATTTGGGTCTGGGATGAGGGATGACCTCTTTGTCTACAAAATGAAAATTAGCTAATTTTAATTTAAAGTCTTGATTTCTGTCATTTCCCTACAGAAATGAAACATGAGGTCACCGAGGCAAATTTAAGTTTAATGTTTAAAGTAACATTCCTGTAGAATAGTCTCTTAGTCCATATATTAGTGTTAAAGTTTACATAAGAACAAATACTGGTGTTGTTATGGAGGCTATGACACATTTTTGGGAATGGAAATAATACACTTACAGCACTTAAAACTTCTCGCTAATGGTTGGATCAAATTCCGAAACCATTCTGGATAGCAGAGTCACCGCCGTATCTGCTTTCATGACCTCACAACTCATCCGATCTATTACTTCATGTCTCCCTCTTAAATTACACCTCTCCTCTTTAGCTGTGAGAGCTTTTTTCAGTGTTCCTTTTTAATATATTTTCCAGATGGATCTTCTCTCTGTAGAACTTAATCATTATCATATCTAAAAAAATGTTACACACGAGACCCAGACACTGTGACCTAAATGGTTTGCTAATACTGTTTTGTAATGAAGCTGTTATCATTTTCTTAGTCAGACGTACCGGATCTACTCGGATACATTTCCAGGAAGATTGAAATCTTTAGATCAACCAGCATCTCATTTTCGTGGAGGGCAAAATACCTGTTGAAGCTCAACAACAGTAACACATTGTTTTGTAGTCAGTCCTCTAAACGACAATCAAAAGACAGTTTTATTTGAACTGCCTGATGCGTCTTTACTTAAATCAAATATTCATTTATTCTCAATCTTTGCAGCATCACTGTTGATCCAACGGATGTTGTATTTGGAGAGGATGCACTTCAAAATTTCCAAAGTATTGCAGTGATGCTCTTCATTTCATCACCAGTTATTCTTGGACTGAACAGTAAAGGTAAAAACACAACTCACCCCGGTACAACCAACAAACTTCAGCTGTATCTATTTCCTAACACATATCTGACGTTCCTCTGACGTGATCTGTGGGAGTGTAAAACCCTGTTTATCAGTTTGCAAATGTTTGTAGGAGAAGTAAAAAGGTTTTTCCTGTTTATACGAACAAAATATGGAGCTGCTTCCTGCTGTTTTCCAGTGGAGATAGTACACAACCGAGAGGGCTGTCAGATGGAACTCATAATGAAAGACCTTTGTTGTCTCATTTAGCTTTGTTTAGTCATGTAAACGTAGCCTGTGGAAATGGCTCAAATCTTGTCCTCAATTACACAGTGCACAAGTGTTTATTTTCCACAACATTCATCTGTTTGAATGTAACCTTTTTAGTTTGCCAACAGGAGTTAGTTTCAGTTGAACAGCCTGTTGCTACCAGCAACCATCACTAGTACAGTGCCACAGCAGTTCAGCTGTCATTGTTGCAGTCATTTAATTATTTAATCTGATCTGTGACCAAATATAAATATATATACTGCTTAATTCCCTTAATGGAGCATCTGTTGATACTGTTTTGTGATTGTTGACATGTGACTTTTTCTTAATGGTTCCTTTTGTGTTTTCCTGTTGGTAGGTTTTGCTGTGAATGTTAACATAGAAATAAAATGACAGTAGAGTGGATATTTGCAGCAGGATGTTCAGAGCAGCGACCATTTTATATGTACTGTTGCCATTGCAGCTGTTGAAGCAGTCCAACATCTGTATGAACAAATCGACTTGTGGCAAGTTCCAAACTCTGTTTCTCTGTTTGTTCTGTTGCCATTAATTTTATTTTCGTAAAAACATTACGTACTGTAGCTGCCTCCAAAGAAAGAGTGAGAGCTGCTGCTCAGCCAGCATAGAGAGACTGCTGTGATATAGAGTCAGCATATTTCTACATGTAACTCTGTAAATTAGGGATTTATTTTGACCAAACCAGAGTCGGTGATCAGTGTTGAAACAGTGGACTAACTAACTAGATGACTAACCAGACTAGCTAAGATGATTTTATTTTTATTTTGTTTCTGTTGAGTTTGAATGAAATATGCTTTATGATAATTTAACAAGTCAATTAAGCTAATGTAGTGTTAGCTTCTCCTGCTTCAGCTTCCAGACCGTGGTCAGAAAGCACCCAACAGCTGATACCGAGAAATTTCTGCTGGTCGCGAGGAGCTGCAGCATTTATTTGTGCACGAACGCATCATCACCGTTAAACTTGAACTATGCCCCGCTTCAATTACGCAAACACACACACACATTTTGGCTGTACACTGAGCTATTCTCCAAATGAGTCAGGCTATTCTGATAACTTTAGTCTTAGTTTGGCCTATGCAACTCCAAGGATACGATCAGTAGGTTACAAAATTCAGAGTTACTGCTAAAGCAGTTTGACATTTTGCCAGACATGCGTTCGTGCTGAGAGCTCTATGAGAAAATGAATACCACTGATGTGAGCACTGCACCGGACCGTCGTGGTGAAGAAGGAGCTGAGCTGGAAGGCAAAGCTTTTGATTTACTGGTCCATCTATGTCCCAAGCCTCACCAATGATCATGACCTCTGGGTAGTGACCGAAAGACTGGGATCGTGGATACAAATGACCAATATGAGTTTCCTCCGCGGGGTGGGTGAGCTCAACATTAGTGATAGGGTAAGGAGCTCGGACATCCAGAGGGAGCTCGGAGTACAGCCGCTGCTCCTTTGCGTCGAAAGGGGTCAGTTGAGGTGGTTCGGGCATCTGATCAGGATGCCTCCTGGGCGCCTCCTGCTGGGGACGTTTTGGGCACGTCACTGGTAGGAGGCCCCGTGGGAGACCCAGAACACGCTGGAGGGATTGTATATCTCATCTTGCATGGGAACGCCTTGGAGTCCCCCAGGAGGAGCTGGAAGGCGTTGTTGTGGAGAAGGATGTTTGGGGTGCTTTGCTTGGCTTGCTGCCGCTCCGACCCGGCTCTGGATAAGCAGATGAAAATGGATGGATGGATAAGAAATATGAATAGCTATACTGGTACACAGTATGTAATATATATCTGTATATATCTCCTTCTACTGTCCTGTGCGATAGAAAACTCACTGGTGTGTCCCTGCTCAAACTCAACTAGGACAGATTGTCCTTGTGGTTGTTTTGCCTCTTGTTGCAGTTATTTTGTGTCAATCTGCAGTTCCTTTGAATCTCTTTGTGGTCATTTTTAATCTTCTCTTGGTCAGGACGCGTTTATTTGAGTGTCATTTTACAGGTGATGGTCAGGGAGGGCCCAGTAGGCTTGTTCAGTAATGTTTGAATGATTATAAGTGGCACTTTGTGTATGGATTTGGAGAGTCTGTGTCCAAGGAACTGTGAAAACATTCACCCACACATTAAGACAGTAAACAAAAATGTTTAAAACAGAGGTTTGTCTAGTTTCTAAAATGCGTTTCATTGCCAATCATTGCATAATGTGAATGATAGGCAGTCAAATCAAGGATAATTTAAATGCTTTTTAAATCATTCAACACAAAGGAGGAGGTCTGCAGTAAATGTTCTATGTGTTTAATTAATTTTATATTCTGTGATGAAGGAACAGAGAATAACTCAAAGAGATAAGACTCCTGGCTGTGTTGAAGGCACCTAAAGTAATACTTTTAATTTGAGCCATCTGTAAAAGATTACATTCTTAATACATTTGTGTGTATATGTGTGTGTGTGTGTGTGTGTGTGTGTGTGTGTGTGTTTATGTGTGATTTTCCTCATTAAGAAGTGGGAGTGCGCTCTAATCTAACACAGATGGAAACAAGAGGACAGACGCCAAACTAACCACCACTGCCCACCATACCATGTTCTCAGCTATTTAATGTGGAGTTAAAACATAGTAAAAACAATGAACATGAATTATCCAACGCAAATAAAATCACTGCTGGTGCTAAGAAAAGATGGAGCTATTCTTGAGGCTAAGTGACTTATTTCCTGAGGAAGGGATGGGTTGAATAAAGAGGATTGCGGCTGTAACAAATGACTCCTGGTGCCATCTGGTAAACCACACAGATACAGTGTCACCCACAGCCCATCACAGACAGCCAGAGGTCACCGTCAGTATGAAAAATCAATAGTGTGACAGCATTTATGCCTCTGCTATCAGAGTAAGTTTAAAAGCTTTGGTAGCTTCAGAGTGGCTCCATGTAGTGCCTGACACTGTATATAGTCCCTTTTTTAATGTTGTACATCTTCTTGTATATATTAGATGATCATAACCGTAAGTTACCGTAAAACTTCAATTAAACGCCCAGTCCCTTTTACTAGCCTGGTGTGGCTACACATTTGGACAAATAAAGGCCTGTCTCAATTAGAGGCCTGGTCTGTTTTTTTTTTTCATAGAAGTTTTTGTGATGTATAAAACCGGATTTTTGGCTACTTCAAATTAAGTGTCCATTCCTCGATTACCCTGTGAGTTATTCATATTCCTTTAGTCCGTAAGGGTCCTCAGATCAGAAGAATGAAAAACATTGTTCATAAAAATGAACTCAAGTTGTGAATATTGTTTTAACAGGATAAAGTGGTGTGTCGGTATGCTGGGCGCCATAACTCGCTCTTTCTCTGATGAGCTGTCTGTCGGAGCTTGATCAAATGAATGATTCATCATTGATATATTACCTGAAGCCTAATTTTTTGTCAAGTAATATTCATACTGGTTTAAACAAACAATTTGATTGTATTTCCTGATCTTTGCTGAGCAACAGTTTTGTGTGAAAGGAATTAAAGACCCATATAAACGCCTGTCCCAAACATAGGCCTGTTAATTTCAGTGAGTTGAGCAAATAATAGCCCTGGCTATTGATTGAAATTTTACGGCAATATGCTATATTTATTGTGGTCCATTTACTGATAGTGTTGCTTCTAATAGGTCTCATTTCGTCATTATTGTTTACATTGTGTGCTTAAACTAATATTTACGATACGAGAGATGGTCCAGTGCCATGTGAAGTGGCAAAACGTTACAAGGAGGGGGGGCCTCCTAAACCAAATCCTGTGAAAGGGGCCCCCAAAGGTCTAGGGCCAGCCCTGCTTATTCATAATATGCATCTTTTTACCATTGCGGGGTCAATAAATCTCATAACACCGTATTAACTCTGTGTCTCAAAAATATTTGTTGTCCTGAAGAATAAATATTAACAGTAGCTCATTGTAAATACGTTTAAATATAATAATGTATTCATATTTTGTCACAGGTGTTGATCGGTGGGCTGTTTGTACTTTTATGGGACAACATGACCCAAGAAAAGGTCAAAATTACGCAACCAAATTACACAAAATTATGATGCCCATGGTTCTGTTTTCTGAAGGCTTTATCTTTCTTGTCTTTTTTTAGAATGTCCTCAAAACTGATTGTCTTTGTGATTTGCCCCTGTGACCCTCCTGGGGCACTTGGGACTGTCCCGTCAACACCGGCACCGCCCAGCAGGCTGCATCATCATCCGGCCGGGCTGCGGCGCTTCCCCGCTGAGCCCTCCCCTTTCACGCACCGGCAGAACCGGAGCGCTCCGATAAAAACTGAGGACAAAGAGGGAACCAGCTCAGTCCGAGCGACACATCCAGAGGACACTGTCACCACTGCTGCAGAGACAAAGAGAAACGAGCGATTCAAAAGACGTTTAATCTGGTAAGAGCTTGTTTTTCTTATATGCTTTTCTCATATACTCTTACGGTACAGATCAATACAGAGTATGCATCAGGCTGCTGCTTTCTGCTAACTGTGTTTCATTCTCCTCCCGTTATAACCTCATTATTATCTGAGGTTGTAGAGTTCATAGGATAGGTTTATAGATGATACTGTCTTAAACCTTTTGCATGGTTATTTTAATGTGTCAAGAGGATATAGATGTTGCATTTAACGAAAAGTTATTAAGATATTTGATGACAACATGTATGTTCAAATCTTACACTTGAATCTTTTATGATTAGTTATTTTATGGAGTTATGTTCACTTGCAGTTTCTCATCTAATCTAAGCAATAATCTGTAAAAGTTTAATATGAAATGTAATCCAAAGTACATTAGGGATTATATATATATATTTAAACATTAGTGCAACTCAGTGTAAATAATAATTACACTAAGACACACACAGTTTATGGGGGATAATGTAGTGATTATTGTCATTATGGTGATATTAATGGTCCATACTGGTCTTTTTGTTGAGGTGAAACTGTGAGTTTGGATTATCTTGTGCTCACTCATTCATTTGGCATCCCAACACTTTCTTGCTCTGACTTCAGCAGCTCTTTATTTACCTTTCCTCCATCCACATCCACCTGTTTGATCTGGTGCGAATACTCTACGAATGACCTCACAGCGTCACACACTCACTCTTCATCATCACCAAACGTCACTCAGAAACTTTTTGCCAACTCAAAATGTTAAAGAACGTGATGATTTTGTGCTCCGCTGCTGGACTCACTGTGTGTTTGTTATCCCTGCTATGATACTGTGATTTATCTCAGTGTGCGTGTTTCTGTGTACCGCTCTGAGTCAAAACCTGCACAAGATCACTGCAGGCTCTTATCAGGCTAATGAGTTAGATTTGGAGCTGGCGCTTTGGGAGCTCTGCTCCCCCGCCATCCGTCAGCGTTGATACTCTCCATCACACTGATACTGTTGCATGTTAAGAGAAAATAGAGTTTGTATCCATTATCTGCATTCCCAGCAGTGTGGCCAGCTGTGTTTGTGCCTCACGCTGATGTTTGTGACTCACAGGATCGGCCTGTCGGTTCTTAAAGCTGTAAGTTAAGAGTGGGTCAGACAGAGGATAGTGCTGGATCAGACTGTGGTTACAATGGTCCAGAGAATGACGCTGAAACCAACACTGAGCTGTGACTAGGGTTTCACTTGATTCTGGACAAAAGCCCTCTTTCACATCTCTGCTCTTCCTATCTGAGTAATTTTGTTGAATTGTATCTGTATCTTATGGCCTTGATGGTGGTTGTAAATCCCATCAGCGCCTCCATCTGTGTCTCTGTGCGGTCCTGGAAGCTGGGATGACTCAGGACTACTCACTGTCTTTCTGCTGACCTCTGGGATTTAATTTCTCCCTCTTTTTCCCCTTCTCTCCTTTCTCTTCCCTCTCTTCATCCTTTCATCTCCTTCCACGTAGCAGTCTCATGCTCCATAATCTCCTCACTTTATACTCATTTCTAATGTCAACACCTGCCCTTTCTACCTGCCTCTTTTTGGCTTTATGAGTCTGTGTTTTCTTTCTGATAAGGCTCAAGGCTCCATACTGAGCACAGAGGGATGCTATGAGGAAACAATACAGCCCTCTGTTCTTGGGAAATTCAGACGGATCACAGCTGGTTTATTGAAGCTTGACTGAAAACCCTGAGTAAAGAATGCATAAGTCCTACTAAGTAGCTTACAGACATGACACCGCATGCCAAAATACATCATCATGCTACGCACACTGACACATGCAAAGGAACAACGCCTACACTGAAGCTATTGTAAAGGTTGAATGCAGGTTTGGGGATCCCAGCAGGTCAGACCAGTTCAAAAGGGTATTGTGAGGTTTAGATTTGCTGCCGCTGCCAACTTGCTGTGACAAGAGAATGGGGATAGTTTTTACAATCCAATTCCAGTAATGTTGCTCTCTAAGAAATACTGTGAAGAAATAACATCAGTGCCAAAGAAAATAAAACTGTAAAAGTTTTACAATGCTTACCGTACAGGTGTTTCCTCTGCCACTTCCTCCCGTGGTTGCCAGTATGGGCAGGCAGTCCACCCACTCTAAGTGATTTATTAAGTGCCAAATCTGATATTTGCATGGAAGACAGACAGGTAAAATAAAACCAGAGATGCTTTAAAGTACAAAATGAACCATAACTTACACTTCACAGGTAGATGCAAGTACATTTCCTGCATGCCGTTTAACCTCTCTCACCATTTTTTTGACTTTTTTTGGCCTTGTTACTGGAAGACAAGAATGTCTCACCTCCGACCTTTACCACCTCAGCACACCATCATCATTACACACCCTTGCTAATGGCCTGGTCAACTCACTGCTTACATGTCAGAGGTTGTGGTCACGACCAGTTTCTTTAAATATACCGAAGCTGCATGCTAGTAGGAAATTAATATGAAATGAATATCATTGGCCGTTTACTTGCACTTTGGACGTAGAGTCTGTGTGTGTCTCTTATCATCTTGTTGCATGCGTCTGCTCCACTGAAGTGGTACATTTTAAAACGGCTGCTGCTGACTCACAGTCTGGCTGCTATTCCAAAGATGTTTTCATTTATTCCATTCATATTTGACCTACTAGGGGAACCACACTCTCCTCAGGCTGCATACTTGGTTGTACATGTTTCAACTATTAACTGATTGGGTGTAACAGACAAATGCCTTAACTCTGTCAGTGCCAGTGGGACGGTTACTTTCTAAGAGAGGCTTGCTCACGAACCAATTGCTGCCTCTTGCTACCAGTAAACATGTCATAACGTATTGGTTGTAACCCCTTCTGTGCACATCAAAGTCTGGTTGTGTCCTACTCTCCTTAACAGCAGAATAGACTGTGATGTTTCTTGATCCACTTGCAGTGAGAGAGCTTGGTGACATAGTTTGACACAAGGTGACTTGGTTTGTTGTTTTCAGCTTCTGTCTGTTTCATTTACCGGTTATGAGGTTGTTGAGAGCCCATAATTGCTTCCAGTTACACCAAAAAAGTAGTCACAGATGCCACTGAGTAATTGGATTACGGTTCTCTAATGAGCCTTCACATTTGACACCTGCAGAAATCTGTAACAGAAATTCTACAGGCAAACTTAAACTCACATCAAATATTTCCTCATGTTTAAATAGCCCTGGTTGTCCTAAAAAAGAATGTGAAATACATCTATTTATGAAGCTACAACAAGATTTTGAGAGTCATATGTCTACAACTATCACAAAAAACACACAGATTCAGAGCTGATCACCTCTAGTAAGTAAGTTACACTAAACAAGCAGCTGCAGTTTTACTTTATATCCTGTAAATGAAACAGTATATGTTTATTGTGTGTTTATATACATTAAATGTTGTAAGACAGACCACAAAAACAGCTAAAACACAGGCCAGTGGCATTGTGGGATTGTAAAGGGGCTGTGTTGAACAGGGCCTCTGAATGTCAGACACCACAGGCTTTATAAAGGGTGGGGTACACATAAGTTCATATCTGATGTGAGCATGCTGGCGTGTGTTTCTTTTTCTTGTGTGTGTGTGTTGATATGTACGCACATTTCCGAAATCCATGGGGCCCGCACTGGCAGTATTACAGCAGGAAACACATGTTTTCAGCTGACAGGGTTGGAGAGAGGGGTGACTGAACGGAGCTGAACAGCTGCACAAAGGAAACAAAAAGGAAACTAGTGTGTTGTTGTCGCCCAGCCAGTGAGGCTCAGTTGGGGGGTAACAGCGCAGGACAACAGGGGTTTTACTTTGTTCGAGGGAAGGGTAGCTTTCAAGGGACCTGTGCTCTTAATGGTGAGTGTGTGAATGCTTGTGTTGTGTCTGTGTTTTAAAAGCCAAATCCTGAGAGGGATGCTTTGCTCCAATGAACAATGAGCAGTAAATCTTTGGGTGTAGGGCTGTTAGATTAGCTCCACGTTCCTGAGCACTTTGTGTATGTGTGAGAGAGAGTGTGTGTGTGTGTGTGTTTGTGGTTGCCAGCGTAGGTGTTTAACCCCACTGATATATAAAAACACAGCCACAGCACTGTTAAGTCAACCTCAAAAGGTGAGTCAGTGGAGAACCAGCCAGTGGAGAGGAGAGTATAAAAACCAACAGGCATGTATGCACATGGTTACTGCCGTATGTCTGGGCCTTTGCATGCCAGTGTCTGCAGAAGACGTTTCTTACAGTTATTTTTAAAGTAATTTGGAAGTTTAAATTGAGGTCATTTCTACTTTTTAGTCCTCATTGTGAGCAACTTTCTTCTTCTTCTTTTTCCAACTTTCCTCTCTACTCCTTCCACTCACCCCCTCCTTCTTTTGTGACTCATGTTTACTCACACTCGACTTAGGAGCAACAGGCGCTCTTCTCCCTACTCTTTACTGCAAGATATGATTCCTTTAAAACAGAGAACAAGTCTGTTATCTTTTTGGAGAAGTATAAAAGGGATATACGAGTTTAGTTACTTTTTCTCTCTCTGGGCTTTCCCTTCTGTTTCCTCCTTCTTTTCTTTTAAGTCCTGAGTCACCTCATCCTCCCACAGCTGCTGCTTTGCTCTGTTAGAGAAGGAATGCTGTCAGTATGGTGCAGAAACTTTCTGCTGTGCGTGCTGCCTTTTATCGCTCCGGGGTTGTCCACGCTATGTTGTTTCATGTGATGGTCAGCGTCTCATCTTTAGCATAAAGCGAAGATAATCTGCGTCCTGTTTTTCTCCCAGTGAGGAAGTCATAGATGAAAAGGGAAATGAATTGAAGCAGGGCAACGAACATATGCAGCACGATTTTGTTGAGTTCATTGTCCTATCAGACAGCCCTGCACAGGCTGTTACAACTTCCTGTCTGAGTCAACAAGTCAACACATCTTCAAGAAACTAGGAATGACCTCCAGTTTCCCACAGACACCGCACCTTTCCCACCCTTTCCTCTCCAGTGATCTCCCTCAGTAGCAGGCGTAGGGATGGAGGAAGGAAGCCGGACAGAGAAACAGTATAGTCAGGAGACGGTGACCAGTGTCGATCGTTTTCCTCCAATTGTTGGCTCAGTATTAGTGACAGATTGATGATAAAAGATTTACACTGTTGAACATACAACAATGATCTCCATGTTCAGACTCCACAAAGCTTCTCCAGGTGTCAGTGCTCACATGTGTCCATCTAAACTGTATCAGCTTGTAAAACCCTCTGTCAGTTGTGTCTAATATGTATTTATTTCCACTTACAGCAAATTGAAGACCACTAGAGAAGCCATGACCAGAACACCTGGACTATTAATGCTCCTGTCTGCTCTCTGCTGCTGCCTAGCGGACAATGTAAGTACTGCATCCTTGGCATTAGAGAACCATAGAAGTGGTTTACATGTTTCAGCCCATTAACTACAAATCCTGCGTATTTAACGAGGGATTATCTTAGTTCATTTGAATTCTTGTGGTTTATAATCCATCTGAGCAAACGTTTAGTCTGTTTAATACTTTTGCATTTGTGTTTTGGTTGCATCGGCAGTGCCTTCAAGTGCAAGTGCCCTCAAACTAACGAGACTTTAAGGGACAGATCACCCCAAAATTAAAAATTTTTCCTCTTACCTGTAGTGCTCCTTATTGGCCGAAGAGATGTCTACCTTCCCTCCAGTATCTCCAGTACAATGGAACTAGATGACACTCGACTTGTGGTGCTGAGAGCGCCAAAAAAAAAAAAAACATTTGAAAAACTCAACAGCAATGTCTCTTTCCAGAAATCACTCAAGATTTACTTAAGTTAATCCAGAGACCTTGTTGTGAGCAGTTTCATTTAGTGTACTGTGTGTCAAGCAAGTTCATTTTCACAGAACCCTGAAGAAATTAAATGACAGCACTGGCTTCCTGGGTTGGAAACCAATGCCATGCAGCCAGTTCCCATGAACTGCTGCTCTGTGTTTAACGTCTCTTTTTCTCTGTTGCAGGTGGGGCTGCTCCGTGCTAAGAGAGGGACTCGTTTTTACAGAGGTGAGCCCAACAAGCAGCCAGCCAGACGGACGCTTTTGGTTATTCATGTCGAGAAGTCTTCACCTTCCTTTGACACCTCCTGTGAGCCCCATCACACTTCTTTCCTATTAACACCATCTCCACCACCATCACCATCATTACCACCATCATCACATTCTTTTAATTCACTGTTGTCATTCATGTGTTTGTGTCCCTCTCTGTTTTTATACCTTTATGTTTGTAACTGCTTTTACATGTGACTACAATTTTCTATGTGTCTTCCTGTTTGATTGGCTGTATCCTTATTTTTTGTGTTTGTGTTTGTGTGTGTTTTCTCAGTACATTGTGTGGATAGTGAGATGTCAGCAGTGCGTAGTTATGGGGACACTTGGCTGCGATGGAGGGGACAGCGTGTGGAGTACTGCCGTTGTGCATTAAGAGGACGAGAGCGTTGTCATATTGTGCCCGTCATCAGTGAGTGTGACATGGAAGCAAATACACACAAACACATGTGGACTGGCTTGACTGTCTTGTCTCTTTCTTATCAGAATTTTTTTTTGTTTGCAATGAGCAGAATATAATCTTCTGTTTGTCCATTTGTCTGTCAGTCTGCTTGCCTGCCCTTACTGACCTCTCTGTCTTTCATTATAGCTTCTCTCTACCTCTAACTTGCTGTTACGACCTCAGATGATTATTTTTTGTTGGTTTGCCTCGCTCTCGTCTCCAAATCCCTGTTATTTCAGTGCATCCAGATGAAGAGTTATTGGGTTTCTGTGTTTTTGAGTGGGCGTAGTTTAGTCTGAGATTGTTTGAAATACTCTTGCCAGACGAGCCCTCGTGCGCACTTTCACCCCCATTGACGAACCCTGTGAAGCATGCATGCCCCTCCCTCAGACAAATTGCAACCACATTTTCAGCCCGCCAAACTGCAGCGTCTGTGAGCTCATACCACTGGGAAGCGAGTGGGGTGCTGTTATTCTTAACGCCAGCCTTTAGGAAATGTTGAAATAATAAATGAAAAACCAAACTGGTGATGGCATACAACCAGTTCTGCTCTAGAAAGAAACCCCTTGGCGTGAGATGATATTTTAAAAGTGAAGCTATGAAGCTATTAAGAGTCAGGATGAACCATGCAAACAGACCTTTGCAGATTTCTCAATACTTCTACGTCAAATGTGACACACAATGCCAAACCCACAAATGTAATTCTCTGTACACGCAAGTGGTCATAGTCAATCAATCAGATTTTGATTATGCAAATCGTTTGTGTTATGAGGAACTGGATGACGTATGTGTGATTTACCAGCTCTCTGTCTGCCTCTTCCAGACTGCTACACGTCTCAGTGCTACAACGGAGGAACCTGTAAGGAGGCTGTGTACACTTCAGACTACATTTGCCAGTGTCCCCCAGGCTTCAGTGGGTCTCAGTGTGAGATCAGTAAGTACTCAAAAACCCTTAAATCTAAAGCACAATTATTTTCGTTACCCATTAACCTGCTTTTTTTCTTTATTCTTTTTTCGATTAAACCTTTTTTTCAGTCAGAAAATAGTGAAATATCAACATTGTAATGTCAGTTGTGAGTGTCCACCTTATTGTGTCCAGTCCAAAACACCAAATATTCAGTTTACAATGATTTATTCATCATTTATTGAGTCTGCCCTTTATTTTCTATGATATGCTGGTTTGGCAGTCGTAGTCCTAAAATAGGGACAAACTGGAAAAAACAGTCAAGCTGTGCCATAAAATTACTGGTGCTATCCTAAAATCTACAGATGGTAACTTTTATTAAAATAACTTTGTGTCATATTTGCTGAAACTGTTGACCGAAGTACCAAGCAGCGCTTATTGGCAGGAGCAACGTTCTCGTTTTACAGCTCAACAGTACGCTAAAATATGTTTCTGAAAACACTGAAGCGAGAAATAGGCAATGCAGTGACAGAATTTCGATTCATATTTGATCAACGATGCCTAGTTTGACAGTTTGACCGCAGTTCATGAGCAGTGATTGACATGAATGTCAGCTGCAGTAGAGACTCCTTGACTCTGATTGGTTGTTCTCACTCACATGTGGTACGGGGAGGAGTATGATTTTTTTCATTGATTATCTGTGTCATTTGCCATGGTGTTAATATAGTGACAGCTTCAGCAAATATGAAAATGCTTGTTTATAATAACAGTTACGAACTACAGCTTTAATAACCTTCAGCACCTGTATGAAGTGACGGCCATCTCAAAGGCACACACTGTAGTTTTGGACTCTCAGATTCCCTTACATGCTGAGTTCCAGATGTATCTAGTAGATACAGATGGTCCTTTGTTCCATCTGCTATTGTTTTTTTAAACAAACTATAACCCTGGATGTCATTGTGTATTCTTTTTCCTTTTTCCAGTATTCATGGTGACAGTATAGGAGATATGGAGCTTGTGCTATGTTGTGTATTTGTGTTGGACTACTCTGTGCAAAGCAAATTGCCCCTTTGGGACATTTAATTTTTTTAAATCTTTAATCTTCTGTGCTGCAACAGGCACACCCCAGCTTTCACTATGTCCAGTATTTAAATTGCATTTTTTTTAAACTTCAAAGCAACAATAAACTCAGTCATGTCCCTAACAGCATGGATGGTGACACAACACTGATTAAAACGTTCTACGTACTTGTTAATGACTGTAGATAAGGTCACAGTCTGACCGTGTGACTCATCCAGGAGGTGTCATGGTCCTGTGGTTTGAAGTAAGAATCATAAACCATGGAAAGACATTCTGGGATATGAATGTTTTTGTTTCTGCGGGTGAATGTTGGAGGCTTTAGGGACACCCCACCCTCTTAGTGGGATAATTATGCAAACCCCAGTGGTCACAGCCAAGTGATTTCAGTCATAGAGTAATGAGTTACTATGGCCAGACTCAATAAATCTGATTGCATAGTTTAAACTTGGTCATTGTCATAAACTATAAACCACTAATTGGAAAAAATACTATATAAATGCCATTAGGACACACATTGTGAGTTTAATGTCTTATATAAGAAATAATGTTTCGTAACTTGTCCAAATATTTTAAGCATTGCAAGTTTTTCCAGATCCAATAAACATTCTTTATTGTGTCACAAGAAATTAATTAGGTTAGTTATTAGGGTGACATCAGTCTCAAATATAAATGAGTGACACTACATCCAGTTTAACTTTGTCTCTCTATCCAACAGACACCAATGAGAGGTGTGTTGTGGGGCAGGGTGAAGGGTACCGCGGCACATGGAGCATCACCCATTCAGGAGCAGAGTGCATCAACTGGAACTCTACGTCTCTGAGAGGACGGAGGTTCACAGCGAGAAAAGTGGACGCCACCAGTCTTGGACTGGGCAATCACAACTTCTGCAGGTGTGTGACCAGTGTAGTGTGTTTAGTGCCTACGTGATTAAATCAAGGTGGGGTCTGATCATCCACAACAGACTGGTCAGAATTTAATTTACCCCACAGGAATGATGCATTTGCTACTGTTTACATTTAATCAAATTAATTTCATAATCTGATTGTGCTATTATAGCTTACTTTGACAGCCAAAAACTAATATACCATCTTTGTAATGGCTCAGTTTACCAAAACATGACTCAAAGGTGAAGCAGATAGCTGAAACAGGTTTTCATGTTGAGTGTAAACAAACCGGTAAATGTCCAGAGTGACCGACAGGAAGCAGGCAAAAAGGCTTAAACACAATGATGTCACAGCAGCTCAAGGGAAGGACAAAGAGGAGAGGACAACGCATGCTATTTAATATTAGAGATATAAAACAATAGCAATATAAAGGGTGTAAATCAGTAATACAGCTGCGTTTTGCACGTTAAACAAATTTACAGGGAAGTATAATGAACAAAGAAAATAACCCAGACAACAAACAATATGCTCAGGAAGCAGTGGTGCCTCTAGAAATGTATCAGGGCGGCCATGGTCCACCTTGGACCCTCCAGAGAGAAAAAAACTGACTGAATCCACCAGCTTTTATAGCTGAGGAGCAGCATCACAGGTGGTAAAGACAGCCCAAACAGGATGTCAAGAGAGCAGTTACAATCTGGAAAAGACAGGCTTGTTTACAGTATATAAAGTAGGAGACAACATGTTCATAGGATCTGGAATTGCAGGTGAATTAGTGACTTGGCGGGAAAAAAGATGCAAAAATTAGGAAGTGGATGATGGGACATTCTGGCTAATTTTACAAAACCTTATTGGGATGATACAGTTTATAATGGTTTGTTTGAGGGCATGTTTTTTCATTCATGTGAGCAATAAACATGTTTATTCATTGTCTTGTGCTTTATTTCCCCCCGCAGGAACCCTGACGGTGACACCACTCCTTGGTGTTACATCTATAAAGGCACTCAGATCGTCTGGGAGTTTTGTTCCATGCCCAAATGTCCGAAAGGTACAGCTTTACAAAAACCTAATTAGCTGAAATACTCATAATTAAACATTTATTTGCTTCATTAACATTTGGTTTCTCATGCGCTTTGGAGCAGATAAGTACCAAGAATGTGTGCAGGGCGACGGTCAGTCATACAGAGGCACAACATCTGTCACCAGGAGCGGCTCTCGCTGTCTCCCGTGGGACTCTCCTGCTGTCAAGCACAAGCTCAACAATGCTTGGAAATCTGAGGCACTGAAGCAGGGGCTGGGCAGCCACAGCTTCTGCAGGTAGACATGCCAGCGCCTTTGTTCATTGTCAGAGGTTCCCCGTGCTTGCAGAATGAACAGAATAACTCAGGGTTTGTATTTTCCTTTGTCTAATAGGAACCCAGATGGTGATGACGGTCCATGGTGTCACACCTACAAGAACATGCAGCTGACATGGGAGCTGTGTGACATACCTCAATGCTGTAAGTTCCTTTATTTCCATTGTTTAATTTTGCAGCAATGATTAAACATGGAAGTGAGATTATAAAGATATGTTAGATGTTTATTTAGGTTAGTACCTAAAACCTTCAATGCAGTAAAATGTGTCACACTTACTTACCCATACTTGTATTTTTTAGCGAGACGTCCATCCATCATCACCACTCTCGGCCCTCGTGCCCCCACAACTAACAACAACGGAGGTAAAGCATCTTCACATCAATAAAAATCACTCAGAGTCCATGTCCTGTGATGTCTTTAGCGTGTAGTAATTTTACAGTAATGTAACCATAGTCTTGTTCTCTCTGTAGCAACATGTGGCCAGCGGTTAGACAACACCCTGAATCACCCAGTGTTCCGCATGTTCGGGGGCAGAGTGAGCGACATCACGGAGCAGCCATGGCAGGCCGCCATTAATGTTTACCAAGCCCGCCTCAGAAAACACTTTCACCGATGTGGAGGAGTCCTTATTGACTCCTGCTGGGTCTTGTCTGCTGCACACTGCTTCGAGGACAAGTAGGAATGACGCACATGCACAAACACAGATTATTTGATATGTTTTGCCATGCAACAAACAAACATATTCGCTATCATCTTTTTTTTAGTGCTAAGGCAGAGAAATTGGAAGTGGTTTTGGGAAGAACGTTTCGAAAACAGAATTCCAGCAGCGAGCAGATTTTCAAGGTCGAGAAGTACTGGATCCACGAGAAATTTGACAACGAAACATTTGACAATGACATCGGTGAGTGAATATTTCAAGAGACAACAACCATACAGTCTATCATAGTTTTCTTTTTTTGCATATGGTATTTGATATGTCACTGTTGTCACTGAAAACATTGTGTCATCAACATTTTGAAACTTAGTTTTGGCATTCCTTAAAGTCACACATGTGTCACTCACCATTTTTCCCCTCGGCAGTGATGATATGGAATCTTACAGTGGGCAGCAAAGCCTTGTTAAACCCTAAAATCATTCCTCAGAACTCATCCCACATTTTCCCAGTGCATTACCCTGACTTTTCCTGTGGTCACTTTCCACTTGCAGCTCTCTTGAAGCTGAAGACGGACATTGGCATGTGTGCTGTAAACTCTCCAGAGGTTGGTCCTGCATGTCTGCCTGAACGTGGGCTGGAGCTGCCCGACTGGACCGAGTGTGAGATATCCGGCTATGGAAAAGACTCAGAATGTAAGCAAACATCCCGCCTAATTCCTGGCACTCTCTAATTTTGCTTTGGTTACTACTGTTTCAAATGTATCACTCTCTTAAATGACCAGTAGAGGGCAGTGTAAGCTTTTCAACAAACCTTTAATTCACTGGTTGCCAACTTGGCAGTCCTGACCCCCACTAGGGGTTGCCAAAGGCCTATATCTCAGGATTACATTTATTCCTGTGTAGAAAGCTAATTAAAATAATTATTTTTTAAGACACAATGAAGACCTGAACAGAAGTTATAATCACAGAGTCTTCACTCTCTTCCAAACAGCCTTGTCCTGCATAAAAAAAAAACTGAAGCCAAAAAAAAAGAAGCCTATTAAGTGTTTATGATTGTTAAAAAAAGACACATAAAAACAGAGAGAAAACAACAAAAAAGTTCTTAAAATTATCAGGAAAACGCTGATGCAACATTCACAGGAAATAATCTGCTCAAAATTCATCCAAATTGCTTGTTTTACACAAACTTCCTACAGTTATTTTATGCAATATTTGGGTTAATTGTACAGTTTATCACTTGTTTTGCGCTGTTATGCATTGAATCCTAATAGGAAATATCCATAGAATATGTCACTTAGTCAGGGGTTTTTGGACAAGTGATGCTAAGGTACTAATTAAAATATTCTCTCCATAGTTTCTGCAGAGTACTCTGAGCGTGTTAAGAGGGGCTACGTTCGCCTGTGGCCCAGAGAGCGATGCGTCCCCGATGTGCTGTCTGGACGCACAGTTACCTCCAACATGCTGTGTGCAGGTGACACCCGAGGCCTGGACGATGCCTGCAAGGTGAGAATTTTTTTTACACTTAAACTCCTCATTAAATCAATGCTGATTTGCTAGATTTAATATATTCCTTTCTCTGTCTCTTGCTTTTTGACCTTCACTCACAGGGTGACTCTGGCGGCCCGCTCGTCTGTCGAAACAATAACAGGATGACCCTGATGGGCGTGATCAGCTGGGGCGATGGGTGCGGGCAGAGGGATAAGCCTGGGGTCTACACCCGTGTCACCCACTACATTGACTGGATCAGCGGCAAAATTAAGGCCAACCCAATCTAAAGAAAGAGAGACTGCAAAGATGTTGTATGACCATACCAAATAACCCAGTGGGTAAAACAGCAGATATGTTTGTCATTTAGAAGATGGACAGTGAGTTACACAGGACTCTGATTCTGTTGTTTATGTGTTGATCTAAATCCAAACTGATGGAGGTTTGAAACCAGCACCACCACTCCGACAGAGGCGCACAAAACAGACATCATTTCGAGTTTTCATGCTCAATGTAGCCCCGTGTTCTCAAGTTTTCTGTTCCCAACTGTGCTGAATGTGACAGTATATATGGACAGAAACACAGGACAGTCTTTTTCCTCCTTCTGGGCCATCTTGATCACAATAATATTTTTTGTCTTTTCATGCAAGCAAAGATTTTTGAATATTGCGTCCACCAAGCTGGAAGTTAGACAGTGAACCTAACAGAAAAAATAGGAAATATCAGTATGTTCCTCTGCTCTGTGTGGCTGGCTTTATGCTGGTTTACACAAAGACATCACAGTGGTACACTTTTGGTCAGTAGCACTTTCAGTCCAAATGAACACTCCGCTCAACACAGGCATTTACTTTGCACAGTACAGTTAGTCACTTAGGAATGTAGGCAGAGATCGTGTCAAAGACTTGACATCTAGATTTGAGGTTATGTTGGCTAAATTAGTCTTATTGCAAAGTTTTCTGCGTCTGCTAACTTTGGGGCTTTAGGAGGTTCCAGACAAAAACACAAGACGTACCTGCTGGTTCAGATTCTGCTTGTTTTTGCAGTTTGAACCCCTTTAGCTCCCCGCTACCTTGTAGATGGGATTAGATTTGGACGAGTGGAAGCTCTGAGATACTCACTACACACAATAAACAGGTGCCTTGTGTAAATCAGATTCCCAGAGCACTTCTTCACCAGACACCTGGGTTGAGCCCAGCATGTATATAACATGTATATTGTCTGAATTTTTTATTGAAATGATTTCTTTCCTGTTCTACTTTAAACTGCTTATTGACTGCAAAGCTTTTCTCCCTAACAAACTCGCTTTGTTCTGTGACTTGGTTTTAGATATTGTTTTTTTTTATTAAGTTAATATTTATGTGTATTTTATATTGTATGAAATGACTTTTGTACTGTGTGTGCTGTAGTTTGATAATTTATTGTTTTGTCATTATAACCACACCTGGCAACATACTCCTTTGTCAATAAATAATATTTGGAATAAATCATGTTATGCTTTATGACCTTGTTGTGGAATTTTATCATCTCCAATAAATTACTGATAGATTAGCTGCATCATGACAGCATAAAGGTAACTGAGGTGAAAATGAAAAGGTCTGTTTACACAGAAAAATGTTGGTCCCTGAGTGGTTCTTTGGTGTGGGATGAGATGCTATGTAGCATTGCTGCCACACCAAGAACTCTTCAAGCCCCTGTATGGTTCCTTAGAGGTTCTGTACTTGTTCTTCTCTCAGTAAATAAAATCAAACTACACTGAAGAACCAGTAAAGAACATTTAAAGCCCTTGTATTGTTCTTAAGCTTAGTTTAGTTTACTGGGGAAGGGATAAACACATTACATTAAAATAGCCTAAAACAGCGGTTCCAAACTGATGGGTCCAGGTCCAAAAGTGGGTCGCAGGTCTATTCTGCATGGACCACAAGTGACTTGCGAACATCTAAAGTTTGTAAAAACATGCTTTATTTTTATGTACAGTGAATTTCCAGCACAGAGTTTTTATTTTGAAGTACTGTTTCTTGCTGCAGAGCGAGTGACTAACAGACAGCTACTGACAGAGGCAGCAAACTAGCTCGACGACATGGCCAAATGCAAGTATGATGCTGAATGTATTAAACTGTGTGGACCTTGTATTAATGACTAAAGAGAAATCCGGACCCTGTGGCTGGATCAGTTGGGAACCACTGGCCACCTAAAAGACAGTTAATTTCCAGAGAACATTAAAACAGTGTCTCTCGACCTTTTTGCCCTCATGTGCTTGCAAAAAATTTCAGTGCCCTCCACAGAGGATATGATAACCTGTCCAACAGTTTGCAAGAAATGGTTAATAATCACTAATATTTTCAGTGAAAGTGTTCTTGTAGACTCATCCATGGTATTATCCTGCAACATTCAAGGCCCCCCAGGCTCAAAGATTTGCACGTATGTCCGTCCTGGAAGAGGGATCCCTCCTCAGTTGCTCTTCCTGAGGTTTCTGCTGTTTTTTTCCCCTATTACATTTTTTTGGGGAGTTTTTCCTTATCCACTCTGAGGGTCCAAAGGACAGAGGGATGTCGCATGATGTAAAGCCCTCTGGGGCGAATTGTGATTTGTGGTATTGGGCTTTATAAATAAAACTGAATTGAACTGAAAATTTTAACACAATATTGAGCAATATGGCACCTCTAATGGTTCTAAATAGCACTATTTGACAAAGGCACCGAATAGCTCCTTTAAAAGATGGCTGCTATGTAGCACCAAAAGAGGTTGCCCTGTGATAATGAGCCAAAGAACGAACCACCTCTGTTGTAGTGTTAAAGTACAGTCTTTTAATAAAGTGAAGTTTCGTCAAGCACATTTCTGGGTCATGACTGATGAATCTCTGTCAGCATGTTGGAATTTAAGTGATAACCCGTCTTAGTATCTGTTGAGTTTTTTCTAATCATAATAATATTTTTGTAACATCTCACATCCCTGGAGCTTTTCTACTTTTCTAAACCATTACTGCAACAATCATAAATCAAAGAAGGTATTTTTGACTGGTGTCCAATGGGCTTTTTTTTAGCCTTTAATATTTATGTTTAATCTTTGAGATGAACTGAACAGTTTCAGCTGTCTTACTGATAGATGCACGAGTTACCATTCAGTCCCAGTTTTGTGTGTCTGCGGTCGTCTGTCCAATTATATATAGTACATGACCTCGTTGAGCTTTGCCTGTACCCATCATTAATCCAGAAAATGTTACCAATCAATTTACAGTGAGATATTTCACCTATTTGAAAGAGTTTTGTTCAAGATTTAGGTCAAGGTTCAATTTATTCATCTAAAAAACAAGGGAATTACAGTGTTCCCATCCTAATAAACTTATGTTGATTACCAACACATAAAAAATTAATGGCAATGAAATAAAACCACAGATAAAAAACAACAACATCCAAACAAAAGCATAATTAATTTGTTAGTTTATGTCCCTCTGAACAATGTTCTGGTTGTACTGTATTTCCAGACTGTACTGTCCTTGTGTCCTTTGTGGAATAAAATAGAGCACACAGTGACACCTGGTGGACATGTCAGGAAGCAACAGGCACTTTGGTGCATAACTGTGACAAACCTAAAGTTATGAGTGCGTTGTTTTTTTGGTAAGTAAGATCCTAAAAGTACGGTTGATTAAGTTACGACCCAGCCCTATGGATACTTGGTTTAATACTAGAACCCAATCACACTAATAAACATCAGAGACTTTGGCCTACCGTCCACAATAGTGTACAAAGTGACTCTGAGACAATGGCAATCAATCAGTGTTTTAGCTTTAATGAATGGAACGGCTGTTTAAAATGACATCAAATGAGAGGTTGACATATTGAATGTCTTGTTATCATTTTACAATACTGGGTACAATAATGGACGCAGTATATGAAACACTTGGCTTTTAAAAACATTTTTATCGGCCTTTTTTCTTTTTTGTGTGCTGGTACGTTGAAGGTCCAGTGTGTGAGATTTGAGGGGATTTATTGGCATCTAGTGGTGAGGACTGCAAATTGCAACCAGCTGAAACTTCACCCAGTTAGAATTCCTTCAGTGCTCGTTGCTCAGGAAATTTTTAACAGGAGTTGAATTATCTGCAGAGGTGCAAAACACGTGGACCAGGTGATTAAAGCCAGTAAAAACACTGAATAGACAGTTTCATGTTTAAAAAATTGGTGTTTTTCCATCGCTCTTGTTACAGCACGTGGCTGATGGGAAAACACAAAAACACAAAGGACCTTATCTGGAGCCAGTGTTTGCTTTGTCCATTCTGGGCTACTGTTGATAAATGCCAATGAAATATGGAGATAACTGTAAACGAGGACCCGCTCCATATGTTGATATAAACAGCTCATTCTAAGGTAACAAAAACACAACAATTCTTATTGTCAGGTGATTATACACTAAAGAAAACAAACTTATTACATTATATTCAATTTCTGCCAATATGCCCCCCTAAATCCTGCACACTGGACCTTTAAGTTTCCTGTCTGTTTTCTTCTTCAGTGTGTATACATGACACAAGTTTTCTTAAGATCAATTATTCTGGACAACAAGGGGAGTCAGGTTTCCTGTCTGTGAGTTGGTGTAAAGGGGAAAAAAACTATACATATTCTGATATAATATGGATACCATGTGGTAATGTGTGCATACCTTTGTACAAGTTAAAGATAAAAAACACTATACAGATGTTTGTTTTTTTTACCATTAATTCAGCATTGACTTTGTCCAGTAACAAATAATAAGGTATCTTGTTCTCAGAAAAGGTGGTATTAAAACCTATAGTCAGGTGTCAGTTTATTAGGCACACCCAGCTACAACTAACGCAGTCAAATACAACAGTCCTGCAATGAATCTTACCGTCGTGACGGTTATGATGTTCAGTTGAAAATTTTTAAGAGATGTTGACTCAACTGTGTGATCATATTTAAGGCTGCAGGTTTTGATGTTGTTATATTGTATGTTATGTTGTAGTTAGGTGTACCTAATAAAAGATAGTTGCATTTTGAACACACTCTGCATAAACTGTGGTATTATTAATGTTCACTTTATGCAGTTTCCTACTCAGTAACAAGCTTAGTTTACTAAGCTCCATTAATGGCATGCATGTGTATCAACAGTTAATCATTAATTTCCCCTTCTGATTGCAGATGGAACACAAAGGAGATGTTATTTACCAGTTGCAGCAAATGATATAAAATTCTGTTTATTATACGGCCATAAGCAGTTTGCAGTAGGGAAATTTGGAGTCATGTTTGAGCTGTGCAGCCTGCAGCTCTTTTAAAGGCAGACAGTCCAGCAGCAGGTGAGGCTGTGTGTGTGTGACACAGGTAGGAAATGCAAATGAGATCAGTTAGAGCTGCTCTTCACATTCTCTCTGTATCGCTCACTTTCAATCTTCAAAACCATTTGCATCCAAGGACCGAAATAAAGACATTTCCTCATGACTTGAGCTGCGAGACTCGACCCTAAATCATGACAATGGTAAAGTACTGTTTTCTTTTTGTCATATTTTGGTTTACATTCTGACAGCTTTGGGTGGAGTGAGAAGGAAGTGAGCAGGTGTTGTCGATGGCAGAGTTGTAGTAACATGAGCCCTCTGTAAACCCTCCATGTAGTTACTTTTATTTCAACATCTCTCATGTAGTTCTGAATATCGGAGAGGTATGATGGCAGATACTTTGTTAAAAGTTAGGATGTGTGGGAGTGTGAAGGCAAACAGTAAAAATAACCCAGACGACTTGTGTTTGCACAAAACCTGAAAGTGATACACCCACAGATATCAGCAACGTGCTCTACTCTAGAATAAAGGTCAAAGATATTTGACTAAGACTAGATATTTGCTAAACTATCTTTCATGTTTGTTAGCAGTCTTCTATAAAATCAGTTTCTTAGCTGACTTTAAGTTAAATTAATTAGATTTAAATCAAACATGTTTCAGCGGAATTTACTACAGTCTTCATAACAAAACTGAATCATACTTGATACAGGAGCTATTTTTGAAGTTTCTCCAAAGTACTATGTTTTTTTTTTAAATATCTGAAATGTATCAAATTAAAACAACATACATATATTATTTGTTTCAGGTCAACTTAGTACTTTCACCTCTGAATACTTGCATATAACATCTCAAGCTTCATAGTCAGCTTGTAGTTCTGGGATTTGAACTACACTGTTATTTGTGTAGTGTTAGTCACTTTCCCACAATGCAATTCAGACTCTTTCTCAGGAAACATGACCATGCACTCAGAGATGGTGTTGGAGCGAAGTTTGACATGTTTCAGGCAGAGAGAGATGTACTTATCTGATGTCAAATGAGTCTGTTTGAGACTGTATCACTGATTCTGAGAGGAGTTTGTTTACGTTAACTTTTAACACTGCTGGTGGTGGTCATTTTGAATAGTTTTACAGAAACAGTGTGTAAGATTTAGGGGGCTTTAGTGGCATCTAGTGGCGAGGACTGCACATTGCAACCACCTGAAACTTCTACTGGTTGGAATTCCTTCGGTGTTTATTGTTCAGGAGGTTTTTACTGGGAGCAAAATTATCCACAGAGGTCTCTTCCTTTCCAAAACAAACAAACCCAGTGATTCAAACCAATATAAACACTGAGGCAGCAATTTCACGTGGAAAAAAAACCACTCGTTGTGAATGGGCCACTAACCTCAGTGGCCACTGCGGAAACGTGAAAATGCGACAACATGGATGGCTCTTTCTAGAGCCAGTGTTTGGTTTGGTACATTGTGGACTACTGTAGAAACATGGCAGTGCAACATGGGGATCTCCGTAGACAAGGACCTGCTCCTTATGTAGATATAAACGGCTCATTCTAAGGTAACAAAAACACAACGAATCTCATTTTCAGGTGATTATACACTAATAAAAACATATTTATTATATCGTATTACATTAAATCCTGCACACTGGACCTTTAATTATTTAGTCATGTGCAAATGTTCCCAAATTTGTCAGGGGTCCTTACAGAGTCACAGAAAACCTTGTTTTTTGTTTCACAATGAGAATATGTCTGAACATGTTTTGCTCAGATAGTTTTCGCTCTCTTACGTTTTTTGTAACATAATACGGATATCATCTACCTACAAATGTATTCTCTGAAGGATTTTGGAGACATAAAATCTTAAGAAAACAGCTCTATGGTCTCTTGTGAGCCTTTTTGCTGGTCTGATACAAGTTCAAATTCTCCTCGTCTAGTGTCAACAGTTCATGCAGATAAAATGTTTTGTGGTTAGAGGTGTTCCCTGCACTTTCACATGTTGGAAAGAAACATAAAAAATGGAGGTACTATCAAATCTATGCTGTGTGAATACACTAAAACTAGGGAGGACAGTGTAAACGCAAACCTGCACATTGAACATTTGAATGATGCTCAGTGTATTTTATCCTTGTTTGCATCAGATTTCACTTCATGGCTACATGACTTCTTCCTTTTTCCTCCTGCTGGCCTCCCTGATAACACTTTTCCGTGAGACTTTACAGGTGGTTCATCGGAGAGAAGTCACAGCAGGTTGACACAAAGCAGAACATTGTCACTGTAACTTGACCCAGCCTTAAAACGCAGCTATTTTTGGAATGACTGTGAGAGTTAAAGGCTGTAAATACTGCAGCAGAACAGTAATGTATTTCTCATCATCTTTTTTTATTACCTCTCACCTGCTCCTCACTTTTCTGACATTTTGTGTAACAGATAGAAACTCCACAGTCCCTCCCTCTCTGTCCGCCTATAATAATTTTCTTCACACCAACACTTCCTCTATGGCTGCCTGGCACTGTGGGAAAACAGATACTGTCACACTTCCTGATTTTATTTGATGTGTGTGTTTATCTCCGCCTCCTGTGCTAACCTCAGTTACTGTACATCCCTGCTAATGAGCTTTTCTGTTTTAGTCGATAAAGTCACGAATCTCTGCTTCAAAACAGCATTGATTGTGAATTAACTGTAGCAGCAATCAAAAGTCACAGAGATGCAACTCATGAGGATCAGACTGAATAAGTTAAAGTAAGAATACTGAAACTGTTATAACATTCATAAGCAATGTATGAACAAATAATAACTGATGGTGGGAGTGCTCTGATCTTAGTAGTAATAATACCACAGTGTAGAAATACTCTGCTACAAGTAACAATCATGCATTCAAATTTTATGCAGGACCTTAATTTTTTCACTGTGGGTGACAAATACACATGTTCTAAATACTAAGAGGGTGTGTCCCCTGCATCCCCTTCTATCACATGTATTAATGCTCGAGCTAGCTTGGGTGCTTGAGGATTCCTGTTTCCTGGTTAGGTTAATTGTTGACTCTAATTTGCCTGTAGGTGTGAATGTAAGCATGAATCGTCGTCTGTCTCTATGTGTCAGCTCTGTGATAGTCTGGTGACCTGTCCAGGGTGTACCCCGCCCCTAAGCCAGTCCTTTATGTTGACATAGATATAGTCAATAGATGGTGTTAGAAGGCAGAGTCAAAAGTTTCACACAGCGACAAATGAGGCTACAGTGGAAGAAGTCATAATACTGTATCTTTTATCGGAGGCAAGGTTGTACACGATGGTGGTCTGGTCTGCATAATTCTTTCGCTTGTTCCATTCTGCCATTTTGAAAATTTCTTTGTTGTCTCTTGTGGTCGTATCTTGCTTGAAATACGCTACACTACCTCCACGATCTCAGGTGGTGCTGCTATGTTTCATCTGTATCCATGAGCTTTAAGAAAATGTGCACAAATAGGGACAAAATGGATGCAGATTACTGACAGAGGGCTCTGTCTGTCTGTCAGATACATATCTAATGATGAGCATAGATAAGCCCTGAGGGCACAGTCACACATGAGTGAAATTAACATTAACGGATACTCACCCCTGTTCACTTCCATTCAATGTGGGTAAAGGGGCAAGTAAAAAGTTTGCTTCCAGTGGTAAAACAAATTCACATCTTTGCATTGCGTGGAGTTAAACTTTGCTGAACTCTGACTGGCAAAGTCACAGCCTTAAGCAATAGCAAAAGAGTATGTGAGGAGTAGTCATTGATTGTTGCCATGTTTAACCAGCAGATATTGTTTAATATAGCCCACAAAAAATACAAACTGACCCAGATGAGACACAGATGAAGCTGAGACAAGCATAGAACATAAGACAACGGAAAACGTACCAATAAAATCATATTTGCTGTATTTATTTGCAAGCTAGCTGACATCAGCTAGCAAACTAATGTGTGTCACACCCCACCCTGCATTTGCTTGTGTGTGACCGTACCCTAAAGCAGCAGAAAACTGTAGTAAAGTGAACTACAAGTACCTCAAAATTGTAAACCTACTAGTATGTGCTTATAAGCGGACACAAGGACAGTCGTCAGTGTTTAGCAATGTATTTGCATAACTTGACTATCACCCATTTAATAACATGACGTACCTGTAAAAAACTTCACCTAATGAATTAATAATAATTTGTGCTATATTCTCTTTTAAATATATAATAATGTTTGATTATTATTACACTTAAGAGTGCCTTTTATGACATTTTAATGTCAAAATATAAATCTAAGCAGGCTGTACATGGATATGTGCGGTATACATGTATACCGTACATAACCATCTACCAAGCATATATAACATTAATCTATTAAAGTCAACATTTTTTTCTGCATTGATAGACTTATTTACACTTTTACTGTGTATATATGTTACCTCATACTTTTTTTTGGTCACCATGCTTACTAAATAAAGCCCTTTTGTCCATCGCATGACCTTCCCAGAAAAGCAGCCACTGACTCAGGCCTGATGATGAGGCTGATAAATAACTAAGAGTAAATGATTACTAGCCTGGAATGCAGTTTGGTTTATTTTGTCTGTGTTAAATCTCTGGATACTCACCTGAGGCTTCTGTGTTTTTCAGGCCTTCTTTGGAAAACTGAAGAACCTGTAAGTATTGTTGCCATTAGCTAAGTCTCATTAGTGCTGCTGTGAATGTATTATACATGAAATAAAATTGCACTGCAGCATCTTACCTCTCATTATTTCCATTAGACACAGTGGACCTCCAGCTCCACCCAGAAGAACAGGTGAGATCTGAAATCGCCTAAAATGTTTTAATTTCTCTTTGTTTCACACTGTCTTACAGACTTAATTATCTACCACTGTCTTTTTTCCACAGATAACAATGCAGAGTTTGCGTGGCCACAGGATGAATTTGTAAGTAGAAAGACAACACGTTCCTGAATTAAAGGTGATGCGTGAAGCATTCTTAAAGGGGACCTATGCTTTTCCGTATTTGTGTCTTATGTTACAGTGAAGGATGTTCATATTACATGTGGCCAGTCTCAAATAATTAGGTACACATATTTAGAGGTAATCCCTGTGTACATAAAACCTCAGGTGTCCTACCTACCATTCTAAAAACTCCTGTTTCCAACAGTTTTTCTACATACAGGTGTACCAGCACAGACAGTATGGGGAAAATGAAGTGTTTTTTGACAATTAAAGTGTGTCAACATGATCTAGTAGAAACCCAAAATACAAGTAGGAACCTGAAAATAAGCATAACATGTCCTCTTTAAACATCTTTATCTCATTCTTATGATATTGTCACCAAATTTTCCATCAGCTTTGTTGCATCTTTTTTGTTCTGGATATCTTATCATAGCTCGTCCATCCTCCCTCTCTATGACTCACAATATGATTTTTCCACTGACCTGTTACTCTTTCACCAACCAATGCTGCTGTGTTACTTATATAGAACTCAAGCAGATTTCCTGCATTTTATGCTGTTGCACGTTATGTATGTTAAAGTGCAGACGTGAGACTTTCAGTCTAGTTAGCTATGG
>JAGQAX010000112.1:0-72265 GCA_019142605.1 Cephalopholis sonnerati
TGCAGAGAGACACAGACTGTGCCTGTCTGGCTGGGTTTCCAAGGGTGCACACAGTGGTGGAGGAAGTATTCAGATCTTTAGTAAAAGTACTCATAGCAGAGTTATGTTATGCATGATGCATCCTTCAGTGTGACACTAGATGCATTACTGTAGATGTAGCATCCTGTGCTGTAGCTGGTTAAGACTGATCACACAGAGAGCATTTTAGCAGCTGGAGGCAACTTTTGTAATTTTTTAAAATTTAGAATGAAACTTTTTCTTTGCGTTTTTTGCGTTGCAACGCATCATGCATTTCTGCACTCTAGGCGCCTGGCACTTTTGCTGGAGCACTCTGAACTCAAGTTGAAAAAACCTCAACTCAGAGCAGAAAAGCACCCCATGTAATCTCTTTTTTCTCTTATCCAATGGAATGATGTGAGGGGCGGGTCTTCTGTGGTGGTCAAGACAACAAGTTTGCAGTTGGTAAACAATGGAGGAGAAACTGGTGGTAGCGGTTGCTGGATACCCACAGCTATATGGCCTAACGATAGACAGCAGGTTGTCAAACCTGGAGTCATCCTAAAATATGCCTGGAAATGTCCATCATTGAGGAGAAGCTCCTGGACCAACTGGTGGTACTCCCTGTGATCCACCCTCTTTTTTAGGGTCTCATGTACTCGTACAGATCTCCGCTTCCATGTGCCCAACAAACTATTTGCTGACAGCCTCTCACCCTCAACCAGAGCTACAGCAAATACTCTCTGCCTGTCCATTTTAGGAACTAGTTACTAATTACTGGGGCCCGTGTGATCAGGGCCTTAGGCTACAGTGGGTAACTTTTATAAAAGACAGAACTTTTTGTTATTATATCCTGGCAGTAGTGCATGAGGCAGAAATCTTTGCTCCTCCTAGTGCTCCTAATGGCATTTGCAAGAATTCACCGTGCCCTAACAAAAACAATGAATCAGAGTTGAGGAGTCTCTACACATGTCAATCACTGCTCATGCACACGCTGCACTGACAACAACAGCATACACAGCAAAGACAAAGAAATAAAGATGGAGGACAAAAAGCAAGCCAAAAGAAAAGGTTTTAAACCAAGCCTGAGATGATTTAAGAGTAAACATCGGAGTAGATTTTCCAAGATGGAGAGGGCAACAGGACATGAACGGATTCAAAACCAATGCAGGCTTGGGTCAGGTTTAACTTTCTTTTTTGCTTACTTTTCATCGTTTATCTTCTACTGTTTACTCGTCTTTGCTGTGCATGTCATTGTCGGCAAAGGGGGCTACACAGTTTTTATTGCTGGTGTTACTTTTTTACCGATTGTGTTAACAAAGTTGTCCTGAAGCCGTGAGCTGGGAGGCTCTGATTGGTTGTTTACATTCAGGCACAGTGGATTCTTGAAAAGGCCATTAAGAGCACTATGAAGAGCCAGAGGAACCTCATTTTTTCAGATTATCTGTCACATGTACTACTGTGACAGTTGTGAGCAAATGTGACAGGAAGTTGTTTTTCATAAAACTTGCCTACTGTAGCTTTGAAGTAATTTTAACAGATGTATATGGGCCACTGATGGGTAGTTTAATGCAGTGGTTTTCAAACATTTTGCACCCGAGGCAGCCAAAATCTCAAGTGTTATCACTCTTATCATGACATAAATGTTTGTCTTTATTTACTACTATCGAATAACAATTGATAACCAACTATTACTCATGAAATATTTATTAACAAAGTTATCCAAAGATCCATTTTAAATGTTTAAATTTACATCAAAGCACCAAAACTGCATCTATTTAAATGGGAAATAATGTAAGTGAATGTGATGTGTCACACGTTTATACTTCCCATGTTCAAACTGTGACAAATGGGTTCCTGTGAAGAGTTTTTCAATTAAATTACATCAGGGAATGGGTGTGCACAACATACTGATACAGTCAATTAAAAATTTATTCATAACTTTTTGTACAGGCCCAGTTGAATATTGCAAAATTAATGTGCAGGATTATCACAAAACAGCACACCTGGATTCGCATCATGATGTGAATCATTTTTGAAAACTGCTGGTTAAATATGTAACAATGCATCAAATTTTATAAACTAATCATATAATTTGTGAAACCTTCATCTTCAAAGTAAATCATAACTATAGCTGCCACATGGTTGTCAGAGAAAAGTCTGTCTTCCTCTGGAGAGCTGTGGAGTGGACATAAAGAGTAGCATAAAATAAAATACTTGAGTAAAGTACAAGTACCTCGAAATTAGACATAAGGACAGTACTTGAGTAATATTACTTTCACTTCTTGTAGATTAACCTCCTTCATGGTTTGTATGATGGGAATGTGCGTACTGTATGTGAAGTAGGAGAAGTGAAGCACTTTATGCTCATAGGCTGCAGGCTGTTGTCTCCTGCTGTTACTGCAATAATGGCTGCCTGCACAGTAACGACAACTACGTGTGTGCAGTCGCAGCCATTATGCAAGTCCTTCATGCATTTAACCTGCATAATCCTCCATTAGAATTGCAGATAATGAAAGTGTTATAAAGGAGAAACAACTTTCTACATTGCGGTACAAAACTCAGTTAATCGGCAGACAATTTTATGTAAATTCTGATGATGTAACCTATAATTTCTCTCAAGAGTTACTCTAGAGGATTGCTCCAAAGTGAGGCAGAGTTTCAGCAAATACTGCAATACAAACGAGTGTCTGCAAATGCAGCATCTGTAGTTGGAAAGCAGATTTTCAAGCACCTAATTCTGCTGTTTTCCTCTCCTCTTTACCTGCTGCAGGCTTTGTATTTACATCATACCTCAGTGTCCTGTAGATAAAGTGCAAATAAGTATGAATGCAGGTGTTTTGATGTTGATCCATAATTTAAATTAGAAAATCAGAGTTCTACTCATCTAATACTCATTAGCAAAACATTGATGCATATGATTTTTTTCCCAAGGATCCTCGAGGACAGCTTTTAAACTAAAAAGTGTGAAGTGTAAGAAGCAATCTGCCAGAGTTTTGACAACCCGTATCAGGGCTCCGCACCCGAGCTTCCATCTTGTCTCGTCTGAGAGCTGGCGTGCGCGTCACGCTGCGACTTTAATACCCAGTTAATTACTCTCATCTTGACCTGCCGGTAAAATGAGCCCGGCTGCCACTGCCGCCCATGTTTCTGTTATCTGTGCAAAAATGCATTAGCGTGTGCCCCCTTTAATGGCTTTAATTAGTCGTAAACGGAGCTGATTCTCCAGTTAAGTGGAAGAGGAGCCGATACTGTAATACAGTCCCAATATGCACAGCTCCGACTCTATCTCATTGAGAAGGTGGTGCACAGGAGGATAGTTTGCCCGGCAATGGCAGAGGGCGGGCTGGATAAACCCATTCAGTAATAAAGGAGGTATCACACACTCCAGAAGCATATCAGACAGTACTCACTCACTGCTCTGATATGAAAGGGACATAATTAGAGCGCTGCTGTATTGACAGAGGGATCCTTATAGAGGAGCAGTTTCAATGTCAGTTACATAATGTAGAATAAGTTTCCACTGGAGGAGATGAAACATCAGCAGCGCCTATTGTCAGCATAGGGAAAGGGACTTTATTATGACATCTTCCTGTCAAAATAAAGTAAACATATCCTTGGGATGAGTGGAAAGACAAAGAATATGGGCCCAGCAAAATTGGAAAAAAATAACAAAAGCAACAATAAGAGCCCTATTTTTTCTTGTCTTTCAAGAGTGAAAGCTGTCCAAAATAACACTGCCAACACAAACACATCATTATTTCAGCTTTAGTCAACAATGTTTGCCCAATAAATGCTTCCCCATAAAAAAAATCCCAGCAGATTCAGTAAATGAGGCTACTTTGAGGAAGACAGACCCATAAAGTCCATGTCAGTAAACCATATCTCCTTTCATCCGCTCATCTGCAATAAAGTTTCCAGTCTCCAGTCCCTCCATTTGCTGAGTAATGCCTTGCCCGGCCGGGGGTGAGGTGCACTGCTCTCACACTGGAGGAAGCTAATGGCTGGTTATGGTTTCTAATGCATGATGCTGTAGCTTTTGAAATAACAGGTCTCTATTACGACTTTGTGCGCGGAGAGAATCCGTTGACGGGAAATACTGTGATACCACAAGTGACCTCCTAGAATTTCTGAACATACATATACGTCTCTACTTATTTAAGCAGGCATTGTTAATGGACACAATCCTCTATATGGAGCCGACAGATGGGAATACTCTGCTGAAAGCTAAAACTCCTCCTCTTCCTCCTAAAACCAGCTCCCTGTGTAATTGTCTAAAGCAAAGACAATATATGAAGAACTGCAGATGTCAAGTTAATGCAGAGCAAAACTCAGGCAAAGGGACTCCTTAAATACACAGATTACCAGTGCTGAGGGGAAGATCTGAAACTAAATAAAGATCTGAACTTTTTTAGTGGCAAACACAAGAATAGAGATAACCCAACCATTCACACCGTATTTTAGTTGTGAATATTTTCTACTTTCAGAATGAATTAATGAATGAAAACTTTGAAAAGCGAGGTCTTTGGATCATACTGAGTAACCCACATAAAAGGGATATAGTTTCAGGAAGGACATGTTGTAATTGTTAGATTCTTTGAGAGCCTAAATTCAATTGACCCTCATTGTATTAAGGTGGCGACACCTTAAAGGGCCAGTTCACCTCAGAATCAAAAACACACATCATTCCTCATACCTCTAGTGCTATTTATCAATCTAAATTGTTTTGGTGTGAGTCGCAGAGTGTTGGAGATATCAGACCTAGAGACGTCTGCCTCCTTTCACAAGACATTTTGACGGGTGCCTGGACATGTACACATTTACTATATGTACTGCCTACTACAAGTACTAGAATTACATATACATACTAAACCCTTTTAGCCCAATAAAGTCCAGAATCTCCTGAGCTGTTTAAACTTTGAATCATTTTTCTATGACAAAGTATGGTGATTTGGTGTGGCCTCAAAGAGAAGCCATTTTAGCTCTGGTTAGGGCAATTACTCTACGATTTCCAATCACTTTGAGTGGGAAATTTGATGTTGATGCTTTTTTGGGGGATGTTCATAAAAATCTCTTTCTACATGTTTTGATGTATTCTATGCAGCAAAATTCATGACAAAATTTTCACATGGATAAGAATAAACACAAAACCCAAACTAGGTGGCACTCCTGTGGTGCTCAAAGCACCAAAAAATACTTTAAAAAGACAGAAATCAGGACCCAGTCACTCAATATAATCCACAGACCTTTTGTGTTTCATGTAGGAACTATTTTCTTCCTACCGAACTACATGCGCAAACCACATCGCTGTGCAGGAGGAAGTGTGCATGTACTCATGGATAAGAAGCTCATGGTTGTGGCATTGCAACATGTGAACATTAACCATGTCCTCCTTAGCTAAACTGTAATGCTATCTAGCTCAGTGATGCTTCCCCCTGTACTGTGATACAACTGGATGGTTTACTTAGGTATAGAGAAAATAGTTCCTACATGACACCTCTCACAACAAGGTCTGTGGATTATCTTGAGTAACTGGGTCATAATTTCTGTAAAGAGACATTACTGTTGAGTTTTTCAAATGTATGTTTTGGTGCTTTGAGCACCTCAAGACAAGCGCTATCTTGTCCCATTATATTTGAGAAAAGGCAGACATCTCTACTGCCTGAATCTCCAACACTCTGTAATTTACACCAAAACAATCTCGCCTGATAAACAGCACTGCAGGTAAGAGGAACAATATGTACTTTAAATTTTAAGGTGAGCTGTCACTTTAAGACTCCATGAAGTTTACAGTCCCAGTGGAAATGCATTACTGTGCTGATTTTCTATTTAATTAATTTGTACATTTACTTTAAGGACAATTAAAGCACTGTTTATTTTTTCTTCTGCTTCTTAGCCACTTAAATCCAAAGTACAGTATTTAAAGTTGTCTTTGTGATCTTGATTGTGATGCATCCTTTTATTCTCTTGTTACTTACTTAATCTATTTAAATGTATGCATCCATGCTTTTTTTATATTTTGCAATCTTCTTTGTGCGATTCTTTTTATCTGCTGGTTCCTAGAATAATTAATGTAGACATATGGATGTTAGCAGCCTTTCTTCACCTCTACATTCTATTCACATATGCTCATGTTGATTGCTCTACGGCATAATTGACTTGAAAAGCCCCTTTTAATTAAATAGACTATAAACAGTAGCTTATTTCAGTCTTGTGAAGTTCAGTTTTACATTGAACTTAATGAAAGTTTCAGAAAAGACAATCAAAAATTGCACCGAAGGTAAAAGTACAGCTCATTTCCATCATTTATGTAAGTAGAAATCAATGCTGTTTATAAAAAGATATAAACACACTATGAGATTATGTATTATCTGTCTCAAAAATATCTGTAATGGTAGCAGGGGTGTAGGTTTGTTTCAACACTGAGGGGGACACGTGAATTGGGAGTTTAGAGGTCCTTTGCTTGAGGTTTTTACAAGGCAAACACTTAATTTGTCCTTTTTCTACATCACTTTAAGGCAGCCTGTGGGCCAGAACCGGCCTGCTAAAAGGTCCTATCTGACCCACTAGATGACCAGACTAAGAGGTGCCAGGTTCAGGAGCAAGTTAAACAATGTGTTGCCCACTTCATGTAAAATTCTGCTTCAGAGGCTTGTCTACCCTGACCAGAATACAGTTCTCTGATATAACAATGAAAACTTACTGTGATCATGTTTAAAGATATTGAACATTGTGCAAAATATTGTCAATCAGCAGCTTCAGTTCAAAAGAATCTGCATCAGGAAATGTATGGATAAATGTACATGTAATGACAGTGAGTGGCTGAATGTGGAAAAACTGAGACACGCTGTTGAAACTGCACTTCTTTGTCTTCAGGCATCTCAGACTGTTCATGTGATTTGTAAAAGAAAGAATGTCTACAGACTGTACTTGTAATTCTTTACACAAAAAAGGAAAAAAAATGGATGGTTTTATTGGCCCTGGCCCTCTGAGATCAAGTCGGGCTGTATGTGGCCCATGAACTAAAATGAGTTTGACACCTCTGCTTTAAGGTGTAAATGTCTTTATTATGTCAAATAAAAGTCCTCTGCTACTTTCATGTTTTTACATACTTTTATTTAATTTGCTGCTTTCATCGCGGGGTGGCAATGGTACATGTTCTAAATACTGAGGGAGGCATGTCCCCTGCATCCCCGCTGAAATCTACGCCTATAATTGTGCATTGGGATGTTAACAGTAAATCTAAACTCTGACTTTTGGTGTTAATGCACTCCAGCACTTTGATTTATGTGTTTCCGGTGGTCCAGTAGTTGCATCCCTAGGTGTGATTTTAAACTGCTGATCAGATTCTGTCGAGTTTCCAGCCTTAATTTCAGCGTCACGGTACAGTGGGCAACAATAAACAAGAGGAAAACCAGGGGAGGCTCAGGTGTCTTTAACTTGGAGGGGAAGGTGTACCTATTTCATGGCTGTTTCTCTGGAGTTAACTGCGGGAGATGGGAATGTAACATGTACTCCTCACCCCACCTGAAATACAGTCCACCTCCTAAACCTTGTGTGAGTCAGCAAGCAGCAGGGGGTTCTAGCAGCCAGCGCGTGTGTGCGTACGTCCGCGAGCGCGTGCCCGTCAAGCTCATCCCGCTGAAGTGTGTATGAGCCGAGAGGAAAAGTGGAGGAAGAGTGTGCTCTCTCTCCTGTCTCATATTTCTCTGCGGTGTAATGTGCCGCCTATTCATGCGATGCCTTTTAAAGGCATGGTGGGAATCGCTTCACAGTCGGGCACGAAACTCAATATGCTAATGCCTTCCAAGGGAGCGATGGAGGGGGAGAAAACATAACCTGTCAATTACCCACGGCAAAAACCACTGAAAGATTTATTGAAAACCACCAGAAATTTCCACAAGACAAAAGAGCTTAAACATGCGATAGATCAAAACACAAGCCACCGGTTGTTTGACTAATTACAAAATCATGTCAGTAAAATTAACCTCCTCTGACTTAATGGCATCAAGTTGAATTATATTACGTTTAAGGGTGCATATGGCGGTTGTATCTTCATCAATTACTTCTTGAAAGTGCCAGGTGGAAATTTCAGGCTTTGATTTATGCTAACAGAGAAAAAGCTGGATCTGTCAAAACTCATTATCCAAACAAGTGGAGCGGGGTCTGTGTTTTTGATGAGAGATGCAAAACGAGTAAATACAGCTTGGGAAGACAAAAAAAACAAACCAAAACAATACATCACAGCTACAACATACATCTGGAAGGCACTACTGTAGCAGCCAGCTTCCTTCCAGTGGCGGCACAGTTTCAACCCCATGAGTGTCTGCTGGCTGAGGACCCAAGAAGGCACAGCGGGACCATCAGCGTCGGTTTCAGATTATTTCGTTCCTCACACAGACATCATCAAGACCCCTCAGCATAATTTGTTTACAGCTCGGAGATGGAGTGTTGGCAGTGCTCATCTCCCTCACTGGAATAATTGCTGTGATGATCGGCTTTGCTGGGAACATGGACAGGCATGTGAAAACAAGCACCATTTCTGATTAGAGGTTTTTGGAAACGGAGCCAAGCTGACACGCCCGCAACAGCGACATATCCCCAGAACAATCTTCTCGCTCATCAGATCAATCTTTCCTTTGTGCTCTCGGATCCTGAATGTCAAAGGGATTCCACGTTTTTTCATGCAGGTCTCCCGCCTGCTCTAATGCGTTGAGCGTCGTGTCAAAATGCTGCACTGCAGGATCTAAACGCTGACTGATAACATATGAGGCAGAAAAAAGCATTGATATTTGCTGTTCCTAACACCCACTGTAGACCTTTGTTGGGGAAAATCTATACCTTATACAATTCTGGACAAAAAATGGATGGTTACCATGAGCTACCATTGGCTGAACAGACAAAGATCATCACATGCTACTTAAAACTAATACTTTACAAAAGAATATACAAGGATAATTAAAGCTACAAGCAGCAATGAATGGGCCTTTGCAGCTTCCTGCTTATCAGGGGCCCCGGCATGACACCGGTTAACATTTCTGTTACTGTCAAACACTTGGTAAAGGCATGACTTAGACATTTGACATTTCCTGCATGGAGTGCGTGATGCTGGAAATGACATATTACAAATGTGTACCACTTCCTGTGTCCACGATGTGGCGCTAAAAAACATACTATTTATACATCATGTTGCTGTATCATGTATAGATCACCTTATGTGAATTTCATTTGAAGGCTGACTACCTGTTGCCAGTAGGTGGCGCTATGACAATGACTCAATATGAGCATGTAGATCTCTTCAGGCCTGGACTCCAATGCAGCATGTGAAATCTGAGGCAGACTGGACAATGTAAAGTCAAGTTACGACAGCTTCCTGTGTCACCTTGAAACATCGAAATTTGCAGCGCTGCCACGGCAACGCCATTCAACAAAAACTCACAATCTTCACAATAAAGCATCACCAAGGTCTTGAGGGTTTTAAAAACAAATTTGAGGTGGATCTGGCTAAATTTCTAGGAGCTGGACACCAAAATATAAAACATGTAATTTCCTGTTGCCAGCAGGCAGCACTATTACTATAACCAGATATTGGCATGTCGATGTCTTCAAGGCGAGACTCCTGTCAAACATGAAGTTTGGGGCAGATGGACCATGTACAATCGTGTTACAAAACATTTCCTGTTTTTGGTAAAACATGCCACAGCTGCACTGTTTGATGAAAACTCAAGTTATCAACAACTTTTGATCTCGAAGGTGTAAAGATGGCAAAGACACAAATTCAAGTTGACTGGGTTAAGTCTCTTGGAGAAGTTCGTAAAAGTATCACCCTTGTAAATGGGAAAAAACATGCCCTAGAATTGCACAATTAATTCAAAATGGCTATCTTCCTGTTAGGTTTAGGGTGTACCTCCAAGGGATATTTTTTGTAGTCTTGAGATGTTACATGTGCCTCCCAGTTTTCGTACATCTAGGTGTAACATACCCTGGGGGCTACTTCATTGATGGAGGCGCTAATGAGCCACAAACAAACCTCAAATATTTTACCAGTTTCTAAGTTTTCGAGCACCTTCAGCCCCTCAAAAATGCAATTCATTCCTCAAAATAATAATTCGTCTTTTAAATAGGGTCACACTCACACTGGTTGGTGCTCAGGACCTAAAGATGTCAAACCAACATTTCTGGTGCAGAAACACAGCAACAAGGAACACTTAGCACAAGAGCTGTAGTGGAAAAAGGAAAAAAGAAGCTAAAGTGAGGAGAAAAAATCTGCTCTCCACGAACACAACATACTGTATACAATGGTTCATGACCTCAGCTTTGGATGCTGTTCCAGCCTTTGATGCGACTCTGGTTCATGGGACTTAAACCCATGGATGACATATGGTCCTGTAGTCCACACGAACCTCATCAGTGGAGGAAAATCCATGTCCGCTCTCCCCTGCCAGCCACCAGATACATACTGAATCCCCCTCCATCATCATCCCTCTATCTTCCCACCCCTCCCTGCTGCTTCCCCTGAGCCCAGCAGATTACAGATATCATTATAATGGACGTCCTGGCAGGGTAGCTGCGGTCACATTTAATTTGCCGTGGCCTGATATCTACACAAGATAATCAGCATTTACACCTGAGAGTGAAGACAGAAAGATGAGCGACAGTGTGTATGTGGGTGAGACAGTAATAGAATTAGAGAGGGAAGGATGACCAACGCGGTGTGAGGCAGGCAGGAAGAAGTGAGAGTGAAGGCAGGATTGCAAAGAATCGGAAGGAATATGTATTCGGCACACAATCCACTGGGACAAAAGGAGAGTAACGATGAAGCGCACTTGTCAGATTTGCATTCTAATAAGAATGACCTACTTTGGGCCCCTGAGATGACTGAGAGCGAAACCTGATTCAAATGAACATCCCTGAACACAGACGTTACATCTTAGCTTGGAGGGAGTTACCTTCCCTTCATACTGTATTTTGCTTTTGCGAGGGCTGCCCTGTCCAATTACATCCGGATAAACAACAGTGTTGTTCTCTTAAAGTGAAGGCTATAGGGCACTCTTATTGTAGCAGATGAGTGGGATCTTCATTGATTCCACTTTTATGCTTGTGAGTATGTTTGGAAAGTCTTACTTTACTCTTGCAGCAGTTGCAGGATTATGCATTTCCTGCTCGACAAATCCTTTTACTCCCACCTGCCATTGAGGACATTGATTTGTGTATGAAAGAACGTTACATCTGCCACCTGTAATTTGTGGAATTCTTGTGTAAAGCCACCAGAACAGGTATATATTATATATGTTTAGCACCTACGGAATGAGCTTTCACATCTATAACAGATCAATTTCCCCTGAGCCCAAGGAGTGACGACCCATTTCCTTTGAAGGGCTCCCCATACATATTTCAGCTGTGAACTACCTACCAGGCTCATGGGGAGACACACTGCAATACATTCACAACAGCAATGTGACTGTATGAAAGCACAATCTGTCACTAAGATTCTGAAAGGCTTTGTTCTACTTCAACTTTAAATGGAAGTATGGCACAATGTTAAATTCAGTACTCTGTCTATCTATCTATCTATCTATCTATCTATCTATCTATCTATCTATCTATCTATCTCATCGTATTCCAAAACCAAAAAAAAAAACCCTCTGTTTTTTCGAGGTCAGGTCTCCATCCGAAGAAGCCAGGTAATTCTACTTGCTCCAAAATACATTCAGTAATTATCTCTCTACATAAAACTTTATTGGTAGTGACAGGGCCCTCTATTACCATGCAAGGATGTGATTCCCTCATGCCTACCTGAGCATGACGAGGGAATCACCGGACTCCTTAGAAACGAGGCATCCATGTAATCCAGTGCCATATTTTTTCATCGATGACAGCCTCACAGTTTACTGTTCATTGTCTTTACAGCGTGTCGAAGCTTTATTTAGTAACGGCTAAGGCAAACAGAATGTGCTACTGCAGTTTCACATTGAAGGAGCTCAGCTAGCTTTTATAAGGAAGCAGCTTTAGAAAACGCAATGTGTTTGTCACAGTGGTTACAGCTGACCACAATCATTCATCCAAACTGCTTTCGTAAAACAAGACGGTGGTATTTTTTGTTTTATTTTGCTGCTTCTTGGCAAAGTAACCAATTTTACTATGCTTTACCCACTCTATGTGCAACAGGAGATTTCGGCTGTAGTTACTACTTCTTTCAGTGTGAAATTGTTTGGCTGCACTATAAACAAATCAAACTAGTCTCCTAGAATTTACATTTGTAAACTCCTGTCTGTAGTTATGTTTAAGCAACAAAAGAACTTTGATGTTGGTTAAGGAAAAATCTTGATTTCGGTAAAATGTTTCTAAAATAGTGCTATAGTCCCTATAGGTGGATAGTTTATTGCAAGACTGGCTATTTTTGCAGAAAACAAATGAAACATCTTTTCAATTAACCTTTGCTGATATGTTTAGTATCAATGTTTGTGACTTGCCAGATACAATCATTTCAATAGCATTTCTGCATTATCTTGATAGAAAATGTAATTTTCTTAGCATTAGGTTTCTCTTAAAAACATATTAGATGTTTCAAATTAGTTGTACATGAATGCAATTTCTAGGGGCTGGGGTGAAACAAATACCAGTTGCTCTTCTGTTGTATTTATTGTTGCATTCTGTTGAGCGTTTTCTGTAATTTTGAACCACACTTGCTGTTAATGAGGTTAACAGACTTAGGTGGTATCTTTATTTTAATAGCGTCATACCTTCCTGAAATTTGACCAGGTTTCGGAGGGTATCTCTGCACCATAACTCTGAGTCGCCATGTTTGTCAGCTCAGCTGCAGGTTGTTTTACCAGTAAAGACTGACTTCTGGTGATGCGTGATGTGCACTAGATAAAATATGTCCTACAGCATCTCCATATGAGAAAGATGAGCGTCTGAATTTTTGAGGGTATTGTAAATCATACCGTTGTAAATACCCTTGTATACTGTGATTGTCATGATCCTGGGTTTTTGTTTATATTCTGTTATCCTATGGACTTGTTTTGGAGTTTTCTGTTTGTATTCCTTGCTTCATGTTATTTATACATGTTTAATCTGCTTCCTGTTTTATTTTGTAGATTCTCTCCTCGTGTGTTGTGTCTGGTTTCATTTCCTGTCTTTGTGTGTTTTCCCGCCTGTTTTCTGTCACACCTGTTTTGTTAGTCCTTCCCTGTTCCCAGAGTCTTCCCTTCGCACCTGTTCTGTATTAGTCTTGTTTGTTTGCTCCCATCACACCCCTGTTGTTAGCCAATCCCCATTTCCTTCCCTTTGCCAGTGTCCTCCTACTCCAGCTGCATCTCGTTCTTGTGATTAGATTCCTGTGTATATATCCCTGTTTTTCCCTTTGTTCCTTTTCAGTTCATTCCTGTGCTCATCCTTGTGTTTCATCAGCTGCATTAAAGCTCACCTTTTCTTAAACCTGCCTGCTGCTTTGCACGTGGGTCCTCCCTGAACTGATTTATGACGATGATACCATCCAAGCATCTTGGTAACCATTAGTGTCACCCAATCAACCAGGACTGTTTCTAACTTAAAGTAGAGAAATGAAAATGCCTTTCAAACTCTTTAAGAGCTCATCCCCGCCCATGTTGTGCACATATTTAACAATTATGCCAAAAAATCTTCATTTTTCTCTCTCTTATAAGACACTCAATTTTCAATGATCAAATTAAATTTCTCTTAACGTTATGTCCAGTCTGCCTATCTTGAAAACATGTCACAATACTGTGGCTAGCAGCTCTCTAAATGTTGTTTCAACTGGACTTTAAAAGAAATTTCTTGAAACAAGGCTGGAAAAATCAAGATAGTTACACTGTGATCAAAAATGACAGTTGTTTTAAGGAAAAACATGAAACAATATGATTAATGTTGGAAAAAAAGGCCATATAAACCATCCTGGAAGACTTTAATGAACTTGTTTTTAAGAAAATTAGATTTTAGGATGTAATAATGTAATAAAAACCTTGTTATGAAGTTGACTATTTTTCAGTGTGTTGCTCTGTTGCCACAGATAGATAAACTATCTGTCTAATTTATGGTTTGTCTAGCCTGCCTGTCTGAAAATGCCGCCCTCTCTGTCATTAAGTGGGCTCCGGGATCTCAAGGTGCTTTTTTCTTTCACCCCACGCTGTCGAACCACCCTTTGAAAGCTTGCTGAAATATGCAGTCTGTAAATTCAGCATACAGTTTTCGTCCTTCACATGAAAAAAACACCCATATATGCAGCTATTTATGCAAGTCACAGAGTCCTTCTGAAGTGGTCTGTTAGAACTTTGCCTTGAATGAAGATAAATAATGAGAAGAATAGAATCCAACAATGCATACAGTAGAGAAAGGTGACCTCCCCTTGGCTTAAACGCCTCAACGACGCGGTGCCAGGGATTGAGTAAGAAGCAGCATCAAAACACCAACTCCCATCTGTCGAGTTTGCATGCTAATCACAACAACAGGCAGACTCACAAAGGATGATCACAAGGATTGGTAGGGAGTCCATTTTACGTCACTAACGCTAATGAGATCAACATGGCTATAAATACGAGAGAATATTTATCCATCTATGGGGATAAAAACGATCCCAGGTTCTGCTTTAGGGTATCCTCCCTCTAAAATATTCAGCTGAACATTTGGCAGTCCTGCTGTTAAAAGCGCAGCAGCCAATACTGACTGAGTGCAGACTTCACATCAGGTCGTATGTCAGCAAAATGTGGCTAATTATATCAAAATGTCCTCCATGTTTACTGAAGCCAAGTATTGATGGACCTGCCTCTTTGCTATCATCAGTTTTCGTATCACACACATTATGTCCAAAGCTTACAATCTTGCTTGCGTCTTTAAAATATCTAGTTATGTATCTATCTGTCAGGGTTTGACAGGTGCGGGAGGAGACACTGGGTCTGATATTTTAGTATTTATGATGTGGTTTGATTCACTTGTTTTAAATATGTCAACTTTTATATGCTTTTTTATTTTACAAGTTGTCACTTTTTATATTCTGAGTCGGCACTGATACTCAAAACCTCAGTTCAAACCAAATGAAAAACTGTTTCAGGTGTGAATAAAAAGGGTATCCTTCCTCTCAACACCTAAGAAATGTAGATTAAGTGAATTCACCTATCTATTAGGGATGTGGTGCACCATGCAGAGAGGCCAAGGCTAGCTAACCAGGTGGGCAGTGGGCACTATCCTGAAGGTTAAAACCATAATGTATTAGCAGAACTGGATACAGCATTGAATGTGGGGCCCCGTTCATTCCTATGAGAGTTGCTCAGTGGTGTATAGAGTCAAAATGGTTTAACTGCCACATATAAAATGCAGGGATTATCGGCACTACTTAAACATTGTGCAGCTCATAGATCAAGCACTCTAGAGACTTACAGCGGCCGAGCTCTGCTGAGTGCGACCAAGCAGCTAACTTCAAATCAAGTCAACTTTATTTATATAGCACATTTCATACAACAAGTGTAAACTGAATGTGCTTAAGATACATCATACATGACAAACATAAAGTATCATAAAAGATATTAAAGTGTTACATACATAAGAGCAAGCAGGTCATGATAAAAACAACAAAATAAGAAGGTATTTTTATCAACATTGTTCTTAAAAAAGGGGAGATAATAACAATAAAAATACACTTCAAAACCAAACTAAAAGCTTGCAAAAAAGAAATGTTTTTTGTTTGCTTTTAAAAGAGAACACTTTGGTAGCAGACAGTAGTTCATGTGGAAGAGACTTCCAGAGAGTGGGACCGTAAAAGCAACACGAGCTGATTGAGAGTTAGCCAAATGGCTAACTTCCGGTTTAGCGCTCTGTTAACTTGAACGGGGATAAAAAGATTGATTCTTGCAGCTCTACCAGACTTTCCAAATGTTAACGGACTGAATGAATCAAATCCTGATAGTGAAACAAATTGTAAGGCAATGGGGAAAAAGTCTTTTGGGGGCCACAAGGCATCACATAACAGACACTTCGAATTGCAGTATCACAGTTTGGCCACTATGAACACTGGCTTCAAAGCCTGGCACAAATCCTGGAGGCCTGGTTAACGTGGCTAGCCGGCTGTCTGTCAGCAAAGGCAACGGAAATTAATAAAAGGCAAGACATGTGCATCACAAAACATTAACATTTCACCACCTCTAAATGGATAGTGAAGGTAGTGAAAGGTAGTGCTAAAGCTCACTGAGTCAGTGTTGTTGTTGTTGTTGTTGTTGTTGTTGTTGTGTTCCTTAAAATTAACTAGTTTGTTAGGTGTCAGGCTGTCGAAACAAAATTAATCTGGTGGTGAATTACTCTTAACTGTCATCCCTATCCATCTATCTATCTATCTATCTATGTGTTGTGTGTCAGTTGATCAATGTGTGATCATTGACATTGTACTCGTGCTCACATCTTGGATCCACCAGCCACTTTATCTATCTGAGTGGCACTGCAGCCTGCAAGAAGAGGAGCGGAGCAGGGTTGACGTATAAGGCTGACAACGGCTCCATTCATGCGTCTAATTTAAGAGCGGCTTCTGCTCTGTCTAATTAACAATTTACTAGGCCATCAGTCAGCCTCCCCATTGTGGTATAATCAGCGTCACCGGCGTTCAGGCAGCTCGGTGCACACTTTCGCATCTGCAGTGGGATTAGAACAACCATGCAACTTTCATGGATACACACACAGAAAAGTGGGCACGGCCCGTTCCAAGGACGCAGCGAGAACGACTGCGAAACCCCAGATTGAAAGATGACACTGTGCAGCGGAGTGAGAGGGGCGAGGTGTTCGACAAATTAGCCAGCTCTATTTGTGCGTGCCACGCGCTGCAGCTGTATAATGTTATTGCAGTGTTAAAGGAATCAACAGATGTGTGTTTGCTCCCCTGAGGGCGGGCTCTTGAGTTGCTTGCTGACTTAGCGGGGTCAGCATGTATCACAACTCTGGTGTGAACGCAGCTCTGATACAGCTGCATGTCGTGAGCACATTCTGCTTGTCTTTTATTTAAGAGTTGGGCTTTGGCACATGGGAGGTTTTGATCTGTTCAGCCATGCATAGGCACCTTTAAAGGATTATGATACAGTGTCAGAGTGGATTTTTGTTTAAAAAAAAAAGACATAAATAAATCCCTCCATAAAGGCTCCACCCGCCTCACCACCCTAAAGTTGCATAACACTAATTCTTCTGGTCCTCCCTCTTCTCCTACACCCTCCTCAAGACAAAAGCCAACACATATTGTTAGTTTTTTATTTCTTTATTTTAGGAGAGGAATACGGTGAGTGGAGGGCTAGCATCTACAGTCTTCTGCTCATTGTCCCTCCAAATATTCTGACAGAAGAATAATAACCCACAGAGAGGATTAAGGGCTGGTAATCTGGGGGAATAGTGTATTCCATTTCTACTGCTTTCTGTATTATTTCGCCCCTTAGCTTCCTCTGTATAAACAAATAGAATTTCACTCGTTTATCCACTTAGTTCCTCTGTCTTGCTGATTAGCAGTGAAGGGCTGGGAGGCTGGGATAACCTAGAGCGGATAGTTCCAAGGATATCTGAGGCCAGCATGCCTGCGTGTGTGTGTATCAGTGGGAATCTGCACGCGTGCGTGTGTGTGTGTGTGTCTGTGCATGTACTGTATAAACAAATGCAGCGCTACTTGAAGGGCGCGGCCAATTAAAAGAAGCCCCTGAAGGATCGTGCTCATCAGGATGCAGTGAACATAGCAGATCCACTCTCAGATAGCCTGCTGCAGTCTGTCACTGTAACTAAGGCATTAATACCACCAAGGCTATGTAGCACAAAATATTGACATCTTCATCCTTTAGACACGGAAAGATCGATAGGAAATATGAATACAATGGCTCATAGGATCACATATGTGAAAGGGAATCCAAAAGTTTTTTTTTTTGGTTTGTTTTTTGTATGAATCACATTTTTCTGCACAGACTCCTGTGGTGCAAATGATGATGAATTATAGTCCGAATTTCACTGGATATAAAATTGTCATTAAAGCCAGTTGAAACAATGACACAATATATCATCAAAAACAATTATAGTCATGCAATTTCATATTAGAAATTGCCCAGCTGTAATAGAATGTGAATAAAAAGGGTCACTGGATAGTAATACATTTGATATTTTGTCACCTTTTATATTGATGATGTACAGTTTTACCACTAATTCTACATGTTTAAACTAGATCCTATTATATAATTTTCACAACTCTCCAAATAGACTGTCAAGTAGTGCTTCACATGCTGACATGGATGGATTATTGGACGGGTCTACTGGCCACAGGCTCAGCGGTCTAAAGTGTCAGCCCCTGCCCCAGCCTTTATCAGCAAACTGTCACTTAAATGAACACATAGCATCTAGGAGGAGACTTAAAATGTCCACAAAGAGACACAAAAAGATGCAAAGAGACACAAAATAACAATAAAAAGGAGCAAAAGAACAACAAAGAGACACAAAATGAAGACGATGAGGCACAACACTACCATGAGGAGACACAAAATGTTGCATTACGACGACAAAGACATGCAAAACAACAAAATGGTGCCAAAACTAGGAGCGGGTGAAAATGGATACAGCGTAGTATCGTGATATTTTGCATGGCAATATTGTATCGCTACATGGATGCCAAGTACTGATATTTTTATCAGAGAAATTATTAATACAAATTAAACTTTTGGTAGCCTAATGCCTAAGAAAAATAAAATCAAAGTCTTTTGCTGCAATAAAAATGACTGCAGGGTGATGAACAGACTGAAAACTTTGTCTCCCAGTATATCGCAATATATGTTATAGCAATACTCAACATGTCGTAAAACATTTAGAATCCCAATAGTAATATTATATTGTGATATCATGGTATCATGGTGCCTCTTGTGATCCCTACTCCCAAGCAAAACCATCATAAAGCCTGCTCCTATGTAGCAGAGGTGGTGGGGCCTTTTTCCATATCTGTGCCCAGGGGCCCATTGTCTCATAATCCGCCCATGCACAAAGAGAACAATTACATTTCGGACATATTTAGAGGAATTAAAATCCCTTTTGGCAAGTTTTAGATACCATTATCAAACAATTAGAGCTGTGCTGCTAAGAAACATTAATTATCATTCTAGGTGAGCAGGTACATCATTGGATGGGAATGTTTTTGACTTGTGAGAGAAACAAAGAGATTTTGTTGTGATGGAACAAAAAAATACAGTGTTGTGCAGATAAGACAAAGACAGGTGGAACAAAGGCTGGATGTCTGCATTGGACTGCACTGGAGCCAATTATCCTCAAACTACCTTCTGTATTTACACTCATTGTCTGCTGGATCCAGTGCCAACCCACAAAACAATGCTGATATGTTTTGTGGAAGAACACCAAGCTGAACCTTCTGTTTACCAGCCTCAGTGTGATTTGGTCTTGCTGGCAGCCAAACCACATGTTGCATCATCATGGCTGTGTTGGCTCTGATGACCCCCAAAACTTCATCACAAAGGGACAACAGTCAATGTGTGACCTTATTGACCTCTATTGGTGACCAGAGGGAATTGCAACAACATTAGCAGAAGTTATTATCTCCTCCTTTTGGAGCTCTCTGGATCAGGTAATGAGGCTTATTAGTCTTCATAGCTGAAAGGTCTTCCTCATAGCACCGTCCTCAATTGTTAAAGAGTTGGAGAAAGTGAATAAATGAGACCAGGGAGACTGGGAGGGCCCTGAAATTCAGGCCCAAAAAAAAAGCTAGAAATGAAAGCCAGAAATCTCAGCACCTGGCAGAGTAATCAATGACTCAGTTGTATTGATCAACAACCTTTCCAGCTCCGGATATATTGTTGTCATTTTGTTCTGCGGGGAGTTAAAATTCCTGCATATTTCCCCTTCAGTGCCTCAAGAGAAGAGCTGTGCTTTTATTGGTGTCGTTGCCGACCTTGGCCAATTAGGAGAGTAAGAACAACTCAAACACAAGTAACACATTGCACACAGAAAAATGCAGAGTTGCTAATTCTTTTTTTTCACTCGCTTTGCTGCGGCATTCATGCAGATGGCACGCTGACAGGTGATGAAGGATAAATCAACTTGGAAACGCATGGTGGCACGCAAGCGGCAGGTATGAGAAGTCGCACAACCTTCACACTTCTCAGTTTCACATGCATCCTCTCCTCTTCTCTTTGTCTCTCTTTCTCTCCCCTGCCTCTCCTTTCCTCACACCTCCCCGTGCACTCATAGAACACTACACCCACACACACATTATCCCTCCCAGCCCTCCCTCTGTGCTCATACACACACCCATACAAACACAAAGATGGATCAATTTCACATTCCCTTTCAGGGTGCGGAAGATGCCATGTCTCTGTCAGTTTATGGCACAGTGTTTGATCCCACCTAATGCTGCTATGTAAATCAGCCATTGTTATTTTTATTTATTTATTTTTTCTTTGCGTGCCATCCCTTTCTTTACGGCTTGATAATATTCTAAACAATTATCTCGCCACCACAGATGCAGCATCTCGTGGCCTATTTTTAAAAATAGGCCAGAGTTTTTTGGCAAGGCACCGCCAAAACAATAACAAAGTTAACTAATTGAAAAAAAAAAAATGCCCTCATTGTGTAGTGGTTTAAAACTCCCGAAGAGAAAGCTTTCAGTTCCACCATAATGGTTTTATCCATTCATTTGGGCTTTATTGGCTTTGCTTGGCAGTAGACAGGGAGCAATGGCACCCCCGAGCAACAGTTTTCCCACAGAGTCATTTGATCATATGCTGACTGGGTGAAAAAGAGTGTAAATTAAAGTCCCTCCTCACTCTGACACTTTAAACACAAGACACGACAGGCCATATTTTCTCAGCCAAATCAGAAGCCTTGAGAGATGGATACCAATTATAATTGCAGCCGGAACAAGCAAAAAAAAAAAAAAAAAAAAAAGTCAGACATAGGTGTGTGTCAGAAGCCTGGTGCTAAATCACACCAGCAGTCGGATGATGAAAAACCTGCCTGAAGGGTCTGAGGGACCCAGAGCCATTCTGTGCCAATGAAGGGGGTGTGCACTTGAATTTGCATCACCCTGTGACATATCAAAGAGAATGCACAAGTAGACGTGCCCCTTTGATTTTGCTAGTTGTGAAATGCAAAGTTACTCTGCAGGCCCACAATAATCTGAGGCTTTCTTCCCATAATCCTGCAGTTTTAGCCAAGTAATGAACAACGTGAGGAAGAGGGAGTGTGTACAGCATGTTGCATAAGCACTCTGTGTGTGTGTGTGTGTGTGTGTGTGTCTGTGTGTGTGTGTGTGCAGGGGTGGGGCAGGGTGGAGATGAGGGTTTTCCACAAGCTCTTGATGGAACAAATTGGATGTTGCATACATGCACTTATCTCATCGTGGTGCTGCTTATCGAACATTACACGCCATGCCGGTGTTATTCTCTCTGCACTGCATTAAACATATTTACACAACACAGGCACGGGTACAATCAGGCGTGCAGGAACACACGCACTGACATGCCAGGTGCTTTCTCCTCTCTCTCCCCCTCTGCTGCCCCCTCCTCCCTCTCTCCCTCCCTCCCTCTCTCCACCTTTCCTCGCGCACACAAACACAACACACACACACACAGCCTACGGCATGCTCCTGCCAAGAAATGAAATTCTTAGCCATTTCCGGCGGGAATGGAGGAGCATTTCTGTCCTCATTAGAATAGCTCCACGTCCAGTCGGTGAAAGCTACAAGGCCCAATTTCCTGTCTTTTTGGCGGCACCCTGAGTGGGACGATGCCTCAAAAACACCAATTATAAGCCAAGGAGCTGGAGAGTAAAGCGGTATTATTGGGCCGCCAAGCGGACCATCTGCAGACTTCATCAAAAGCTCAGCCCACAGCGGCCAGACGGGCTGATCGGATGCCCGGGTTAAGTTGCGATATCATGCAGAGCATATTGACCACCACAAATACTACACGGCCTCTCACTCTCTCTCTCCCTCTCTCTCTCTCACGCGCGCCCCGCTCGCGCACTCCAACACGCACGCATACAAAGGAGGAAAAAAGGAAAAGGACGTGCACAAAATCTGCTCTGAATTATGACTCAATTAAGAGCCACTGAGTCAAGGTCGTTTACAGCCGCAATATCCATAACTGATATTGACGCTTGTGTTTTTTACGCACCAAAAAATAACAGAACAGTGCGTTACTGTGCAGATTTGAGGTGTTTTTGCGCAGATTATCAGTCATGTAGCAGTTTAACCAAACCCCGGAGGAGCCAGCAGAGTAAACTCCAATTAGGACATCTGATTTATCTGTGGTTGTATGTGCTCTCCACAGACCGGTGACACTGCCCGATGTGGGTTTTATCATTGCGCAGTAACCAGGCAGGATCCTCCTGTCTGCTTTATGTGAAAACTTTACAAAGACGTCCTATTGTCTAATGCGTACTCACCATCAATAACAACGGTCTTCATGATTTAGATGGGGGTGAAATCCAGAAGCTGTATAAATCCAAGTCGAATGAATCCCAGCGTGAGCGGAGACAGATAGGATATCCGCTGTTTATTGCAATTTATGGGGGTAATTGCAAATCCAGTGCACGGTGGGGAGACGGACAGCCTAAAGCACCCCTGCACCCTTCAAACTTTAGCCGTAGGTCTTCCCGAGTGGGGAGCCACGTCTCCGGCTGCACCCGAGCTCAGTCATTTGGACGAGGGATTAAAAAAATAGTCAGCAATAAACATCCAAATTGGGATCAGCAGACTCGACACACCAGTCGACACCTCCCCAAAATATAGGGCGCGCAAACAGCTCCGGAGAAGAGCTCAAAGTGTTAACGCACAAGTGGAGAATCAACGACACAGGCGAAAAATCAGTATTGGATCCATGTTTTTGAAATCGCAGCACATATCCAGTCCGATCACTTGCCCCGCTGTATATTTCCCAAGTACACGGAGAAAAGTGTGGTGGATGCGCACGGATGTCGGCCGCACTGGTGAGCGTCAGTGTGCGTTTACCGCGGGGAGGTGGGAAGCGAGGGCGGGGCAGCGAGGTGCGTTTGGCGGAAAGAGGGAGAAAGAGGGAGTGAGAGAATTCAGAGATGAATGTTTTATGGATATATATCACGCTGCAAAAGATATTCCTCTTAAAATCTCAAAGTGGGATTTTCACATCAGTCAAAGCAAAGCAGAAGAGGTTTTAGTTCGTGTCTGCCTGGTTACAGTTATTTATAGACCCCGCACACAAACACACATGTAGTTGAAAAGAAGTTATTTTACATACATGATAGACTTTAAAGATTTTAAGAGTGACTGTGAGCCGTAATGACTTATTCAGACGGACATTTCTTGCAGCGCAGGGCTGCGCTCTAATGAATGTTTTATGTGCAGGGGGGTGGTGATGGTGGTGGTGGTGGTGGTGGGTGGGTAGGAAGGTGACGTGAGGCGAATCTATTTGGATCGGCCACGGCCAGGCACGCACATGCATACGAAAACACCCCCCCCCCACCCCCAAAAGACAGGCGAAGAGCCCGGCCTGCCGGTGGGACCAGCGCTTCCTCCTGGGGACTGGACAATTTGGCTGCTCTGATGTCGTAGGCGGAGTTGTTAAAAACCGGCAGGGAAAAAAAATCAGTTCTGCTTGGTTAACCGGACACACAGGAAAACATTTGAAATCCTCAAACTTACCTGAGACAAAAGACTGTTACCACAATTTGTGATTATTTTTATTTTATGTTTAATTTAATTTAATATTTTATTTTACTTTATTTATTTTTATTCTAAGATTTTCCTTTATTTTTCTCATCATAATTAATTGCTCATATTTCAAAATTGTTTAGAAAATAAATGAGCAGTTTTGTATATTATTATTATTATTATTATTATTATTATTATCTTCTACTCAGGCTGACTTTTTTTCTCTCTGTGTTTTCTCCACATGGAAAATTAAAATGCCTGCAAGCATCGCATGTCCTTGCAGAGAATCCCACACCCCGTTTCCACGCATGTGATATGATAATGGCTGCTTTTACAAAGTGATTAGACTATTGAGCAGCACAAACACACTCTGGCAGTGCTGATTGGACCGAAGGACCAGTTCACCGTCGCTCTACTCTGCAGCTATGCCTGCTTTGCTGAGACCCCGGGGGGATTAGATACACAGCAGCGGTGCTATTATCTTTAGGTAGCACACGCCCCCTACCGGCAAACATAAAAAATAGATCTTTCAGCACCATGGACAGAGACAGAGAAGGCTCATCTGAGGAAGATGATTCCCTGCTCGCCCTCAGAGACAGCAGGGGATCATACTGTGTGTGTGTGTGTGTGTGTGTGTGTGTGTGTGTGTGTGTGTGTGTGTGTGTGTGTGTGTGTGTGTGTGTGAGAGAGCTCTGGGAGGGAAATTATTGGATTCACAGTAGAGACAATGTTTTTTATTTATTACATTTCCTATGTGGGGATCTGGAATATTTCCATCTGTGTGCATCATGTCATAATGAAATATGGGAAACTTTCCAAATTGCAAACTCTCACTTGGAATAGCATCTTTTTTTTAATTATAAGAAATACATACGATCCTAGGTTGTGTGCATTATGAGCCTCACTGGCACATGATCAAATGTTTGTGTTAATTATACTTTAGCATGTAGACTGAGACAGAAAAAAGCCAACAGATCACCACAGGGAGCAGGTGAATGGAAACCACAGCCAGGTGGGTGGTGTAGTCGAGTGAAATGGGGGTATGTGCAGCAGGCTAATCCCAAGCTTACAACTACCACCAATATTGAATCACACCATCAGAATATGTCAGCGAGCCACTCGCCTGGTATTTGCTCACAGTGGAGACCGGCAGGGCCAGATGGCCAGTAGAGACACAGTCCAAAGCCGCCGCAGCGACCTGCTGAGAACGAGGTCACCCCGCGAGAATAGGAAATGCTGTCACCTTTCACGGTCGTCTCTGTCTCTCCTGCTCTATCTGAAAGCGCCCGTGTGGGCAAACACATGTGTGTGCATAATCCTGTCATGCATTTGTATGCTGCTTGTTTGTATGCCCGGGAGTGTACTGTAACAGGCAGAGTGCCATTTCTTGTGCTGGATTTTATAAGGCTTTTCTCAAGAGAAAAAAAAAAATAATAATAACACTGCGGTTATCACCACTACTAACAAGGCTGGAGGCAACAGACGGAATACACATTCAAATGCTGCATTTCCTAAACCAACATTCATAGATGTGCTGTACGGAGCTGATAGAAAATATACTCTGGAGTAACCCAGTTCTGGAGACATGATTACATACTTTCTGTGAAGAAAACTTTTTTGTATATGGCTACCCTTAGTTTTAAAGCAAAACATCATTAAACAGACAAGAACACAGGTTGCATTCAAACAGGACCTTAATTAAGTGACAGTGTGCAGTGCAGTGGTGCCCCCAAGGGTGGAGTAGGGGGGGTTTGGCACCTGGGATACAAATGGCCACTCTGGCAAAAATATGGAGGATGATATTACTGTCTTTAACGCCCAATTCAGACAGAAGATTCACAACGAGACAAGTTGAAACGGGCAACTACTTGAAATGTTGTAAAAACCTGTTGGTTCACTCCAGTGAAACCAGATGACACGGTGTATCATGTCTGGGCAACAACTCTCTGTACTGTCATTCTGATTTGCAACTTTTCAGGCTTCAGGTGGCTGAATATAATTCGTAGCTTCTTAAAATATGAACAAGGATAGTGATAGTGAGATACTGGCTACAGTTGCATTTGCGATTTGACCAGCTGAGCTGCAGGTGACACCTTCAGCCAGTGTGACTCGAGCTCAGACCGGCCACTTCACATCGCTGCAACTTTTCTCTGTAACCTTCTTAAACTGTTTCGTCTCGTCGCTAATCTTCGGTCTGAACTGCGCTTCAACAGCAGTAGCACGCTTATGTTTACAGCTAGCACAAAGGCAGTGGCATCATGTGAAATGAGACAACATAAGTCATCCATCAGTACCACCCTTTTCTGGCATAGCTTGTCAAGAAGAGGGCTAAATAAAGCTCCGAAGTTGGGGTACATTTCGGTGGCCGAATTGATGCGGCGATATTCAAAGGGGTCCCATGATCTAACACCTCAAGATATCTGAATGAAAATGGGTTCTATGGGTACCCCCAAGTCTCCCCTAAACTTGGCAAGGCTTGTTCCCTATAACATTTTGTTCCTTATAATCAAAGTACTCCTTTATATTAATATTGTATATTTGTCTATTAAAGAAAGGGACAATTAGCCCTCTTGAAGAACAATGAATTACCTAATGTATAGATAAACACATTAAAGCAGGATTCAAGATGTTAACTCTACTGGTATTAGGCTATGCAGATCAGATAATTAGAAATATCTACTGTAAAGTAAGAAACCAAAGTATATGAGTAAGCAGTTCCTTAACTCCCCATATTGACATAGTGTTCAACTATCCTATAAACTTCAACAGCATAAACAAATTCCTGAAATTCAGTTATAGCTTTTGGTTTGGGTTGGTACAGTGTTGACATGATCTCAAAAAATCGTCCAAAGCGATACATTCCCAGAGTATAATCCTTCCTAAATATATTCCCAGCTAAGAAACACTAATTTGGCCCACTGCTAAAGATGTCTCCTTGCGCCATGAAGTGAAAGGTGTACTGTAACTGATTACTATACCTCCCCCAGCTCATTATACAACGTGCCCACTCACTTCAGAGCCCCCACTCGTTCCATTATAGTATATCACAATGATATGCGCCAGCAAGTGAAAAGGACACAGGTAAATTGTCATGGGAGCTTTGAGGCTGGAGGCCTTTGCACAACGAGCGACTGTAAATTAACTAAGGGTGGATCATTGCCATGCGAATGGAAAAAAGGAGATTGGGGATCTTTAATTCATGACAGTAATGAAATGAGTCAAGCTGTAGAGTCTCAAAGGCAGCGGATCCTAGACTGAGGCTCCTCTATTCTTTTCATCACAAGTCTGACGGATCAAAAGGAGAAAGGGGGCATAAATGACTTCCTTTGGTAACGTGAAGTTAGTTGTGTCCCAATGCTACGAGAGCTACAGTAGGACCAGTGTTAATTACAGTATATGAATGGAGGCTAAAAGTGAAGGCTTTGACTCACTCGAGATCATGGAAGGAAAAGGTTGGTGGCTCATGTTATGTGTATGTCAAAGACCATCAATCCATCACACGCTCACATCAGCATGACTGTGGCATATTCATTTATCTTCTTGACTGAGCATTAATCTCTTCATGGATGGATTACTGAACAGGCCTGCAAGGCACAGGCCCAGAGGCTCAATGTGTCATGGACCCCCTGATCTTCACCTGCAAAATGTTACTCATGTTAACACACACTCATAAGGAAGAGCAACAAAATGACTGAAAGAACTAAATGATTACAAGAAAACACAAAAAAAAACTGCAAGGACACACCAAATAAAAAGGGGCATTACACCCATGGACACAAAACACACTCAAAGAAAAGCAAAACAACTACAAAGAGAAACAAAATGACTACAAACAAACATAAAAAGACTGCAAAGAGACACAAAATAACCAGAAAGAGACATAAAATGAGCACAAAGAGAAATAAAAACACCAAAGGAGACACAAACCAACCACAAAGAGACACAAAACAACTACAAAGAGAAACAAAATGACCACAAAGAGAATTAAAAAGACCACAAGGAGACACAAAACAACAAAGAGACACAAAATGACTACAGAAAGACAAGGAATGACCACAAAGAAACACAAAACAACCACAAAGAGACACAAAATAACTTCAAAGAAAAATAAAACGACAGAGAGACACAAACCAACCACAAGGAGACAAAAAATAACTACAAAGAGACACAAAATGACCACAAAGAAAAACAAAACAACCACAAAGAGACATAAAAAATGAACACAAAGAGACACAAAACAACTATAAAGAAACACAAAACAACCACAAAGAGACACAAAATAGTCACAAAGAGACACAAAATGACCACAAAGAGACATAAAAAGACCACAAGGAGACACAAAACAACAAAGAGACACAAAATGACTACAGAAAGACAAGGAATGACCACAAAGAAAAACACAAAACAACCACAAGGAAACACAAAATGACCACAAAGAGACACAAAACGACTATAAAGAAACACAAAACAACCACAAAGAGACACAAAATGACTACAAAGAAAAACAAAACAACTACAAGGAGATACAAATGACTACAGAAAGACAAGGACTGACCACAAAGAAACACAAAACAACAACAAAGAGACACAAAATAACTTCAAAGAAAAATAAAACAACGACAGAGAGACACAAACCAACCACAAGGAGACAAAAAATAACTACAAAGAGACACAAAATGACCACAAAGAAAAACAAAACAACCACAAAGAGACATAAAAAATGAACACAAAGAGACATAAAACAACTATAAAGAAACACAAAACAATCACAAAGAGACACAAAATAGTCACATAGAGACACAAAACGACCACAAAAAGACACAAAATAATTACAAAGAGACATAAATTAATATAGAGAGACACAAACCAACCATAAAGAGACACAAAATGCCCTCAGAGACACACAAAACAACTAAAAACGACAAAATTACTTCTAAAAGAGAACATGACTTCAAAGAGAAGAAGAACAAAAAGAGGCAGAATCACTACAAAGTCTGTGCGCCTCGCTCCAATGTAGGTGTAGAGGTGGTGGGGCCTTCTGCATGTCTGTGCCCAGGGGCCCGCCTCATAATCCGCCTGTGCATCTCCTCCACAGTCCTTGAAGACACGTGAATATTAAAAAATGGTACGAGAGATGCAAGTGTTCACCTTCATGACACACTCTGCTGTATTTGGCCATTCCTCGACTATAACTAAGCTGGAATAGCACATTTGTCACTCAGGCAATATCACTCTTTTTACAACTTCTCCCCCTGAACTCACAGCATGGGGTGACTGGGATGAAAAAAAAATGCTTAAATTTAATAAAAAGAACAGAGGGGAGAAAAAAAATCCAAAATCTGTGTAAAGAAAAGGAGAGAAAATGGAAATCCTCCTCGGGTAGGGAATCCCTGCTGGCTGCGTTTCACATTATGTGTTGTGTGAAATATGAGAGGTAAAACCAGTTCAGAGCAATGCTGTTATTTTTTACACTAATCGTTGGAATAAGAGTTATTTTTATTGGTCTCGTAACTCCGCACATAATAAAGAAATTGGTGGATTGTTCCTGTAGGCCACATTAAACAAACACACACACAAAAAAGTGGCATATAAAATGCATCAGAAGATACAAAAGCTGCAAAACACATTTAAAGAATACCTTTGTACAGAGAGAGTGCACTGATGGGGAGTTATATAAAATTAAAACAATAATAAGAATATAGGCATGCAGAGGAACAGGTATGGATAAATATGTGTGTCAGTGTCAATAAACTCTCGTGTTGTGTTTACTTTCTCATAATCTGTGGTCTCACAGTGCAAAAAATGAATTATAATGGCAAGAATCAAGCCTAATTTCTTTTTAAATGTTCTTTTTCTTTCTTATTAAAACCCAATTATTGAAAATTAGACAAATGGGAACCATTCGCATTGCCACAAACTTTGCATTATTACACCAAATTCAGAAGTATTTCATGTTTGATGTGTAATCTGGCCTTTGCACAAACACATTTATATTATATTTTTGGCCAGCACATGATTCACTGGCAAAAAAAAAAAGTTAAACTGGAGATGGGTCTAATTTCCTGTCAGGCAACTTTTTAAAACTTCAGTCACAGAAGTCCTAATACACGTATCTGTAATCTGGGAGTGGTACGCTGCGTAAACATCCATCTTGGAACCCATCAGTTATCAGTTTATGCAAATATCTGTTTATGGAGATTACAGCACTGTCAACACCAGCCACAGCCGTAGTCAGTATGAAATCCGTTGTATTTAATCGCGCTCTAAAGCATGACATCACTTGGTAAATGTGCCTATAGCACCTTTTTAGTTTTCCGACCACTCAAAGCACATGTCTCATTGTGTCATATGGATTACTGTTAATTTATTATGTTGATCTGTTCTGTACACACAACATCTGTTGCACGTCTGTCCGTCCTGGAAGAGGGATCCTTCCTCAGTTGCTCTTCCTGAGGTTTCTACCATTTTAAAAGGGTTTTTTTGGGGAGTTTTTCCTTATCCGCTGTGAGGGTCCAAAGGACAGAGGGATATCATATGCTATAAAGCCCTCTAAAGCAAATTGTGATTTGTGATATCGGGCTTTATAAATAAAATTGAACTGAAATTGAATGTAATTGGTGGCCGAGGCTACGATGCATGGTGCCATCTGCTACTCACTAAGCATTCACACACACTCACACACTGGTGGAACGAGCCATCAGGAGCAATTTGGGGTTCAGTATCTTGCCCAGGGATGGTTCAACATGCAGACTGGAGGAGCCGGGGACCGACCTGGTGATCTTCCTATTGGTGGACGACCTGCTGTACCTCTGAGCTGCAGCCACGCCACTTGAAAATGATGTTTATGGGGTATTTTCATGAGATAAGGAAAGGCTGTGAAGTATGTTTTAAACTTGTTAAAGAAACTCGAGGACCCCATACAGGACATAAGGGTTAGGAGACACAGAAGAAAAGCACTCTACTGCTTAAGATAGAAATATATCAAAGAAATCTACTGAATTTTCCAAAAAAAAATGTAGAAAACAAACAAACAAAGGTATAAATTAAGCTGTTGAGACAAATTCTTACTCTGGTAAATCCAAATATAGTGGTCAGGAGAGAAGAAATAATATATATGCATATGAGAATCCACAGCTGCTCCGTTAAGTCAAACAGAAAACAGCTGTCTACAATGTTCCACTGTGAACCCAGTGTACACTGTGTAATGTATATGTTTGCATATATCTGCTGCAGCAGCAATGGCTGCCCAGTCATGCAAAAAGAGTATATTTACACTTATAGCAAGACATTTAGAATAACATGGTCTGGTGTATTTCATATAACTATAACACACATTTTCTGTAAATTCTATGTCTTAACATGAAGACTGTTGTTCTAAAGCTCTCTGCACACCATCAGGAATTAAATTCTGCTGGAGAAACACTTCATTTTTATTGCAGTTGGCCGATAACGTAATCAACATTGAATGCATCAGCTAAGTCGCCAGAGGAAAGTGTTGGCATTATGGGTTTCTGCAAACCATAGATACACTATATATGTATGTTTCATACATGTTATATCAATATTTTTGAAGTGATGTAGTTCTGATTATATGTATATGAGCCATGGTCAGATTTTGAGACAATGGGCCCCTGGGTACAGACATGCAAAAGGCCCCACCACCTCAAAACAGACATACTTTATAGTTGCTAAGATTCTTTTTGTTGTTGTTTTGCATCTCTTTCTCTTTGTTTCACATGTTTCTGTGGCTTTGTGTCTCTTTGGAGCTGTTCTGCATCTTGTTGTAGTTGTGTTGGTAGTTTTCGGTCTCTTCTTCATCAGTAAGTGTCTCTTTGAGTGACATTTTGCAGGTGAAGGCCAGAGGAGCCCCTGCCACTTTGGGCCCCTGGGCCTGTTCAGTAATCTATCCATGATAAGAGCTGATTTTATCATCAGGAGGTCAAAGGAATGGTGGATGGTGTAACACCCAGGTGAGACACCTGTCAAGTTACAGACCACTGTACGAGACCGACACGCAAAAACAGTCAGGTGTTTTTTAGCAAAACCCCATCAAGTCAGGGTACATGAAGCCAAAACATGATCTTCTCGCACCCATTACCAACATGGTTTTGTGCCTGAACCAAAACATACATTTAAGTTTCAACATATTCATTACATGCAAAAACATATAATGCCAACATTTATTCTGGATGTTGGTTCTAGAAATGCTGGACTCAGAATGTAAAATATCCCACATTATGGAAGTTTTTAATTGTAACTCCCCCCATGTTGCAAGCAGTGTTAGGCAGTAACACTATTACATTTTCTAGTAACGAGTAGTTTAACTAATTACTAATAATATCACAGTTACCCCAACACCAAACAGCTCGTTACAATATTACCACTGTGAAAAACACGTCCTCAAACCTCCTGTCTGAAACACTTACTACGATTGACAGCACAACAATGTGCAGCTCCAGGAAATACACCCCACCAAAGGTGAGCCCTCCTCAAGTAATGAAGCTTGTGGCTGGATATGTGGTGGATGAAATGTTTCTCCATGAGTGACTCTCCAACTTTTGGGCGGAGCCTTTGGAAAATACTGGTCACAGGCAACTGAAGATCCTGGCTAAAAATAATAATACTAGTAATAATTTGCGAGTGATGTAGCCTTAGCTACACTCATTGGTGATTACCCTGACATTCACACAGAGGTACACTTCTGAATTCTGGGGAGACAAGTTTCTTAGGTCATGTTTTTTTTCATTCATTCATGTTGTTTCCTGTTTTACTTTGAAACTCACATCTCTCGTTTCAGATCACTTCACTTCCTGCCCGTGTGTTTTCCCTCCCTTTTGATGACTTCACCTGTGTCTGATTGTCGGCCCCGCCCCGATTAGCCTCACCTGCGTCTCGTTTTACTGTCCCCCCCAGAGTATTTAGTGTGTGTCTTGTAGCGCCTTGTGTGTCTAGTGTTTCAGCCTTTTGTTTCCCTGTCCTTTTCTTGTTTTGTGTGATTTAGCCTGTTGACTGACTCTGACTCTGCCTCATCCCTATTGGATTTGTTTGCCTCCACTGATAGACCTTCTGTGTACTGAACCTACCTTTTGACCAGTAAAGACTATGTTATGTTACCTGAACTGCCTCCAGAGCTGTGTGTTTGAGTCCACTCTCACCTGGTTCACCATCTGTTACAGGGTGTTTTGGAAAAGTAATATAAGGGGTAGTGTAATGAATTATGGTTGGCAGGGAGTAATAAGTAAAGTAATACTATTACTGAGTAAAACATTACATTTTACAGTAACAAGCCCAACACTGGTTGCAAGTAAACCCAAAATTCCCAGGAAAAAACAACGAAGGCATGACTTCAGGGTCCTTAGTGGGAGCTACAGTCGTGTGTACTGGGTTCCACTGTATGAATGTGCATATTTAACTGCACTATAAATTCGGGGTTGGTCAAAATGTGCTTAACACCTCACTATAGGTACAACGGTGCAATTAGCTGCAATCAATTTTATAACTATTACTACCTTATTAAGTTTTTGTGTCGTTTTTCAGTTTATACCAAAACACTTTGAGGATGTTGTTAATTTTCCGATGGTCACGCTGATAAGGCATCTTTGAATTGAAATAGCCCTTGAGGAGCAGAATCCAATCACAGCGATGTATTCCCCCACAAGTGCCATCACTCTCTGCGCCGTCCATTCTTTATTTTTATTTTCTTGCATTTCCTCTCCTTTCTTCACCAAACTCGCAGGACAGAGAGTTCACTTCGCTTTCTCGGCTCTTGCTCATTAGGCCTGGGAGTCAGATATTAATTCTGGCCCGGGTGAAAACCCTGTCGCCATTAAGATCGGGTGACAGCTCATTTTCCTTGGTGGCCTGCAGAAGACAAAAGCAGTGATGGAATTGTTTTTTCCAGTCTGTAACCTCATTAACTCATTGGAATAAAGACAATGTGGAGTTGTTTGCATTAAGCTGTAATTATGCTGATTTACTCACTTTCCCTCTCCCTCACTCACTCTCTCTTCTCTTTCCATTTGCCATTTTAATTAGATTCTCCTCTACTCAAACACTGACAATGTGGACTTGTGGCTTTTGACTCATGAATCAAGCGCCCACCCACCCGCCCATCACTTCCTATATGAATTTGAGTGCTGTGTGTGTGAGGAGAGAGGAGATAGGAGAGGAAAGGTAGACGGTAACAAAGGGTCTCGTGCAAACATGCCATATGTCTTCACTAGTCGTATATTACCTGGCTTGACAAGGCTACATTCCTTGAGACTGTCAATGGGTCGGAAAGGACAAGCATGTGGAAATTTATTCTCCTGCAACTTCACGTGATCGGTGGCCTGACCTTGATTTTCTCTTCCCTTTCAAGTGAGAGCCGGAGAGAGGGAAAAATGGCAAAGGAAAGAGAGACAGAGAGAAAGAGTGATGCTTGGATGAACACAGGCTTTGTGCATCTGTCTCATGTGGATTTGATTTGGTCTTGTCTGCTGGGTGATAGGGGCACAGATAGCAGATGTCAGCCATGACTTCTGCCTGCTTCCATCTGCAGCAGTGTATACTCAGGGAAATATCTTTCAGATGATTGAGAAATGTGTCTTTGTATTTGATGACAACAACATCAGGATTTTAAATTTGCTTCTGGCTGTCTGAAATCTTAAAAACCTTTTTGAAAACTGGTGCACAAATCAAGCCTCTGGGCCCAGGAATGTGTGATCAGATCTCTTATTTTCACAGATGTAAAACAAACCCTTGGCTCAAACTTTAAAATCCACCAACTCTAACAGAAAACAGCAAATTTAAATAAATTTGAATTTGAAGATCAAATTTCCAGTAGCACGTTTGAGTATAATCCACTGTTGGCAGACGTTTGCAGTCTCTGGGTGGCTTATGGTGGCTAAGTCATTACTTAATGAGGAATATTTGAGTTCCTGAAATTAATTTCAAACAAGTTAAAAAAGTTTTTAGGAACTTGTAAAAACCTGTAGGCAATTACACACACCATTCCATTTTTCTATTAGATCAAAAGAGGGTTAAGGTCTCGCAGCTCCCAGCGGCTGCAGTACTCTTTACGCCTCATGCAAAAGAAAGGTTAGAACAACACACTGATAATTTTGCTTTTTGTTACCTTGCCTTAGGGCTAAAAATATGAAGTTTTTTTCTTGGGAGTTAAATACTATGGAAGGCCATGGGGCCATTAAAAGCACCAGAGTGTGTTCCCTTAAGTGCATAAATGTGTTCAGCAAATTGCATAGCATTGGCATACAAGATACAGCATGTTATACATGATTGAACAAGACTAATGGCGTGTCCTGCATCCATACTACATACTAATGCTGAGCAGATTTTGAGCATGCAGAGTGTTCACACTGGAAAAGTGCTAAAATGAAGTATACTCAAACTGTGCAGTTTGCACGCTAATTAAGGTCGATTTTTGAGTGAGCTGTCAATGGACACTAGTCTCCCATAATGCAATGCACAAATGAAATGGAGGAGCTGCTTTCAGCTGGAAAAAAATGTGGGTGCTGGTGAGACAGCTCCAGAGAGATAGTCAAACACACACATGCACACACACAGAAATAGTCTGTGAAGTAAAAAAAAAAATTGACGCATTTCCTGTTTGTATGAAATGGTAAATATGTTGATTTATTATATACTATCTGCACAAAGCTTGACATATGATGACTACATATGTATTATAATGTGTGGAATTAGTAAGTGGTATGAATTTGGAATGTGCCCTGAGAGTCTATTTCCATGCAAGCAGCTCTGTGAGACCAGTCTGGTCGAGGTTTTACTCTCTAGTGTCTGTAAGAATTATTACAGGAGCAGAAGAAAAGGTGCAACCTGGTCTCACTCAGAAGACATAGAAATCCAGTGCTTGGGCAGTGACTTGCAGCATCATACACTAACAACATAAGCCATCCTTTTATGTGTTCATGATACACGGCTGTTCGCCGTTACGAAAACAAGGCGGCAAAATCAAAAATTTTGAAAGAGACTGTATGTAAACATTAAATTTCCTGTAAAGACAGAAGTGTATTTTGAAAGATGACAATGCATGTAACAGGCAGTACTTGAAATGGTGTCCCAGAACGTCAACAACCAACGCACCCAGGTTACCTCGCATGTCATATGTCGACGTGGAAAGTCCATGACCGAACATCAATAGGTGACGAGATCGGAGTGAGAATGTGTTGGAAACTGATGTGACATATTTTAAAAGCAACAAAGTCTGCATATTATTGTACAAATATCAAAGGAGCACCTATGTGGCAACTACAAGTGGTGATGGACTGGTCAAACAAAACAGGACTTTCACCCACCAATGTTCACATCCCAAAGTCAGCGTCGACTTCTTCTAATAACAATGTAGCCTCATAGGCTGGTATGCGTAGCATGTTACGCTATTGATGTGTGACATGTTGTCAAACTGTGTTAATGATGAAAGTGCTTAGTTAATGCCAAACCATGATGTTTTTCCTAAACCTAACCATGTGGTTTTACTGCCGAAACTTAACCAGGTAGTTTTTGGAGACAGTTTCTTGATGTTAAGGATGTGTTTAAAACAGCAACTGTAGAATGGTAATATATGTCTTTTGGGGGCAGTCATACAAGTTGTTTTGGAAGTTAGTGGAAATCAATCTGTTCTGTTGTTTAGATGTGACACAGTGTGCAAATGAGCTCATAATGACAACACTAACATGGTGATATTTAGCATGAATAATGTTTACCATTGTCACCAATATTAGCTTGGCCAGTTAGTTAACATTTGCTAATTTGCACTAAACAAAATGCACAGTGGAGCTGGATGGGAATGTGGTCAGCTTTGCAGATATTTCATCATAAAACAAAACAGTGAAAAAAGAGAAAAATTTTGACATGATGGTGGCAGTAAACGAAAAGTTAGGATCACCAAAGTCATCAGGATTCCTTGTCTGGGAACCATTAATGTATGCACAAAATTTGGTGCACATCAAATCTTGTGATGGTGTAACATCTGCTGACCTGCTGGTGGCGCTATAGGTGAAAAGTCAAGGGATGATTACTTCTGGTTTATCCTCTGGGGACCATGAATGTCTGTGTAAAATCCCGTGGCACTTCATCCACTAGTTTGAGATATTTCAGTCTGGAAAAAAGCGGTGGACCGACCATGTCACAGACCCTTGTGTTTCCCTGTTTCCCACTTCCTCTGTGTTTTCCATGTCCCCAGTTTGCCTTTGTGTGTGTGTGTGTGTGTGTGTGTGTGTGTGTGTGTGTGTGTGTGTGGGTGTGTGTGTGTGTGTGTGTCTGTGTGTGTTTGTGTGTGTGTTTGTCCCATCTTACTGATCACCTGGACTCTGCCTACCAGCACACCTGCCTGCAATCAGCTCATCACCTCTCCCGGCTCCAGCTCACCACACACCTGGCTACAATCCGCTCTCATGCATATCAAACCTGGCTCTTATCCCACTCATCTCCAGATTGTTATCTCCTCTACTGCGGTAGCTACACTCAGGTCGAGCTTAGTATCTCAGTGAATAGTTTTCTATGTGTCCTTGTAACCTGTGTTAACGCTTGTTTGTTTCCTGTGCTCCAGATTTCTGTGAGCCTGCCTGGCAGTTTGAGCTGTGAGCTCATCACTTTATCACTGTCACTTTACATCATGTCGTCACTTTACTTTTTATATACCAAGCTGTTTCCACCTCTGTGTGTTTATACTTCTAATTATGCACATATATTCATATATTTTACTAAATTCCTGTTTACATTCTGTTACTACAGTCACAATTACTATTTACCACAAATATATATTACTTACATTCTTAGTTTATATAGTATTATGTTATATGTTATTCCTGTATTGTAACTTGCACTATTTAATGTTTTAATTTCTCATTTTGTTTTAACTTGTGTCATTTTATTTTCATACATATTTACTAGTATTTTTGGAGGGAGCCAGAGACACAAGATTTTCAATAGCAGTGACTGCTTCTGTAATTGTTGTGCATTTGATAAACAAACAACTTGAACTCCCCTGCCTGTTAACCTGCAGTTCTTTCCTTCCTCTGCCTTCACGCCACCCTGCTGTTCTTCATTCCTCCTCTTCCCTCTGCCGTCACCAGCCATCCCCTCTCTTCAACCCGTCTCCTCTACCCTCTACAGTAACATTACAGCAAACTTGTTAACCTTCAGCTGCCTCCTGGTCTGTGTTCTGCTTTTGGGTCCAACTAATTACACCACAACAGACCGACAGCACATTGCCATCCTTAGGCATGCAGCAGGAGTGGTTAGAATTTGATATGCTGGCCTCACTGTTGTACTTAAAAAAAAAACATGATCAGGTGTCTGAAATTCTGTACATTTTACCAGCAGTCATTGAGACAACTCAGTCTGGACTGACAGACATATAGTATACATACTTATGGCTCATTTATGCATGACATTGGTTCAGTCAGGAACACTTAAGTCAAAGAAAACTTTATTTACATTTGCAGTATTATATTTTGCAGTATGGCAAAACATAATTTTTCTAACAGTCTGTTTTCTACACAGAAAGCCTCTTACGCGCGCCTATGGCAAAGTCTAAGGCAGAGAGAGCACTCCTCTCTGCCCTTCCATGTGCAAATGAGGCAAGCCTGAGGCAGAGAGCACAAACCTCTCTGCCCTTCCATCTGCCTACATGGAAAGCCTAAGGCAGAGAGCAGCAAGGATCCCCCAGGAATCATGTGATCTATCAGCTGACTCCCTTCCAGCAATTGGTCACTCCATCAGTTGATTGGGCTGTTTGAGATCAGCTGATGTAGCTCGGATGTGAGCTGAGCTTTATCGTGTCCTGCCTGAGCTAAAGCTATGCTCAACATACGTATACGGGCACAGACGAAGCCCTCTGTCCATACACTGCATTCATTTTGTCTGTATTTGTGCAGATTTATGAAATATTAAGGAAACAGACAAAATGGAGCTGTACTACTGCAAATTGCGGAACCAGTGTACCGTAGTTCAAGCAAGATGCAACCGTAAGAGACAAAGTAATTTCAAAAATGGCCAAATGGAATGAATTGCTAATATAGTGAAAAGAATTCTGTCCATATGTTGCAATGTATGTAATGGCCTTGAAGACCATCACCATCAGCACTGTCTCCATTAAAAGGTACATTATTATGACCTCCACTGTCGAAACTTTTGACTCTGCCCTCCAGCGCCATCTGTTGGATGTATCTATATGTAAAGGACACATGGAGGCATGTGGTAAATGAGCCTTTAGGGCCCCCAGCCTAAGCAACATTTTGTAAGGTCCTTATCCACAGCTCCCAAATATTGTATTTTACACACATCTCTGTCTGCTATTCTCTGAGAACTTTATCATTTGAAAGTCTTTCTTAAATTCAACATTATTTATTCATAAAGGACAAGGATTTATTGGTTCTTTTTCAGGAGTGTGGGTCATTGCATTTTAAAAACAAGCTACTCAACCACCCTTAAGATCAAACACTTGGCTTTAATAGCCTACAGTCTGCTTTGTGTTACTGTGTAACAGCCGTACGCTGAAACAATCTGTCCTTACTTGCCCTGAACAAAGAAACAACTCAGAATAATGGAGTCTCACATAAAGTAGCCATATTGGGCTCCCTTGGATTCCAAGCCAATGCAGGTCAGATTAAAAGTCTACAAAGTGAGGTGACAAGCATCAGCTGAGACACTTCTTTCTCAGTTCCTTATTTTTAAAATCCTTCTCTTTTCAGATTATTTAGGGGTCTAATACGATCTCTACGGTAGATAAAGCCGATTACACACCGTCCCTAAATGGAATTAGGTAATTTGCCTCACTTCATTCAGTGTAATCTCCACTGCCAACCTCATTTCAACTACTCCCTCTCTTAACTTGATCTTTTTCCTCACTATCAAACTCAGAACCTGAAAAACTGCTGCCCATAGTATGGTTATATTGAGACACAGTGGCTAGCTTTCCTTTAAATGTAGAAGTCACACTCGCCATAACTCAGCCAAAGGAAATGGTTATACACAGACAAAAGGTTGCCTCAGTTCCACCTCTCAATTTATTAAGGGAGTCTAGGATTTGCCACCAAATTCCAGGCTATTTTGGGGCTTTCGTTGTTCACAAGCTGAGTGAAGGCAGATCTCATTGTAGTTCTGAATCAGATTGGATTATGAGCTTAGTCTATTTTTTTTCTGCGCTCTCATTGTATTCGTTTCGGGGGGAAAGCATCACAAGGAGTGCAATGATGCAGTGCTTTTCCCCAGCACAATCAGATTTGTCGTATTCCTCAAGACAGTTACCGTCTAAAGTCATTCCTTCTCAGGAAATGTAACATGATACGGCACAAAGTTATTTCAGAGAGCTTTATCAATTGATGATCTTTCAATCCACTGGAGTCCAATATTAAAATTCAAATGCAGTCCCTGGCCACAGTTAACTGAGTTTGTAATGTGAAATCATATAATGAGATCTTCTTACTCCCTAGATATAAAGATGGTATCATGCTACGACATCAATAGTTTGTGGCATACATGTATCGCACAGCGTTAGAGTCAGATTGATAGTCCGATGGCATGTCCATGTTTGAACTTAAAGGTTGCCTGTTGTTAAATCTTTCACAATAATATGGTTTTCTGTGAGATATGGGATTCAGTGAAATTGTCCAATCAATCTTGCATAGAATGTAAATCTTTTTTTCTCCAAGCTTACGAAAGGCGATAAGACATAAGCATCAAGATTGCATGCCCCTGGTCACTAAAAGAATGACCCCAGTGCATGATTAACCACAAAAAACATGCTATATTTTCTCAGATTTGTCAGTAATCTGCCAGTCTGGCTTCACAACTATTCATTTTCTTTAGAAATCTCCTCTGCCTGCCAAAAACAACCCTAAAAGCCTCTTAGCAGAACATATAAATATACATAGTTTCCTAGAAATACTGTGTAAATCTTCCTTATCCATTTCACAGGTACTCTGGCCAAATGAATTACAGATGAGGCAGTCCATTTGATTTAAAGAACTTGCCCAATGTGCAAGGGGCTTCAAAGTAGCCCTGAGCAGGAAGTGAAAGAGGAAGCTGGGTAACCCTGAGCCTGGCAGGATGCATCTGCTTACTTTGCCAGCTTTGCCTGTGAAATTGATGAAAAATCACAAGGGGTTTAGCCTGAGGATTCTCTACTTAGATAGCCAAGAAACAGGACGGTGTTAAATCCAAGGTCTTTTTTCAAATTCAATTTTGGTTTAAAGTAGAAGCTTGCTAATGTCGGTGACTGTAGTTTGCATTTCACAACAGGCAGAGCTAATATATGTCCCAGTGGGTATAAGCTTCCATCCAACAATGTATACGGCTGCCATAATTTCCATTAAAACATGATCCACTCTAAGTGAAATAATGACTCCTCACCATGCTGGCATGATCTCTCAAGGAGAACATGGTGCTCTTTTATATGAACACAAGGCACTTATGAGCTTAGCGCTTAGCGCAGAAATTAATGAACAAATGGATTGAAATCCATTACATTCCTCATAACAGGCACCGAGGGAGCATGTATGGACAGACTCATGGATTGTGCCACTTTACCACAGAAAACAATTCAACAAATGGTCGATATATTCAGGGGTCGTCTAGAAGTCTATTGCCATCTTGTCTCCGTGTCCAAAACATTTCTGAAAAATTCACAAGTGATTGATGGCTCACATCAGCCTGTGACACCCGTCATGTGTCCTGCAGTCACAGATTTGACTCGTGAACCTGCCATCTGCGGAGCCAGGCACCACACCGAGCAGGACCATTTGTTGGCTTTTTTGTGGCTCTGTTGGACATTTCTAGAATCCATCAGTGGTAGGATTTAAATTCTCTTTCAAGACATGTTTCTAAGTTTGTAAAAATACTTTGTTTAACCTGGTTTTCCCACATGATAGTTTAAAAAAAATAACCCAGTGAAGAGGCTAGAAGCAGATCTACTGCTCGTGGTTAGTTTAACTTTCCACTTTCTCCTGTGCTGCTCACGCTCAGTCGACCAGTGTAAAGGCCTTTGTACGCTGACATCCATGACGAGACAGAGGAACAGGTTGCACAGTATCCTTTCATAACTTAGATAGCTTACTTTCAACAGGTCAGACAGTAATAGGTGGATAATGATGACGAGGAGGAGGATGTGGACCGCACACAGATGGAGAGATAGCACAAGTGTGGAGACAAAGAGGGAGGCCAGCTCGGCCCCTTCAGCACTGTGCCAAATACAAGACACGGGGAGAGAGTGGCAACAGCCAGCAAGGGAAATCCAGTGGAGAGAAGCAGGGGAGGGAATGTGTCTTTTCATTTTGTCTTATATTGCGGATTTTTGCAACAAATAGAACATTGAAAGGCATCGGACTCAGTGTGTAAGGTTTCTATGCATAACCCTTTTTTGTTTTGGCTGACGGATTAAAAAATGCACCTGAAGAGAACGGACTGGGCTTCATGGTGCCAAGGCCTTAAGAGCAGTGCGATCAAGATGGCTAGCATTAAAGGAAACATCGCAGAGATTAAGTCAGACATGTTTAAGCCTCGGTCAGATCCAGACTCAGATGAGGAGTCAGTTGTGCAACAAAATCGATGACTAATAGATGCATCAGAAGGGTGAGTATGGTTACCGTCTTTTATTTATGTTGTTTGTGAGCTTGTTAGGCTAACTCGCAGTGGCTGACGCAATGTTAGTGGCTGTTTAGTCTACCATTTTCACAATGCTAAAGCTAACTCTGCTATCAGTGCTGACAAGTCCGCTCTGCGCTGGAGGTTTCAGGTTTCTTTGGCGGCGTTGTGTCAAAGTCTGTTCCTCCATTGATATGTGTTTCCCATAAATGGCAATTGGCTTTTGTGACGTGCCAAACCTATCTCGTCTGGTGTACGTTTGAATGTCAGATTTTAGGGAAGTGCACAGACATTGCCCCCTTCAGTAGAGGAGTGTGAAAACACATCTCCAGTGACAAACTTTTTGCAAAGTCAGACAATAAAACAAATGTTTGAGTGGAGGGAGACTTTGAAGGAATTTTAACTGGGAGAAGTTTCAGCTAATCTGCGATCTGCAATCATCACCACTAGATGCCAGTAAAATCCCCCTAAATCTTACACACTGTTCCTTTAGTGTTTATTGCTAGGGGGGGTTACCAGGAGCTAGATTATCTGCAGAGGTCTCTTCCTCTCTAGAACAAATGAACTGGGATTAATACCAGTAAAAACACGGAATAAAAGCAGTCTCACATTACAAATCAATGTTTCTCCCACGCTGTTCTGCAGAGATGAGCCGCTAGCCCAGCACCTGCTAATGTGTGCTGACCTTTTTCTCTGACAACTTAAGATCCAAACTTTCGGGAGGTTTTTACTGGGGCCAAATTATCTGCAGAGGTCTCCTTCTCTCCAAAAATATATTAAAAAACAGACCTGGTGCAACAGTCTCCGTAGACAATGACCATCTCCCTAATGTAGATATAAACAGCTCATTCTAAGGTAACAAAAATGCAAAAAAAAAATTAATTTTCTGGTGATTATACATGTAGGAAAACATTATATTATATTACATTTCTGTCAATATATCCCCCCAACTCCTACATATTGAGCCTATAAGTTGTGACAAATAGGAACATCAGTAGCTATATGTGCAAAATATACGCAAAATCAAGGCAGCCCAAACCTGAATACTTCCTCTCCCTGCATTCAAAGCACATTACTGCTTAAAATAATGGTTCTGCTCATTACTGGCATTAATAATAATAATAAAAAAATAAAAATAAAAAAAACATGATGATTAATTGCGGGTGGGCTTCGATTGTGTATGGAGTACTGCTCTTTAATTGGTGGGAGCTGGTAGCCTAATGGTTAGCAAAGGTTGTGGCTGGGGGTTTGACTGGTTTAAAGGGGGCAACAGTGGATGACAGCAATTAATAACAGTAACACCTTGTCTTCATTTAGCATGTGGTATACTTAAACCCACACTGTGACACAGGCTTGTACTGGAAGCCTGTTGTTAATGTGTAGAGCTACATGCATGTGAAGTAACGTGTTATTGCTTTCTTTGATGTTTGCTCAGTTGAAATAACTTGAAAAATAAAGATTCAAATAAATATGGTCACCAATTAGACTTGCTGTGATCACAGATATCATGGGATGATCACAGGTTAGGTGGTATTAGACCTGGCATGATGAGCTCAAAGGCCACACTTTATCCCTGCTAAACTAGAAGATCTGGGCAGCTGCCTCCACACAGTCCCACAGCTAACAGCTCTCACTTTGTCTCTCTGCAGGCGTCTGGCCCCGGGCTACTGGCTATCTCCACAAAAAGGTCAGCAGGAACCCTCTGGGCTCATAAAGACAGGCCAATTAACACACCCGCACTTGGAAACCTGCATTATTTATTCAGGAACCCTCCTTAGGACGAGAATGGGAATGAGGGAGGAGGCAGGGAGGATGTAGGAAGAGATGAAGGAGATCAATGGAAATGTGGAGTTTAATTACCGTCAGCTCGGCAGGCCATCTTCACAGGACTAAATCCTTGGCAGGGGCTGGTGGAAACAGACCGGCAGCACCCGGAGCCAGTATCTGTGTTTCTGACACGTTTCACTATTCACAGTGGTGTTGTGTTTAACAGCACTTAGATCAGGGTGAGAGCAGTCCTACTTGACAAGGCCGACACGCTTTATGATGAATAATGAAAGAAGTGTTTTCGTCAAAAGCCCTTAATTGGCTTAAAGGAGAAAAGCATTTGCGTAGAGTCTGAAAAACCTCCCTTCTTGTCAGGATGTAATTGAACGTCCTCTGTAGATAACTTTCCAGTCATGATGCACTTACAGCATCACTAAACACAAACGTGTTAGCCCAGCTCAAGGATAAACACTTAGTTTCACACCAAGTGAAGGAAATGTGATTAAGTCCCTACATCTACACATCAAGCGATAAACATCATTAGATGGAAACCGCCCCGTCTAATTTGTTGTGATGTGCCTGTGATGTCATGATTGGATGTGCTCCTCTAAATGAGAGAGAGGCAATTCCAGCCGGTTCGGAAAAACACTTTGATTAATCATGCTATGTAGCTGCCTGCAATTATGCTGTGATAATGAAACAGGTTATTTCAGGCACGATTCACACCAACTGAACAAAGAAATGTACAGCTTAAACGTGTCCATTGATATATAACACTGTGATGTTTTACTACCAGTCTTTTGCACAAAAACCCATATAAATAGCATGGTGGCTGTCATGGCAGCTCTTTGTATGTGAGACATAGTTTGGCGCATTATAGATGTCAACTGCAGATCCCGTAATTGCACACATTGCTTATGTAAAATAATGTGTTTACTTTATATTCATGTAAGCAGTATTTTCTTCTCTGATACTATGCAAAATGGCAATTCACATCCCCTTTGAACACACGGCGGAGGCACATTTCCATCTAGTTGTTCCGGCCAGTAATAGGCAGGCTTTGTGATCTATTTTCATGACATCAAAGAAGGAAGTATGTTAAAACATGCCGAGATTGTTCCCAGGTATGGCTGCAGCATCTCCAATATTTGTACACAGTGTGTCATAGAAAATTACATTCATTGTGAATAATATTCCTTTGATTGTACATTTGTACAGCATAATGCAACACCTCATGTGGGAAGAATTTGTATTCTTTAACTGGATCATTTACATTGAAATGAATCCATTAATGTAAATTCTAAATTTGGGCTGTTGGGGAAACTTTTCTCAGGTTGACAGCTTCAAAAAACACAGTTTTTGTCCTGGCCATGGAACAGTGGAGCAGCTCTTTACCCGTGCAGGGCTGCTGGAGGGGTCGTGGGAGTTTGCCCATCCAGTCTACATGTGCTTTGTGGACTTGGAGAAGGCGTATGACAGTGTCCCAAGGGGGGTCTGGGGGGTACTGCAGGAATATGGGGTACTGGGGTCGCTGCTACGAGCCATCCAGTCCTTGTATAACCAAAGTGAGAGCTGTGTCCGCATAATCGGCACAAAGTCAAACATGTTCTCAGTGGGTGTTGGCCACCGCCAGAGTTGTCCCTTGTCTCCTATTCTGTTTGTGATATTCATGGACAGATACTGAAGCCAGGGGGCAGAAGGGGTCCGGTTTGGGGACCTCAGAATTGCATCTCTGCTTTTTGCTGACGATGTGGTTCTGTTGGCTTCGTCACATCGTGACCTCTACCATGCACTGGGGTGGTTTATAGCCGAATATGAATCGGTCAGGATGAGAGTCAGCACCTCCAAATCTGAGGCCATAGTTCTCTGCCGGGAACCAGTGGATTGCCTTCTCTGGGTTGGGAGTGAGTAAGTGTCCCAAGCAAGGGAGTTCAAGTATCTCGTATCTTGTTCATGAGTGAGGGTAGAATGGAGCGTGAGATGGATCGGCAGTTTGGCACAGCATCTGCAGAGATGTGGGCGCTGTGCCAGACTGTCGTGGTGAAGAGGGACCTGAGCCAGAAGGCAAAGCTTTCGATTTACTGGTCCATCTATGTCCCAACCCTCACCTATGGTCATGAGCTCTGGGTAATGACCAAAAGAGTGAGGTCACGGATACAAGTGGCCGAAATGAGTTTCCTCAGAGGGGTGGCTGGGCTCAGCCTTAGAGATATGGTAAGGAGCTCGGAGTAGAGCCGCTGCTTCTTTGCGTTGCAAGGGGTCAGTTGAGGTGGTTCGGGCATCGAATCAAGATGCCTCCTCGGTGCCTGCCATTTGAGGCGTCCCTGGCATGTTCCACTGGTAGGAGGCCCCGGGGCAGACCCAGAACACACTGGAGGAGTTATATATCTCATGTGGCCTGGGAACACCTCTGGGTCCCTTAGGAGGAGCTGAGAAGAGTTGCTGGGGAGTGGAATGTCTGGAGTGCTTTGCTCAGCCTGCTACCCCCACAACCCTACTTTGGAGTGGTTGAAAATGGATGCAATGAATGGATTACAGTTTTGGAAATATTTCAGTGAAGTTCAGGATAAAATCTAAAAGTGCAAACTGCAGACAATGAACGGTTTAAATGTTTGCAACCGCACGTTGGATCCAGCTGTCATCATAAGATACCTTTCTCAGTATAATGGCATTTTTAGCTATTTGCTCTAAGTTGCACCTTTGGAATGAGTTCACACTTAACCAAACTGAACTTATAGTTTAGAGAGTCAGGTCAGGTAGCTGCTAAATTTGACCTCCTCACCTGCAACCCCTCATTGGACTCCTCTCTGAACATTTGCCCATGGACACACACACCCATGACCTGAGGGCAGACGATGTAGGCAGAAGGGCACGTTCTCTCCCCTTTGACTGTTACTCACGGTATATCGACCGCCTATAACGCAGGTCAATACACTCAGACCCAATTAAGGGCTCCTTCCTGAACACAGTCAGTGTAATTTCATTGCCTTCCTAGAAGCATTTCATACAACTGACATACAGTATATGCTGTGTGTACAGTAAGTGCATGTCTGCAGATGTGTTTATGCATACATTCACACACCCTCTGTTCTATGGTTACGGTTGATGCTCTCAGAACATTACTACTTGCATGTATAGCGTGTTGCTATAGATCTGTGGAAAACATTTAATGGCTGATGAAATATTTAAATATGTTCTTGCATCATATGCTGTTTGAGGCTCTCACATGTAAGAAATACAAAATAGGTGCTCAGCATTTTAGTTTATAAGCTGCGCAGTAAATTGAATTTTGGTTACTGGAATGTTAGGAACATTTATTTAGGAGAATATGGTAAAGCAAAGTTCTTCAGACACCTCGCTCAATGGGAGGGATGGCACTCCCTAATTTCTTGTATTACTATTGGGCGGTTAACATTAGAGTATTGCTATATTGGATGGGTAATGATAATAACACTGACCCTGAATGGCTAAATCTGGAGGGGGCATCTGTAACTTCCACTTCTTTAAAAGCCTTACTGTGTTCTAAGTTGCCATTTACACAGCCCATTTCTAACTTTACTTCCAACCCGGTTGTTTTGCACTCAATCAAGATCTGGAACCAATTTAGAAGATTCTTCTCACTTACAGATCTGTCTCAGGCTGCACCAATTTCAAAAAATCATATGTTTATCCCATCTTTAATAGATGAGGTCTTTGACAGGTGGTCCAGAAAAGGTATGGTATCACTGTCTGATTTGTATATTGATGGCAATTTTGCCTCCTTTGAACAGTTGGTACAAAAATATCATATTCCCAAATCACATTTTTATCGATATTTGCAGCTTCGGAATTTTATATTTTCTAACTTTAAAGGTTTTCCCTTATGCCCTCCAACTTGTCTGTTAGATTCAATTTTTGATTGTAAACTAGTTAGAAAACGGACTATTAGTACAATATATGAAATACTGTATTCTCATAACTTGAAGCCTTTGGACCGCCTAAAAAGTAAGTGGGAGACAGATTTAAATGAACCGATTACAGACGACACTTGGCACAAAATAATACCTTTCTCAGTATAATGGCATTTTTAGCTATTTGCTCTAAGTTGCACCTTTTGGAATGAGTTCACGCTTAACCAAACTGAACTTATAGTTTAGAGAGTCAGGTCAGGTAGCTGCTAAATTTGACCTCCTCACCTGCAACCCCTCATTGGACTCCTCTCTGAACATTTGCCCATGGACACACACACCCATGACCTGAGGGCAGACGATGTAGGCAGAAGGGCACGTTCTCTCCCCTTTGACTGTTTACTCACGGTATATCGACCGCCTATTAACGCAGGTCAATACACTCAGCACCCCCAATTAAGAGGGCTCCTTCCTGCTGAACACAGTCCAAGTGTAATTCATTTGCCTTCCTAGAAGCTTTTCATACAATGACATGTAACAAACAGGTTATATGCTGTGTGTACAGATAAGTGCATGTCTGCAGATGTGTTTATGCATACATTCACACACACCCTCTGTTCTATGGTTACGGTTGATGCTCTCAGAAACATTACTACTTGCATGTATAGCGTGTTGCTATAGATCTGTGGAAAACATTTAATGGCTGATGAAATATTTAAATATGTTCTTGCATCATATGCTGTTTGAGGCTCTCACATGTAAGAAATACAAAATAGGTGCTCAGCATTTTAGTTATAAGCTGCGCAGTAAATTGAATTTTGGTTACTGGAATGTTAGGAACATTTATTTAGGAGAATATGGTAAAGCAAAGTTCCAGCTTTGTCAGAGTTGCTACTCTTTGTCTTTTGTCTTTTTTTTCCCAACGCTTCCAGGGTGTTTTTTTAATAGGTGGTTATCAGAATGTTTTTTTTACGAGTGTCAATTATAGTGGACCCTTTTAAAGAACATTTTAAACCTTTTTTTTTTGCAGGGAAATCTCGATCACACTCAGTTACACATGTTCACATCTGGAGGCTGCCCTGTACAAACACAGTCTAATCTACCGGCCACTGCACAGCTCAACTGGAGCAGTCAGGGGCTAGTGCTTGAGTGCACCCTGGTGATGATAATGACAAAATGATGAAAACATGAGTGGCTGGGATATTCAAGCCATCCACTTGTCTGATAGCAAGTTTTTACTTTCACCGTCTCAATCAGCTCAGTTGCCAGAATAAAATGATGGCATTGTAGGGATTTGCACATCCATACGTATGACATAGTTTAGATTACATGGATAGGAGCTGAGTTTCTCATTAGAAAGAGGTGGGGATGGTGGAAGGCATGACACCTGGGTGAGCCAGGTGCCAGGCGACAGTCAGAATTAGACCACTGTTTGAGACCATTAAGTGGGTGTTTTTTTTTTTTAATGAGAGTTTGGGACATTTCCAGCTGTGTTTGTAATGAAACGTGGATAATTTTCAACAACAGGCTGGGACATTTTCAGCTGTGTTTGTAGCCTCAAAAGCGTGAATATTTAATGATATTTTTAACAACATGCAGAGACCATTTCCAGCTGTGGTTCTAGCTGCAAAAGCAGGTATTTTTCAGGAAATGTTGGGATATTTCCAGCCCTGTTTGCGGCAACAGAATCAGATTTTTTTTAACGACAAGTCCAGACTTTTCAGCCGTGTTTGTAGTGACAAAAGCGAGTATTTTTGCACAAGAGCTCAGGACATTTCCAGCTGTGTTGGTAGTAACTGAAGTGGGTACTTTTTAACGAAAGTTTGGGACATTTCCAGCCGTGTTTGTAGCCACAAAAGCGTGTATATTTAATGAGAGTTTGGGACATTACCAACAGCATTTGTAGTGATGAAAGCAGATATTTTTCAACTACAGGGGGAGACATTTTCAGCTGTGTTTTTGTAGCACTAAAAGTGGGTATTGTTTATAGCAACATAAGCAGTTTGAGACATTTCTAGCCCTGTTTGTCGCGACAGAATCAGTTATTTTGTAACGACAGGTCAGGACATTTTCAGCCACATTTGTAGCCACAAAAGCAGATATTTTTAAACGAAGGTTTTGGACATTTCCAGCCATGTTTAGCCACAAAAGCATGTATATTTAATGAGAGTTTGGGACATTTCCAGCAGCATTTGTCGCGATAAAAGCAGATATTGGGCAGGGAGATCTTCAGCTGTGTTTGTAGCACTAAAAGCAGGGATGTTTTCACAAAATTTTGTGACATTTCCAGCTGTGTTTGTAACAACAAAAGCAGTTTTTTCGATGAGAGTTTGAAACATTTCCAGCCCTGTTTGTGGTGACCTTTTCAGCCATGTTTGTAGCAACAAAAGTGGATATTTTTAACAAGAGTTCGAGACATTTCCAGTTGTGTTAATAGCAACAAAATCCAGTATTTTTTGACAATAGGTCTGGACATTTCCAGCCGTGTTTTATTTTTATTAGTGGTATTAACATTTTAAGCCAAAATGTGATGTTTTCACCACTTTAACCAAGTGGTTTTTGAACCTAAACCTTAACACAAATTAACCACAGTGTTGTCACAACATACAACTAAAAAATAACACTTAAAGAGACATAAAGTTTCAACATATCCGCTACATATGAAAAGTACCAATGCAACATATTCAAGGTTTGCAGAAACATACAGTGTCAACATTAATTCTTTTTCTCTTCTAGGGAACACTCCCTCATGACCTTGATGAAATATTGTTAAACATAGACATTTTCAAACATTATTCTCTGATAAGTATTTTCGCAAAAGCTGTAATTCTCCGACTTTTTCAAAAATACAAATAAGTTGTGTTTTATGCACCAAAGTGTAGCTCAGATTGTTGAGTGGGCTGGATTCTATTATTCAATAGTAGTAATGGTAAAAAAAAACGGAAAAATGGTAAAAACATGAGTGGCTAGTAGATGTGAGGTAACTGCCGGCTACTGTGCCTTTTTGACCAAAAACATAATTTCCCACGCTGGTTATGACACCGTTAATGTTTTTGCTTTTTCAATTGATTTCTATATTATATAACCTTAGACATTCCGGCCTAAGTACACTCTCAGATATTTTCCAGTGCCCATGCCTGTCATATATTTTCAGTCCACAACATAGCAATGTGCATTAGTGCACCATATCCATTGAACTGAAGTGGCTACTGTGTAATTTAGACCAAGCAAGTGGGTGTTAGTCATTAGTCACTGCTGGGGTTGCTGTTGATTTTCTCTCTGTGTGGGTAGGGGATGTATATTATGAGATTACTGCGCTGATCCTCACATCCTCACAGTTATAATTAATGCAGGACTGCAGGTTGGCTGAAAGCTTGCTGGTTTTCAGTCCAGGCAAACTCTCTAATGTACCCTTGAACAAGGTACTTTATTATGCTTGTTCTTTATCTGAGGAGCCTCCTGAAGTTTTGTGATTTGATGTCTTAAAAGCAAAGTGGCCTTCTGTACACTGTAAGAGGCCTATACGGGCAAAAATAGCTTCTGTAATAACCTCAGCACGATCAGCATTTAAAGGTGATTTAATGTCTTAACATTCATATTCAAAAGTGAGCATTATACATCAGTAAAGAGGAGTGCTAGAAACACTTGCTTCCACTATAGGCTACATTTATGCATGGCAAGTGTTGGGTCAGGCTAGTATGCTGGAGAAATGAGGCTCAATATGGGGGAAGTTTTGCTTTGAGGACGAAGACAGATGCACTGTAGATGTGTGTGCAGATTCCTTTTGAATGAAAATTCTACATTATTATAATTTGTGTCTTATTTCTGTGGTTTTGGCCATCATTTCTACTGGTTGCGATAACATTGTGCTTGCCAAAGTATGCAGGAGTAATGGCCAAAACTATAAAAAAAATTAAAAAAATATACAACCCAGATTGCATAAAACTGGAATTTCCCTTTTCTTGTGCAAGAATTAGAGCCTGTATACACAACTGGCTGAGGTCAAAAAATATCCAAGTGATATCAGGCTTCTTCGACACAGCCACAGTGGCTTTGAGACCAGACACCAGAGCCACTACACTCACAGTGTGGTTATAACTTTCACAATGGCTCCTTGCCTCTTACCTTTATTACTTTTCTCAGCTTCAGCCCTGCCAGGTAAGTACGGTCTCAAAGCAAACAATACACATAAATTTCACAGGAGAGCTGCGCATGAGAAAACTGAAAGAAACTTGCAACAGACTCGTATCCTGTTCGGGGTGACCTTGTCCATCAAAATGACACACAATCAGAAGATTGCCTCACGGTCCAAGAGACAGTTATGGCCTTGGATTTCAGTTATATGGCTGTATTGCCTTTACTGGTGTTATTTTTCTATCTTGAATCGTATAGGACTTGCAATCAGACTTGGTTGTTTCTCATCACCACGCTTCTCTTTTTTTCAAAACTTGTGTTTCTTTTTTTATTTTGAGGTGAGGAGTTTTTAAAACCCCCTTGGGTTTTTTGTATCTCTTCTGCATAATCTGTACTTTTTTCTCTCTGTTTTATCTTTTACCACATGTGCACATAAATAAAAGCTCAATTCTCAACATACCGGAGAGCCGGGTAAAAAGCCAGACTTGGAACTAAAGTTGACCAGGACTGTGACAAAACAATCATGATTTCTTGGGGAGCGCTAGACAGTCATCTCAGTCGGTGTCTCGACTGAAAAAGGAGTAACTCTGGAACTTGGAAAATAAATTCCTTTCCTCAGAAGAGCTCAACTCTTATATTTCCGCTTTAAAATACACAGTTTTCTTCATGCTGATATGTTCAGTAAGACCTGGGCTGACAACTTAAACTCAACTTCATCTGCGTCATGCCAAGTGACAAGCCGTCAGTACTGCTGGATACATTTTTAAGTGAGTTTAAAAAAAAAAAACCTTGTTCTCAGCACTGGAAAAATAGTGCACAACAAAAAAATGCAAGCACACGCACAATGTGCTGCTATTTTAAATTGCACTGTTCAAAGTTGTAAAGCATTGCGAGCGCCCTCAGTGGCTTTTTGATTGACATATGATATGCGCTAGGTTGCAAACAACAACAAAAAATTGCTTTGGATTGTTATTTGATTTTTGTTGAGAGACACTGTACAAAGATTTCTTTGACTCAATCAAAAGCTTCTGAGTGAAAGTCTAGCACCAAAGGCAATTTGCCTGCAAGCTAATATTTATTCAGAGGTTCATCTTTCTATATGGACCAAAGCCTTAACAAAAGCCTGGGTATATCTGATGAAATCAAAACTCAATATAGTATAAATAAAAAATAGCATTTATAGTCAAAACACACACAAACATAGTGTTACAGCATATTCCATCTGTCCTTGGATACATGTGAGTCACTCAACATGCTTACAGTGATTGTATATCTACCCGCAGCTGTCTGTATTCTCCTCCATCCTCTCTTGCTGCTGTATTCTAATATCTCATTTGTCCACTGCGCCTGTCTCTTCCGCTCCAGTCTTGTCAGCAAAAGGTCACTCTGGCCCTCCAAGCAGAGTGCACACTTTCTCCAGGGAAATTAATGGTTTGAGCCTTCAATCGCTGCCTCTCTCTTTCTTTGTAATTTGCCGGCATTGACTTGGAGGATGCCTTCGAGAAGGTAAACGCACTCTCGGCCATGTAGGAAGACTGGAAACAGATGGACACTCCTCTTGTGTTGACAAATTCAGAAATTGGAGGGCGCTACTTCTGTCTTTTCTTACGAAACCGGACAGTGGAAGAGAGCAGGTGGAACAGATGGAGCTTTCCCAGACTCTGTTTTTGTGTGTGTGAATGTTACAATAATACATTTGTGTGTGCTTAAGACTGTTTGTGCACCAGCATCGAGAGCAAAGTGATTCCTTTTGATTCGATTTAATTTCCCTGCATCCCGTGGAGGTGTCAGTGGGAGGTTTGTGTACCCGTTGCGACAGCCACCCACCCGCTTTCTAACGTTGCGTTATTGATGATGTTCTCATCCTCCCAGACAATCACCAGGGATACATGGACAGACGAGGGAAATATGTCTTCATTCTCCTGTCAGGAAGGTTTACGGGCAGTTGATGTTCAAACGCCCAGCTCTGCCTCTAGAATGGATGATCAGAAGAGTGGTGCAGAGTTGTGGGAGTTTGTGATGAGGGCAGGCCAACCTTCACAGAGGCATAAATTTGGTGCATTGTGTTAATTAGCGTGTGATAGATTGGGACAAAAAATGTCAAGGTGACACTTTTAAACCTGAAAACACTGTTCACATTATAATTACTCTTTTATACAACTATCAATTATTAGCACAGAGTACACAACTTCAAATGAAAGAGCCATTCTTCCTGGAGACCACCGTCTTCTTCTTTTGCATTTTAATCTCTGGCGTTTCAGCAGATTCTTGTCTGCTATTCAGTGTAGTTATCCATTATATCGGGCTAAATACAGCCTTGACTGTCCAGTTGTTACATTACACCTCGGCGGAAGTCTCCGCGGGCCCAATAAATCACACATGCAGATACTAATGGAGGTATTCAGACCATTTATAAACTATCCAGTGGCAGGGGGGGAGGAAAGGATATCTGTTCAGAAAGACTTGTTTTCAGACCCCCCAAAAAGAGATTTTAATACAATTGAGAGCAAAGTGGTCATTTAGGCATTGCTCAGGGAGAGCTGGGTTTCTGCCAACAGCAAAGTTTTATAAAAAGGATGATTCAATCGCAAAAAGGCTCTTTCTGTCCAGGCAGTGCTGCGAGGGAACAATGTCATTGCAGTGTGTTAACATGGTGAGAAAACTGGGCTTCCACAACAGCTTAATTTGGAACATTTTGGTGCATAGTCCACATTCAAGGCAGTACTGATAACTCATCCTATCTTTACCTAAATCCCCCAATTGTGTTTTATACCTCGATCAGGCATAACATTATGACCACTGACAGCTTAAGTGAATAACATTTGATCGTTTCATTACAGTGCAATGTTCTGCAGGGACACCTTTGGTCCTGGCATTCATGTGGATGCCTCTTTACGCACTCCACACATCTAATCGTTGTCATAGTCCAAGTACCTCCACTCACTGCAACAGTACCACTGATGGAAGTAGCCCCCCAGCAAGGTAGTGCACCATGCCACACTGCAAAAACTGCTCAGGAATGGCCCAAGGAACGTGACAAAGAGCCTTCCCCAGATCCCAATCTGATCGAGCATCTGTGGGACAAACTGGTACCCCAGAGGTCTGTCTCCATGCCTCCATGCCTCAATAGGTCAAAGCCAAGTCTGATCTACGGTGGAGCCTCTGAACTGTCGAGGCATGGACACAGGACCTCTGGGGGTGTCCTGTGTTGTCTGGCACCAAGGCGTTGTTGACAGATCCTTCAAGTACGGTGGGTTGTGAGGAAAGGTACCGGCATGCCACATGGATGTTCAATTGGATTGGGACCTGGGAAATCTGAAGGCTCAGGTTGACGCCTTGAGCTCTCAGTCACATACCCCAGGCCATTCCTGGGCTGTTTTTGTGCTGTGGCATGGTGCATTGTCCTGCCTGGGGGCACACTTCCATCAGGGAGTGTTGTTGCCATGAGGGGGGGTATTGGTCTGTAATGGTGTTTGGCCACATGAATGCCAGGACCAAAGGTGTCCCTGCAGAACACTACAGTGTAATGAAATGATCAATGTTACTCGCCTCAACTGTCAGTGGTCACAATGTTATGCCTGATCGGCGTACATATTACTTCAATTAAAATTACTTCAGTGATCACTTTCAGGCTTGTAGTTAAATCCCCTTGATCCAGAACCAAAAAAAAAACACTGGCTGCCATTTAGTTGGAGTCCATTTCAGCTCCATACTGACGTATTACAAACACACCAACAACAAAACAAGACTGATGATATCTGATGGTTAAATGGAGTTGTGAATTGGGAAGAACTATTTCAGACAGCCATGGTAGAAATACCCATCATTTTTCCCACAGACAGCATCTCCACTAGAAAATGTGTGGTTCTTTGATAAAAAAGACAAAGGCCTGAGTGTAGAAAACAAAAAACAGGGAAGAAGTGAGCTGCAACTCCCAAGATGTATTTGAGCAAAAAAAAAAAAAAAAAAACTCCAGCCAGAAGCTTAAGATTACATCATTAAAAAAACAGAGATGCAATGTGCATCTTAAATTAGTTAACGTTTAAAGTCTTTGATAATGTTGCTGCTCTGACTTGCACCTCTGACTGAGTTCCTCTCCATAGCAACAGCGACCACGGCTCATGACCGTCTCACATGCTTAATGATGGCTAACACATTATTTCTCACAAAAAAGGTTTAAACATATCAGATTGGTGGCCAGAACATGAATCTAAATATGAGAGTACAATGTGGGCAAATGCTTCCATTCTCTTTTACCTTAAGAATTACAAGATACAAATATAAAGCAGCATGACTCACATGCTCACCGAAAATGTCCAGTTAAGGAGTTACCTGTCAGTCCTTGTGATTTCATGTTTACAGCTCTTGGTTTGTTTAAAATGAGCCAAAAAAGAGTGAAAATATACCAGAAAAGCAAAACAAATGAAGGAAACAGAACAAAGGAATCCAAGCTACAGGTCTGAGAGTGACCATCGACATTGAAACCAACACTTACAATTTAAGAGATTAGTTATCTGCATTTAAAAATAAATGTAGGAATTTAAATTTATACCAGCCTTACACCAAATGACTTTTCAAGCAATTTTCACAGACAAATTTCCAATGTCTGAAAAAAAGGTTTACCTCAGAACCCTATCTCGTGATCTCACTCGTTTGGTGTGCGGTCGTCATAAAACTCAGTCCGAGCTGTCCTAAGTCAGTTTTTTTCTCGTCTTGACATTTCAACAAAATTAAACATGTTTAATATTATCAGAAGCTTTTAGTCTTGGCCCACTGACGTTTAATAAAGTGAACACAGTGACAAATCGCCATGCTCTCCTCAGCACCAAACACAAAGCAGCAATATGGGTAGACTCCAGGAATGCAACACATTCTCACTCTGACCTCATCACATATCCACATTTGGTCATAGACTTTCTACGTCCACATACGACGTGCAAGGTACCCTGAGTGCGTAGGTTATTGACGTCCTGAGATGTCAAGTTCTGCTGCTTTTTTTCATAATACACTTCCCTTCTAACAGGAAATGTAGCATTAACATACAGTCTCTTTCAAAGTAAACGCACTGCATCAGTATAACACCACAACTTGATGTTTTTGTCCCTTCAACATCAAATGCACCTGGTTATGTTTTGCCAACACACACATGTGGTTATGTTTAGGGAAAAAGAACAGGGTTTGTCTTTACAATCGTTCGGGAAGTGAACACAGCCCTCCAAGGTGAGGGTTGGTGGTTGTTGGTGGTGCTGCGGCGTAAACAAGAGTTAGCGTTTAATAAAGCATGTATTTAATCCACCAGCCAGTTCTTGCTTTAGTGAGAAATCTTAATTAAATCTTACATTTTTGAAACGGTTCGCCACTCATTCCCATGGTCTCCTTCCACTAAAATAGTGCAGCTAACCAAGGAAGGCTGGTAGCTTGTTGAGGTGACAAAATCCAAAATGTAAAGTCTGTACATATTCAGTTTCTTGGATTATGTCCTTCTGAACTGACAAGCATACTGTTGACATTTGAGGGCTTTTATCTAGTGCTTCTAGAGTTATGTATTTTTGCAGATACCCAAGGAAGTATTAATATGTCATATTTCTTAAAGGGAGTTTGATGTGATACTTTCCACCAGGCGCATATTCTCAAAAGGAGTGTAGCTGTCTTGCAAACAGTGACTCTGCAAGTTCCTCAGTCTTTGCTAAATCTTACAGTGTGTGACTAAAAACTCAAATCGTCTTTAGGTGGGCAAGACTTTAGTTTTAAAAATATGTAAAGTACGTTTTCAAAGTCTTCTTGTTTATGGTAATCATACATGTACTTCTGATTCAGGAAACTCCTAAAACTTCTCTTTGAGGGTAGTATCTTGTTCAAGCTCCAGAATTGATAAATGTTGCCTCAGATTTGCCATGTGCCTGAACCACTTTTTTTGTTTTCCCTTTTAAGTATAGTGTCATATTATCTTTTTTTCCACACACAAACTCAATCTGACTGCAATCTGAGAAGCACTGGGCTTCAACGGCCTGTTGATGGGGTCAATACTTGTGATGTGTGCAGCGAATCTAACATTATGCTGGATGGAGGGAGTCTGTCTCTTCGTGGCTGCAGGCGAGATATGATAGATTGGAGACCAAAACCGCAGGCCCTCTCAGGTCTCTGCTGGGTGCCTGGGGCATCCACAGTTCAAAGTCCACAGCGCAAAGACATTTGAAGAAGACACAACGCTGGATGACTGAGAGGCTATCTAATGTGTGTGAAAGAATCCACGGGGATATGAGGTTGGAAAGGTGAGGAGGAATGGAAGGATTGAGATAAGGATAGAGAAAGTTCATATGTCTGTTAGAGAGCGCCCTGTCAGACGGCTCGCGAGCCAGAGAAGGAAAAAAAAGAGGCTGAGTGAATGCGCCATCTTTTCATCAGGGCTTATGAGTTGTGCTGTGTGACAAACATCGTTTTTACACATCATGTACAGTACACTTGAGAGATCACGGAGCCTGTGGGATTACAGTTTGCTGTACTGTGATTATATGGTGGAGAATTCTGCTAAAGTGTCCCACTTCTGGGGTTAGGGATTAGGGATTTGTAAATAGGAAAATGTGAGTGAAGCCTGTTGGTCAGATGCGAAACAGTGGGCTCTGTGTAGAGGGCCGTGTACCTCAGCGCTTTGCCCTGGTGTTGATCTCCTCCTAAGGGGATTTAATACATGAACCTTACTATCCCATCCTGTCACTTTGCACACACCAACACACATTCACACACACACACACAGCTAATGCAGAGGGTGTGTGTCATGCACCACTAGGTTTTAACCCCTTTCCTGATAAACAGTGCTCTCCCCCGACGGTAATCTCAGTTTCTCTAATCTGGCTCTTTGCAGGTTTTGGAAGCTGCGACCAGCTATTACCAATATGCTCAGCTCCCACAATCCCTTTCTCTTTCTGCAATTAGAAAGCTGTAATGTAATTAATACTGCTTTAATGTGCTTCCCTGTCACAGTGACATTTCGCTTCACTGTATTTTGTGCAGCTCTCTCCCACTCACGCCAGCCTCAAACGGTCTGTCTGTATCATGTCAGTATTTGTATCATGCACCAACTGCAAGCCACTAAGCTCATAATCTAACTCGCAGCAGCAAATCCTATTGTAGTCATGCCATTGTAAGGGACACAAGTGAATATGCGGTGACAAGTGACCTCTGTGTACTGTGTTTTGATAGTCATGGGGCATCAGTGATCAATAGCGGGCTAATCGGGAGTGCGGTGCCTGTCTTTGTTATCGACTGTGTAATGGAAAAAAGTCTAGACAAAAAAAGCTGCTCTTGACCTCGTTCTGGCGCACTGCAGTACATTTTGATAGTCATTTTGATTTTGATGTATTCAAAATTGAAAGTTTATATTTAGATTCAGAATGTTGTGCAAGATCTTTCTACGGGAGAGGGCATGTATCTCACCTCTGAAACATTTACAAGTCGATGCTTGTATCAGCATGTTCCATTCTGTACAGTGTATTGTTTAGGACAAGGGAACAGCATGCAGCATTTGTCACTGAGGTGTCACTGGTGTATAACAAGCCGTGCTATAGCTGAAATTCCCCCCCGCTTCAAAGTCTACGTTGGTTTAAACCTGTTCCACACTTGTCACCTTCGGAACAACAACTCTAATCTCTTTGAATAGAATTGCTTGACATGTCTCACTAACGTTCCACACAAAAAAAGTCTTTCTCTGAGTCTTTTGCTGAGGCGGGCAAAAGTGTGGCCCACTCAGAATGTGCAGACATTTGTTATTCTTTTTTTGTAATATAATTTAGTTGAAAAGAGAAGGTGCACCGGCGATCAATAGCAGGTCAGCCAATGATGGATGGCGGCGCGATTACTAATTTCACTGCGAGACAAATAACTCTGCGCTCGGCCCTCAGAGCTGAGGAATGGAGAGAGAAAATGGCAGACCAAGCTACACGGGGAGCCTCGGCTCCCCAATCCACTTCCCTATTCACACGACCATTCATCTCCATTGCTTCTGCACTCCCAGCTTTCACTCTCACTCTCTGAAGGATCATAATGACTGCTGTGGTAATCACATGTGGGAACCCGTGTGTCTGCCATTGCTGCACTGACTTTACCACGACTTACGCAGCTCTAACTTTAGCAGCTATGGGAAATCAGGTCAGCCCAATAGCATTCGATCTTCACTGTGCTATGTGTTATTGATGCACAATAATAGGAATGGTTAACAATGAGGTACCTGCATTGTGCTGCGATGCTGGGACAGCCATCGACCCGAAATTGGAAACCAATAATCTATTTCAAGTTATTGCACTGCTTATACATTTCAAATGCTGTTATTTTATTATTCGATAAAAAAAGATCCCGAAAGAGTGGCATGACAAATACAAACACAAGATAATCTTCATTTGCCTTCAAACCAGATCAATAGATGCAGGAGAGGATGAGACGAAGGGCGGGGGGCGAGATAGGTCAGAGAGAAAGAGATGATGGGACGTGTCCAACTTTCTGGGTCTCTCAACGCTCAGATGAACTCATTAGAAGTTAATTAATCACAGGTATTGATCCGTTGTCACTCTTCCCCCGCGCAAGGCTCCACTAGATTCCAGGGCTCGGGTTCTGCTCAGCCGGTTGAAACGCTGAGTCCTCTTGTCTCCCTGCCTTCTCGACCGGGCTGTGGTATTGGTCCTGGCGCCATGCTGTGTGTCAGCGTGTAGCATGAGATGGCAGATCCATTCCTGGGATGTGGGATACCAATAGGACTGAGGTCTGGTTAGGATGAGACCTTAATTGAGTGTTAATGCAGTATAGATTTCCATACTGTATCACATCATTTCACACCAAACAATCCATAATCACCAGGCATCCATTGGGAAGCAGCGGCATTTTGTAGAAACAAAACACACCCTCCGGTGACCATGATCCACGTCCTGTCATCTCTACAAATTTCAATAAACATAATTATTTCTGTGTTTTTTGATTAGGACTGATTATTTGCTCTGATAAATTTAACTGCGGGCTTCTCAGCTTTAACCATGTGTACCTTATTACACTCCTCTTCTGTTTCTAATTAAATTAAAATTGATGTCTATTGACACTGACAATTGCTATCCATCAACAATGTCTGCTTCATCATGAACCCATGACTGGACCCATTCATGGAGCTGAAGCATTGACTCTAAAGCCTGCATTCCAAATAGCTTTTTTTCTTTTAACTTTCAGCCAGTGAAACATAAAGTAAAAGCGTAAAACAGGGACATACTACTTTGTCGTGACATTGCACCTTGATATTTGACCCTCTTGCTCATATTTGTTACAATCCAGCACACGAAATTTAATTAAAAAAAGAAAACGTATGTGACTTGAAAGGCAGCAGATCTTAACATTATACCTAAATGCTGCCTTGGAGCCAACCTCACCAGAGATAGGGGTCAAGCTCAAGAGCACGGCTGTTGTTACTTGCAATTTATGCAAGGGTTGTAAGGTTGGTTTTTTTTTTTAAAAACCAACTATATCAGAACTTTTGACTTTCACACTCTTAGGACATGAAGCCACCCAATCTTGCCTTGCAATGCAGTTACAGCAGCTTTCATGCGTACATCGCTCATCATGTAGAGTCCATTTAATTCATATGGTGTGTCACTTGGATCATTATATCTCCTTCCCAGTTTCTTCTTTACCCATGTACCTTACACAAAGTAAAGAGCCTTCCCTCCCTCTCCACCTATGCGAGGTTACTAGAGCATTGGCTTGAATCTTTTACCCAGTCTATCACCCCTCCAAGGATCCTTGTAAGTCCTGCTGAGCAATCGTGTTCAGGTGTATTGCTCTTCTAGCTCCCTTGGCACCTTGCGAAAGGCAATGACTATGTCAGTCAGGCTTCATGAATCTCATTTGGGAACCTGAACATAATGACCTGCTACCTTTCCTACACCCGTACACCATGGCCTTGAAACACATCAGCTGGGCTGTAACAAGGCAAATCAGACTGAAAAGTGTCACGAACACTGGGGCTAACATCTGAACCGTAGTGGCTCCCCAAGTCACCACATATTCACTGAGCCAAGCCATTGCACTAGTTCCCGCTGAGCTAGATGGGTTGAGTGCCTGTTGAATGCTCTCTAAAGCCCGAATCACAGTGGTCATGTTGTTATCTGTATGTTCCATCAAAGTGGAACAATTCTTCTCAGTCAGATTCATTGTCCGCCACAACTCCCTAATGTGCCATAATGAAGTCCAGAGCTTGCTCCAGCTGAAGAAAAGTCAAATGATGGCTCATAAATGTATCTTGCGGTACTTTAAGTCCTATTATTGTCCAGTTAGCGAAACCCTGCAAGTCATACCGTATGCTGTAAGAAACTTCGCTAAGAAAGTCACCCCGCACTGCAGAAAAAGCCCTAACCCCCATTTTCCCCGATGCTAATTTTCTAGTGGTAGGTGTCCAAGGTTGTAAACTGGCCTTAGCCCTCTTCACCACCTTAGCTGGTTCCATCTCAGTAATCTCATTAACTTCCTGCATCTGCTCAGCCTGGTATGTGAGTCTAGGTTGAGTGAGTCCACAACATTCACTCCACCCTTGGGACAGATATGGACAGGCCTGTGGTCCACAGACCCAGCATGGCCCTTGTAGCACACTCATGGATATGTTGGTCCAAAGGATGGGCGATGGTCTTATCAGGATGACATGTCGGGTACCCTGATATTCAACCATCATCCAGTAGGTGTTGTTATGTAAACGTTTAAGCTATAACTGCATACACTGTAGATAGTTTGATTGATTGCTAGACTGATTCATTATAAGCATTGTGGCTTTGTCAGTGCAGCTCCCCCTCACTGCAAAGATGACCACATAGGTTGACTGTGCAAGCAGCTCATTATGATCTATACCAGCGTTAATTGTAAGGTCACACACTCTAGTGGCCGTAGTAATTATTACAGGAGCAGATGAGGAAGCGATGAGATGTAGCATAAAAAACAACAATGTCCATGAACTGTTGTACAAATATCAAAGAGGCCCCTATATGGAGGGCAAGGGAGGTGGATGATGGGTCAGACAGACAGGACTTTCACCCAGGAGACAAGTGTTAGCACCCAAAGTCAGCACTGACTTCTTTTAAAGACAACATTACCTAGTATGCTAGTATGTGTAGCAAACTGCTAGTATATGACATGTTATATGCTATGTATGTCACATAATAGGGGTATATTACGTTGGTGACAAAAGTACTTATTTAATTCCAAACCATGATGTCTTTCATAAATCTAGCCACATAGTTTCAGAGCAGAACTGCGACCATTTCATTATGTTTAGGACATGTTTAAAATTGCAACCATTGTTCAGTCAGGATCACTTTAGTTAAAGAAAACTTTATTTCCATTTGCAGTATTATATTTGGCGGTATGTCTATATACTGAGGCCTCTGCCTTTCATAGGCCTACACACAAAGCCTAGGCCTCTCTGCCCTTCTATGTGCCTATGTGGAAAGCCTTAAGGCCAAGAGAAAATATACCTATCTGCCCTTCCATTTGCAAACAAGGAAAGCATGAGGCAGAGAGCGCAACACTCCCTGCCCTTCCATGTGCCTACATGGAAAGCCTAAGGCAGGGGGAGCAACAGCAAAGACCCCCCGGGAACAGAAAAGAGCATCAATGACAAACAGAAATGACATTGATAGGTCAGACACAACATGAAAAGGAGGAGCTGGGGCGGAGGCGGGTTGCCAAGTATCTTGCAGAGGAAACAGCAACAATAGGCAGGCCAGAGCAGTTTAAATAGGGCGCCCTGAATGTGATTTGCTAATTGGTTGCACAGAAAGGAATCATGTGATCTATCAGCTGACTCAGCTGCTCCATCAGTTGATTGGGCTGTTTGAGATCAGCTGATGAAGCTGGGATGTGAGCTGAGCTTGACATCATGTCCTACCTGAACTGACACTATGCTCAATTTTTGGGGCCAGTGATATAAGTTGTTCTGGAAATCTGTAGAAATCAACCTTTCTGTTGTTTAGGTATGATAGAGCATTGGTCAGTGAGCTGTCATCTGGCTACAGCTCAGCTGTATGCTCCGCTCCATGGAAGACTGTGGGTCACAATAGCCAGAAAAGCATGCTGGCTTGCATGCTGCAAAATGCAACCAGTAGGACATCCCAGTATTGTTGGCATACTGCATTTGACATACTTTGTAGTGGGACATTCTTCTAGCATATCTAATAGTATGATAGTGTGGGTATTGGAATACACTCAAAGTGTTTGTTTAAGTAAAAAAAGTCATTCCTTTGACTCCAAAAAGCTTTGGAGTTGGTATTGTGTACGTCTAAACTGAACTCAGTCAAGTGTAGATAATTCACAACATAAGTCAGATAAATGGATCGTTAGCTAAAGTCTCAAGTGAGCCATAACACTTGACCAAAGATTCACTTGCTACTTAAAATAAAAAAGGGCAGGCATTGCAGGCATAGTGCTTACTTCTGTAGTAAGTCATTGTAGGTAATGAGTGTTTGTTATTACTGCATTTTATACAGGGTATTTTGTAGCTGAAAAAATCAGATAAATGTGGACAGCATGTGCAGTGCAATTTTTGCAGAAGAGAAATCTTCCCTTTAACTGGAAAGCAAAATAAAATTACAATAACTTTGCTTAAAAATGCAATGGGTCATTGCTTCTCTAAGTGCAGCTGTTTAAAGGTTTATGTGTTTATGTCTTAAAGTGTTAGTGACTCAATAAAAACATCCCCTTACATAATTTGCAAATGCTTGGCTTGCCAAACATTTGCAAATGCATTCTGGTTTAAATTATGGACTTGGCCCATATTTCTAAGTCCCTGTATTTCTTAAGTAAGAGGTAATAAAGTTATGTTTCGACTCACTTCTGTAGCGAGAATCTAATACTGCTGTTTCAATGGTGCTGCTGTTTTATTTGCCTTTTGTTAAATTGCATACCAACATAAAGCCAAGACTGGAACTGAATATTCTAAAGGGAATGGCAGTGTGAATTTACGTAGACTGATTATAATTTAACTTTGTTTGTAAAACCTGTGTGGGGTTCATTTGTGTCGCTGTGTCCCAGTTCAGGGATCCTCTGAAGGACTCAGCCAACAAAGCCGGGTGCTTCAGTGGATCCCTGATGTAGGACACAGTCCAGGGACCTGAACGCCAGCTGAGCCTGTGCCTCCTCTTGAAATTAGACAGGGACCATAACTAACGGTGAGTTCTGTTGTCTTCCTTTACCCTGTAAAGTCAGAACTCTCCAAGATGAATAAATAAATGAAAGGATGACTTTATTTTGAACCGAAATAAAAAAAAACATGATAAAAAACAAGCAAGACAAAGATAACAGTGTAAGGAAAGGAGAAGGTAGAAGTAAAACTTATACTTCCCTTCCCCTTTCTTACATTTCTTCTTTTTACTCATATGTTATTTCAACAAATTTCCAAATACTTACATCTAATATACAACTATCCCCAGTCTATTTACCACCCAATTAAATAAAGAAGTAATAAACAGTTTTCAGTCCAAGTAACACCAAGTGCTACAAAATAAATGTGCACTCCCCTAACACAACCTCCTTATCCATTTATCTGCCAAAAATATCTTTTTTTTTATATACTTTTTTAAATTGACTTATATGTGGGCTTTGTTTCAACTCATGGTGCAGCCCATTCCACAAGTCCACCCCACACACTCAAATATGCAGACTCCTTTTAGTTGTATCAACACATTGTTTATTCAAATTGGATTTTCCTCTTAAACCAACATTCTTACATCGTCACATTCTGACATTTGGTCATGGACTTTCCAAGTCAACATATAACTTGTTGATGTTCTGGGATGCTGTGTCAACTTCAGCCACTTACATGCAATGTCTTCTTTCAAAATACATTTCTGTTTTCTCTGGAAATTTAACATTTACATAGAGTCTCTTTCAAAATAAAAGCACTATGGTAGCAAAACACCACAAATTGACTTTGTTTTTCCTTCAACAACAAACACACATGGTTGGGTTTAGGAAAAAAAACAGGGTTTGGCTTGATAATCTCACGGGACGCAAATACTGCTCTCTTGGGTGACCTATCCACCAACACTCCCACCCGCCCTAATCGGACTATCGCCCCCATGACTTGTCCCGCCACATTTCCCTCTGTTGCGCTTGGTGCCATTAAACTATAACTGCAACCGGCTGCGTATCATGCCGATGTAAAAGGACACCTTTTTTGTTGGTTTCTGATGCCGCAAGTTGCTGCCCAAGCACCGGATTTTGACGACTTTGGAGTGAGACTGGGCTCCTTAAATTATAACCCCCCTGTGTTGCCTGAATGTTGCCTGGAAGCGGATTATTTCTCGCTTTTAACATGACTATTGCAGTTTTAAATTTGACCAGATCTAAAAATTTCAATGCATGTGACTTTAAAAACAGCATGTTCGTGTGTTCCCTGTACCTCACATTGTGACTGCCCTGTTGCTCTTTTTAAAGGATGTATAATGGTTGTAAGTTGCTTTTGTAAATGTTGCCTCAAACTTCCACACAGTAATTCAAATATCACCAGAATGTTGCACTCTAGTGTGGAAAAAAAAAAGTCTTACCCTGACACATTGAGTGATAATATGAGCTGTGACATATAAGTTCTAAACATGATGGAAAACTGGCAAATGACACATCAGGTTAATGCAGAATATATCCACTTACCTTTTATTTATCTGACTGAGCCAGACAACTTACGAGTGCAAACAGGAGTTCTCATTATTTACACCCCGCGGTGTTTTTATAGGTTATTATTTGATGAGTTTGAGTTATTAATCAAGATGTGATGATTAATTGCTCTAATGTGGCATGAAAAGCCTTAGATACACAGAATTTATCAGTGACTGATTACTACCTGAACACAAGTACCTACTAATGATGACTTGATCATGATATTCCCATTACACAATTAACTGATGCGCAGTGGATTATGTAATTCAGAGTACCTCTAAGGAGGACATGTTGATTGTGTCCTCCCAGTTCCCAGTAAAAGACAGATGAATGCAGACACCTTTTAAAGTAACAGGCCTCATCAGCCTGAATAACATATTTGGTCTACAAATGCAAACTTCCATCCTGTAATATTTCTTTTTCCCCATGAGCCTGTGCCAGTCCAAACTGAACTGTGATAACATATATTTCCTCTGCAGTCTCACAGCAGGGGATAGCTGCACCATAGCAGGGCAGACCACGGCCAGTCCGTGCCTGTCTCCTTTTCTTCAGCTGTGTCCTCGGCGGCTAAACTAATGTTTGTCTAGACTACAGAGAAAGCTCTGTTTTTAAAAGTCTCTTTGTGTTCAGCTCTCAGTACTTTGTAGCTTCTAACTGAATCTCTGCGGTTTGGAGTTTAGTTTCACTCCTGTGTTTCTGTTTGTACTTTGAGATATCAGCTTTATTTTTACTATTTCAGCCGTATTGGAGATGTGTTAGGTTACCGTGCTTTTCTTCAATATAAACAACCAACCAGATATGGACATATTCTGCGCTGTTTGGTCGGCAGATCGGTTTTAAATACTTCAGGGAGGAATAGTACAAACAGAGACAACCACAGTGACCTGAAAAAGGCTGCAGGCAATAGGCTCTTGCGTTTGTTACTGGCATACCTCCAACACATCATCAAGGTAAACAACTTTGCCTTGCTGTGCAGTGAAGTGAAAAAACACTGCCACTGTGACAGCGCAGCTCCAGTTTTTGAGACCCTGAAAAACATAAATCCGACCTTTGTCCCTCCACTGGCTCCCTTCTCCTGTCTCATCTCCTGCAGGAGCTGCTGTTGATCAATTAACCTACAGGGAGGTTTCACTTAACGCTAACGTGCAGCCAGGTGCAGCTGAGGAGCTCATCAGCGGGGAGAGGTATAAAAGAGACTCAGACCATTGCAGTGGTTTTGACTGCTGAAGCATTTAAAATCTTTTCTTTTGTCTGTCAACTGTGTTGAACATGTTAGGCCTTTAAGATATTAAACATCTTGGGTGCTGCGTACATGACAGTCTCAAACACAACCTACTGTGGTTTATACTGTCGAAATCAAGGATTAATTTCCTTCACTCTTAAAATAAAATGCAAATAGCTCCAGAGGTTTGGGAGAATGTCATTACAGCCTGATGTAGTTGCAGTAAGAGCTGAGATTCAACTGCAAAGCTGCTATAGTGCTGACAAGACTGGGACATGATGGAATTGCATTTTTCCCCCCACACATAATTTATCCTGTGATTTTTCTACGCAAAAGAAGCTCCTGATGAGAAGGGAACATAATGTGGATTCATGCACATTTATTAAAAACCTCATGTGCAATAAATATCCATAGATATTTAAGCAGTTTTAGGTTTTCAATAATGAACTTCTGCAAACTCTTAAATTACATTTTTGATCATTGTGTCTTAGGGACTGTTTGTTATTTATGAGGGGGTGGTGCAAAACGAGGAAGGCACGTCATAAATTAAGTGCTTTTAAGGACTCTTTAAAAAAAATTGGCTTAGGAAAGAGACATACAACTTTAAATGGTTGGATTTGTAATCATTTAATATAAAATCTGAGCCCCAAAGCCTCCCGGTGGATTTAAAGGCATGTTGTTTCGCACCTATAAAGTCATCACTGTTATTTTGCACCAATAGAATGGAATGACGTGACATGAAATAAAAAGCATGCTTTCTTTAATATCACCCAAATCACACCATTTATCATCGCCAAAAACTGTTAAAACAAATTGTTAAATTTAAGATTTTTGACAGTCTTTGGACACATTAAACAAGACAAAGAGAACAGTGTATTTCCATGGGCAACAAAAGCTTCCGTCAGGAAACAAACAAATCTAAGCTTAGTTATATTTCTTAAAAATGATTTTAGTCTACATGTCTCATTGAAAATAAACCATCTGCACTAAAACAGACCCTGTTCAAAAAAAACCAACCAAAAAAAAAACCATTGAATTCTGCACACCTGTATGTATGACAATGGTTAAAAAACAAAAAAACAAAAAAAAAAAAATTAACTCCAGGATTTTGTTTTAAACGTAACTTTCAAACATCACACTTTTTTTTTGTTTTGTGTTGTTTTTTTTAATCTAAAAATGTCCACCATGCCATTTATAATATTGTTGCCAGCAACTGCTGCTTCTCATGTTTACAGTTTATCTGGAAAAATGTTCTTTAAGCACATGTTGCTAATGCTGGCTGTGTGCACGCTATGATGCATGCATGGATGCATGCTGGAGAGTGTGTGTAGACTTATTAAATTTTGTTGGTTTTGTGTGGTACAGTAGGATGGGGGGGGCTGTTATGTACCCATATTATGCTGAAATGCACATTCAGCTTGTGTGATGATGTTGATGTAATTAGTAAGGAGGATGTGCATTTTGCTGAGGAAATTAGCTGTTTGTTTTTGGCTCACTCCGATGCTGTTTGCTTGTTGCATTTGCTCCAGTAATCACTTATCTTGCTAGGCTCCAGCACACCCTTGACCCCTATGCCAGCTAACATTGGGTGAGAGGCAGGGTACACCCTGGACAGGTCACCAGACTATCACAGGGCTGACACACAGAGACAGACAACCATTCACACTTATCGGCAATTTAGAGTCGCCAGTTAACCTGCATGTCTTTGGACTGTGGGAGGAAGCTGGAGTATCCGCAGAAAACCCACCCTGACATGCAAACTCTGCACAGAAGGGTTCCCCTGGGGTTCGAACCCCCCACCCTGGGTTCAAACTGGGAACCCTCGTGCTGTTAGGTTGGTTAGGATCTATTTGTGGTGGAGCGAGGATCATGCATTGTCCTCCAGTCACTCAGAGAGGCTCAAAGGAAAAGTCGTAGCTTCAGGGAGGTTCAAGAAAAATAGAATAAAAAAAGAAACATACTCGCACCCCAGCCACCCCTTCCCTCTGATAAATAAAGAACAGTCCCTTATTGTGTTGAATCACACTCATTGAGATTAATATTTTTAATTTGATTTTAATCCATGTTAAATGCAACCATGTTAGAATTTTAACACAAAAGCCGTCTTGTGGCTTCAGAAACTACACAACCATTACGTTACTGAACTAACAGCCTAACTGCTAATCACTTAATGCTGGTCTGGATTATGTTACCAGGAGGTTACTGAGAATCTTGCAGTTTTCCAGTGATGCATTTTAATAAATACACACACAAATCTGGTAACACTACAGGGCAAAACAAACACACTAATACGTGTGATTACAAAGGGTGGATTTCTGTTGTTTAAAAACCAAGTGTGTGCGTGTGTGTGTTTGTGTGTGTGTGTATGTGTGGAGTGTATTTCTGGAGGGGAAATTGCTTTTGGCGGCAGTCTGACCTCTCCTTGGTCCAATTCGCCTCAAAGATTTGTCATCTCCGTTCAGACTGCAAATAGTATGGGGGCTTGTGTTAAACCCTATTGTACTGAGCCCAATAGTACATGACACATGCACACACTCCGGAGCATGAATCTATTCATCAGTCCGATTAACCATTCAGCAGTGTGTAATCTCTTGTCTTGGGAGGCTGCAGTGGGCAGGTGAGGGTCATTGTTCCAATTGTAAACAAACACAATATGTCTGACTGTTTTAGCCACTTCATTTGCTTTAGATTCTCACAAAGAGGGATGCACTTTTTTTTTTTTTTTTTTTGGCTGACATTCTGTTGCACCGGGATAAAACTTTGTCTACCTCTCAGGAGAGCGCAGAGTGGATGGGGCTGGAAATAGAACTGTCTGTGTGCTCGGTGCCCTCGGTGCAAGAGCCCATAGTGCTGACTGCTGCCATTTTTTTCCTCTCCATGCCACTGGGAAAAAAACACACCTCTGATATTTGGGGTTAGAGGGATGAATAATTAATCTATTATTTGGTCTGGTTTATTTGGTTATGCAACATAAAAAAGAGACTAAGGCATCCAACAGATGGTTTGAATCATGAGCAGGATTTGAGGAAAAATAAATTAAACATCCCCTTTTTAATTCCATTAAATGTTTTAAAAACAAAATTGAAACATTAAAGTAGAAATCAAATACATTGCCCACCTTTTTTGCAGCTTTTATCTAGGTGAATGACAGGACAGGGATCTGCTATCTGTTGGGCTTGTGATACTTCAGATGCTTAGTCATGTGTGCCACAGCAGCTGTACATAATTCATAATTTACGCTAACAGTCACTGAGTGTCCTATTTAAGCTGACCTAGCTCAAACTCAGCTGCTTGGTGTTATACAGTAGTGGCCTATAGATTGGCAGAGCGCTCTGATGAATGTGGTTTGCTGTTCATAACTCAGACTGCCGTTTAACCGTTTAAGCACCTGTGAAAAAGGTTTTGCTTGAATTCCAACCCAATGCGAGCCAGCACCGCTCTCCTGTACCTTGTGATCTATTTTAAAGTGTTCTCGTGTCCACAGCTCTGGTTATACTGAGTGACTCCCAGAGGTGAGTGTGAGGGAGGGAAAGTGCTGAAAAAAGATCATGTGTGATACATCCACCTTCCCTGAATAAAGAACACGGGATAAATGTTTCTTCGGCAGCAGCCTCAGCCTTAACTTGTACTTCTTTCATTATGTAAAGATCATCTCTTCTGTGTGCACTGGCTTATGTCAGCTTATGTTATCTGTAGTCTTGTAGTACTAATATTGACAGTAGCCCACCAGGAAGATGTTCTTTATTTTTTTCTAACTCCCTGCAAATTCCTCTTCATGATAGTTTGGATTCCTGAAAAGAACAAACTTTGACAACCTTAAAGGAGCTCGATACGACATTCAGAGCATATCTGTGCTTTAGAGTCTGAGCTGGGATTGTCTGCACATGGTTCTCAACATGGAGGTGGCTGAGCCGATGACTAGCAGTTTATGAGGCTAAAAGCAAGAGTAGTGCAGACAGAGCATCAAGCTTTACCCTACCCCCCATCCCCCACCTCCACTGGCCAATTTTACTGTCTTTAAGAAGCTGTGGCACAGCTAGCATGACGGAAGTATCTTGTAAAACTAGGGCTGCTCCCCACGAAGAATTTCCCTGGTCAGCCAATAGTCTTGAGTCAACTAGTCGCCCCCATGTTTATGATATTGATTTAATTATTAAATTACATATTTGAGGCGGGGCAACACAATGGTTTGAGTTGAAGGTGTGAGAAAGAATAGCCTCAGTAACATTGCTAACACTGTGCTACATTACAGAGAAATACAAACTGTACTAATGAACCTTCATTAATATAGGCCTATATTTTATCTACAAGTGCACATCACACACT